>CM038679.1:500238726-500556403 GCA_021605205.1 Aegilops longissima
TAAGCCGGGTGACGCCCCAAACTTCAAGGCATAACACCACATGAAACACCGGGCCTTAAAAGGCTTTGTAATAGGATAGTCAAGACTTTGTTTTGAACAATGCCTTTACAACCTCACCAGAATCTATGCATGGTGGTGCTGATATTGTGGATTGATGAACCGTAAGTTTATTTCTACCGCAATCACAAATTCTTTAAACCACCATATCGCTTGTGTCGCCTATATATTTATATATAAAATATGGAGGTATATGACCAGACTTGATGATACAAAAATACCGCCAAATGTCGGGCATGCAGCTTATTTAGCCAATCTTGAGGCGGAGGTTTATAAACCATTACCGTAAAGGAGAAAATAACTCCTGTTAGAATGCCGGGTTTACTGTAGGTAAACCGTGTCGGGCATGACAAGCCCCCCATACTCCATAATGGGATGTTAATGTGAAAAAATCAAACCGAACAAAATCGCCGGATTAAAATGGACCGAATTCACAACTTGAATCCGGTTTAAAGAGGTTTGTCGGTTTAAGAAAGCAAACGAAATCAAATAATTGGTATGAAACCATATGGAAGCAAAGGCAATGACAAAAACCGCTTGCAAGAATAGGCTTTATCGAGCTCGACCGATGGTGTTACCATGGTCGGACAGACCAAGCTCCCCATAAGGTGTAGCGATGGTTCAAGTCAGCCAGCCCCAACTCAAATCGTGGCATGATGCCGATCAAGTGGCATGGCAATGGTTCGGGTTCACCAAGCCCCAAGTGATTCTATGGCCTTAGGTCGTCACCAAGAGGCGGATCGGTTCAGACGTGACCATGTCCCTGTGATCCGGTGGCTTTTCGCCATTAAGAGGTGTTGCATTGGTTCGACACCACTCAAGCCCCCAAGTGACAAAAACTTTCAAAAGTAAGGCCAAGGGTTAAACCGCGGCCGCTTCACGACAACATCTCCATGTACCCAAACCGATTTTATACGTAACGGATACCCCGCTGGCCGAGGATCCGCTTATTGCTTTTATTCATAATATATACATTGTCTTAATATGTACATAAGTGGAGCCGATGGCTCGTATAATAAGGTCAAGATGAGCTATGTTCCATGGCTCGTTGGTCTCTCTCGACGCGGCGTGAGTCTTTTTCGCCTCGAACATCAATCGATAGTATGACCCGCTGTACAGATTCTTATCGACCACAAAGGGCCCTTCCCAAGGTGGGATAGCTTGTGCATATCTGTTCGGTCTTGAATGAGCCAAGCACTAAGTCTCCTCCGAAAGGTTCTTGTTCTAACTCACGACCGTGATACCGACGAAGATCCCGCCGGTAAATCGCCGAACGAGCAGCCGCCATATCTCGCTTCTTCATCCAATGATCCAAATCGTCCCGCCAGGCTGCCTCACTATCGGCCTCAACATAAGCCGCCACACGGGCGAAGTCATGACGATATCACAGGGAAGGACCGCCTGGCCCATAGACCATAAAGAACGGCGGTATCCAAAGTGGATCTGTTTGTAGTATTGATACTCCATATCATAGACGGCAGCCTCGACCCAACAACCCGCGCCCTCACTAAAGGGACCATAAGCCGGGTTTAATACCTCCCAAGATCTCCCGATTAGCTCTTTCCGCTGACCATTGACTGGTGGGCCACGGAAGAAACATCGCCGGATGTGCCTCGCTCACAAAATTCTTCATAGCTCCCTTTGGACAAATTGGTGCCATTGTCCGTGATGATACCGTGGAAATCCAAACCGAAAATCACCTTTTGATGAACTAAACCGCCGTGGGCCGTGATCACACTTGCTAACAGGCTCGCCGACCCACTTGGTAAATTTATCAACCGCCACCAACAGGTGGGTCTTTCTTGTCCTTGGACCTTTGAAAGGTCCAACCATATCCAACCCCTAAGTCGCAAACGGCCAAGTAATTGGAATCATCCTCAATTTTGGCTGGTACATGAGCACGCCCGAGAACTTTTGGCAACCATCACATCGTCTCGACCAGATCTTCCAGATCAAGATGGGCAACAACCAATAGAAACCGCGCGGAACGCTTTGGCCACCAAGGATTTTGAACCGCGGATGACCACAATCCCTTCATGGATCTCACGAATATCTCACGGCCTTCCTCGGGGACACACAATGTTGAAACGCCTTGACACGCTGCAATGATGCAACTCGCCTTATGTATGGTCATAGACTTAGACCGCCAACTATCTGTCGGGCCAAGGTCTCATCTTCTCGTAACTCGCCCGTTCATGTATGCCAAATAAGGAGCGCCCAATCCGAATGGCATGCAAGGCTGCCACCAAGTGAGCCTCCGATCAGGAATAGCCAAATCGACCTCATCAGAAGTTTAACCGACGGATTGTGCAAGACGTCAAGGAAAACATTGGGCGGACCGTTTACGTTGAGAACCCAGCCGGCTTAGAGCATCCGCCGCCTCGCTCTTCCGGCGATCCACATGGTCCACCTGATATCCTTTAAAGTGTCCTGCAACCATATCCACCTCCCGACGGCACGCATCCATGAGTGGATCTTTGAATCCAAGTGCTTGATACTTGTCGGGCCACCAAGTCCAAGTCACCAAAGCACTTGACCCGCTTAGATTCATCTCCTTAGCCATCCGAGACCATGGAGCAAAGCTTCATACTCAGCTGCATTGTTAGTACAGGGAACATTGCTTAAGAACGAACAGAACTTGTCACCTCGTGGGAAGTTAATACGACTCCAGCCCCGAGCCTCCAATTGCTCGGACCCATCAAAGTGGATGATCCAATAGGTATGATCCGCTTTTCTTCAGTGCTTGCAACTCCGCCCAATCATTAATGAAATCCACAAGTGCTCGAGACTTTACCGCCGTCCGAGGCACATACCTTAAACCGTATGCCCAAGTTCTATAGCCCACTTAGCAATCCGCCGCCGCTTCCCGCTCGTATGATATCGCCTAAAGGAGCCGAATCGACCATCGTGATGGGGTGCCCTTGGAAATATTGCTTCAGCTTCCGCTTGCCATAAAAACTCCATATACCAGCTTCTCGCCAATGCGGATATCTTTGTTTAGACTCAATAAGGACCTCGCTGATGTAATAGACCGCCGCTGAACCGGATACCCTTCCGCCGCCTTCCGTTTCCACCACAATGGCTACGCCGATCGCCCGCATTAGCAAAGAACATATAACCGAGCGGCTCCTTGTCAATGGGAGCGGCAAGAACAGGCGGTTGGCCAACCGCCGCTTAAGTCCTCCAAAGTTTATCAGCGGCTGAACCTGCATTTAACCGATCCGCCTTCTTCAAAGATTCGGCATAAGGGAATGGCCTTCTCCTAGGCGGTCGATAAACCGCTTAGCGTAAATAATCCGCCCGCCAAACGTTGGACATCATTGATACACTTTGGCTTAGCCAGGAGGTGATAGCTGTAATCTTCTCCGGATTAGCTTCAACTTCGCTGGACACAAGGAAACCCAATAACTTGCCTCGCCGAACACCGAAACACACTTGGTCAAGTTAAGCATCATCTTGTACACCCGCAAGTTGTCAAAGGTTTCTCTCAAATCCTCAATCAGTGTTTCCTTCTCCCTTGACTTGACCACAATATCATCCACATAAGCATGCACATTACGGCCGATCTGTTTATGCAAGCAATTCTGTACGCAACGTTGATAAGTTGCTTGGGCGCTCTTGAGCCCAAAAGGCATAGACACATAGCGTAAGGCTCCAAAAGGTGATAAACGCCGCCTTCTCCTGGTCCTTAACCGCCATCTTAATCTGATGATATCCGAATATGCATCCAAAAAGCTCAACGCTCACAACCCGCCAGAGCATCAATAATCTGATCAATACGGGAGGGCGAAGGATCTGCCGGACAAGCCTTGTTAAGATCTCAGATAATCCACGCATTACGCGCCAAGTGCCGCTTCTTAAGGACCAACACCGGATTAGCAAGCCACTCGATGGAAAACTTCAACGATAAATCCTGCCGCTAAGAGCCCGCAACCTCCTCTCCAATGGCCTTGCGCTTTTCCTCATTAAACCGGGCGAGAAACTGCTTTTACCGGTCTGTACTTGGGATCAATATTAAGAGTGTGCTCAACGAGTTCCCCAGACACCCGCATGTCAAGGCTTCCATGCAAAATGTCCCGATTCTCACGGATGAACTCGATGAGCCGCTTTCATTTAGGATCCAAGTTAGCACCGATAGTGAACTGCTTGGATGAATCACCGCACAAATCAACAAGTTTAGTCTCACCACCATTTAAACTTCAAACCGGATCGCGCTCAGAAGTTGGCTTTTTCAACGGGTCATATCGCCGGATCAACATTATCTTTATAATACTTTAACTCCTGTGGCACAAACCGACCAAGATAAGCCGCCACCTTCCTCGTGATTCCAAAGCGATCCGCGGCTCCCGTGAACTGTTATCGCCCCTTTGTGACCCGCATTTTCAGCTGCAAATAAACATAACAAGGCCGTGCCATAAACTTAGATAAGCCGTCCACCAAACAGTATGCGGTAAGGGCTTTGATTTTCACCACCTCAAACGCCAATGTTTCCGATCCGAGTCATGTTCATCCCCAAAAGCCACCTCCAGAGCTATCTTACCGACCGGCACGCCGACTTGCCGCACCACGCCGGAAATACCGGCCGACGGCCCGAGATGTCTATCCGCCAACCCCATACGCCGGAAGGTCTCATAATACAGATGTTGATGCTGCTTCCTCCATCCATAAGCACTTTGGTGAACTTGTAGCCTCCCACCGAGGTGCCACTACTAGGGCTACCGACCCGGATTGTAAACCCGGGAGGATGATCTCTCTGCGCCCATACAATAGGTTGCTCGACCAGCGCAGTAATGCGGTGCGGCCGGTTCAACAACACCGACCGCCCGCCGCTGAAGTTTGCGGTCCCGCTCGTCCAAGCTAGTGGTAAAGACATGATATCTGCCCACTGCTTAACTGTTTTGGATTACTTTGGTAACCCGATCGCTGCCGTTGTTGATTGTAACCCCTTGGTTCTCGATTGTTCGATTGTTTTGATTGTTTTGATTGCCTTGCCCGCCCGGATTACCACCAACCTGTGGCCGAATTTCCTTCATCAGAACTCCGGGCGGACCTGAACCGCCGCCGGCCCTTGATCATACCGAAAGCATTAGAATTTTTGAACTCGTGCATAATATAACAATCCTTCCAAAGGTGATTCGCCGGTGCCTCCTTCGCCCCATGCTTCGACAAGGTTGATTCAACAAGTAATTCAAACGCCCGGATTGTGACCTTGTGCACCACCCCGGTTTGATTGCCTACCTTTGCGCCGCTGACCTTGTCCTGCGGCGTTGGTGTTGGCCACTAAACCCATGTTACCGCTGGCCTTACGCTTGTTTCCATTGCTCGCCGGATGATGTGCTGGCCTCCTCGAATTGCCATTCTCGCTTCCCTTCCCTACTGGCCACCTTCGCATCGGATCCTTGGTACTATCGTAATCAGCATACTTTTACCAAAACGCCCATGAGCGTGCTCCATGTCATTGCAAAACGCTTCATGCGACTCCAGCTTCAACTTCAACGGTTCGAACCGCAGCTTGGCTTCTAGGGTTAAGATAGCGTAATCGTGGTTGATCCGTCCGATGAATGTAAGACCTTCAAACGCGGAGCACCCAATGTGTTGTAGATTCTCCTCCGCTCGACACAAGCCGCTAAATCCACCATGCATATAGGCTGCTTACAGTGTATCTTTGAAATTTGAATGAACCGGTCCGTGAATCGGGTCCATGAACTAACTGAGTTGGGTGGCAAATTTTTCAACCAAGCACGGGCCGCATCTTCCAACATCATGGTGAAATACTTCGCACATGCAGCTTCGCCCACATCCAAAGATCTCCATGGCCATCTCATAGCTTTCATCCACGCTCGAGCCAAATCGGTGTAATTGGGCACCTTATGCGGCCCTTTGAAGTCCTTTGGCAAACGCACATTGCATAAAGCGGGACGAGGCAAGGCACCCCCAATGATCCGGACGTGACCCCCGGTTCAAGATGGTCGACGAACCGCACGAGCCGAT
The DNA here is from genome assembly GCA_021605205.1 of Aegilops longissima. Classification (NCBI taxonomy): domain Eukaryota; kingdom Viridiplantae; phylum Streptophyta; class Magnoliopsida; order Poales; family Poaceae; genus Aegilops; species Aegilops longissima. The sequence goes on from CM038679.1 coordinate 500,244,775, forward strand.
GGTCCTCATGTTGTGCTGCTAACTCGCCTCCTCGCTGCCCCCGCCCGGTCCACCACCACTTGAGTGTCTTCGGCCACCAGCCGGGTTGTTGCTCGAGGCGGACTGCCCTCGCTGCTTGACACGGCCGGCCCATTCGCACGCCGCTATAACTCCGCTTGGGCGGGGTGGAGGGATCCGATCCCGATCGTATGAATATGCTTCGCCGAGCCAGGCCGCCCCGAGGAGCTCCTTGACCCGCGAAGTTTCTACCGCCGTGGTGAATCGCCTCGATCGAATCGCCCAATCGTGCCGCAGCCGCTGGCTAAGGTTATCCATCGGGTTGAGTAGTGACCTGCTGGCGCTCGTGACACCGGGGCGCGCCGGATGATGGCGAGGTTGACCTATCACACGAGGCTGAATCGGCGCGCCATCCTGTGTGCTTCCGCCGGTTTACTACCGTGGCGGATTACTGGTCCCTCGCCCTGGGGTATTGAAGAGCCTTCCTCGAAAATCAAGGCAAACGGATCAGATTCCTTTTCATGACTTCATGCGATGCACTCGATCCAAAGATGAGCCTATAAGCTCACAGATCCAAAGCGCCTGCTCCGCCGCCATCCTCACGCCCGCTGCCGCCAGATCCGCTTAGCTTTAGCGATCTGTTCCTTCACCCTTGCAATCTCTGCGCTGTGCAGGTCCTGATCCGCCGGGTTAGCTCTCCGCCATGAGCGCAGCCAATGCGCCAATAACTCGATAAAACTTGAGCCGGGCGGGCGACAGGCCTCCTTCCCCGGGCTGCCACCACCGCCATCAACCGTCGATTTATGGGCGCCATGCGTCAAGAGTGAAGTGTCGCTATGCATCGCCATGAAAATTCCAACCCGCTGGGTAGATCAAAAGAGTCCGAATACTCGCCGCCGGAACATCCTCGATCCGCCATCTTGCAGCTGGTACAAAGACTCGGTTTCTCCCTCCGGATGACTGCCGCCAGAGTAGACAACGGTTTCGCCGCCAGATGCTGATTCGCCTCATAGTCTCCGCGGACGACTCCCACGAAAAGCACGCTGATGACAGCCGGTTTAGCAGGGCAGGACTCTTCTTCGTCTCACGAGCTGCCCTCGACGAGGTCGGGTGCAGATGTCCGCCCGGCCCTCGCTCGCCGATCTTGCCAATGAACACTTGTATGCCACCAAAGGGGACCTGCACCAGATCGATCGAGCCGCTTCGGGCCCCAAATCGATCGCCGATAGAGTTTGCCGCGACGACTCTTAGTCATCCGCCCACAAGATAGCCTTCGAGTCCTTCAACTTGCCCTCTAAGATCATCAAACCATCGCGCGATAGCCCCACGGTGGGCGCCTAACCGTCGGGATTGTCACAGCAGATGTCCTCGTGAAAGGACTTAGTCGCAGGCCATCGACGGGTTAACTTAGAGGGGTTAAAGCGACACAAAGACACGGAGTTATACTAGTTCAGCCCTTCGATGAAGGAAAGGCCTACGCCTAGTTGTGATGGGATTGATGTAGTTTCGCGATTTGGGAGCAATAGCTTCGCTTAAGCCTCAATTGTCTGTCTCTATCCGCCACTGGTCGCCCCTTATATACACGGGTTGACGCCTCGCCGTTCTCACAGAGTCCCGATCCGCCATACAAGTGTCCGCCGGTCTCTTCTCTCTTGTCTTACAAAGACAAGTTACAACAGTAAGGCGGTTCACATAAATGGACCTTACCGCCGGGCTCCGGCCTCCGTGGCCTCGATCATGGATTTGGGTAAACCGCCCTCCGGGCGGTTCACACTCAGAGTTGTATCCCCAACAAGGGTCGTGAATTTGTTGAGCCGGGCGTTTCCTCGTTATTTGAGATGGTCGTAGCAGCCCATTATATGGAGTGGAAGATCACCTCCGGGTTGATAATCCGGCTTGGTTTGGTGGTAGCACCTTAGGTTGGTGGATATAAATTCACTAAGGTACTATGGACGGAGGAAGCATCAATATTCTCTATTATGAGACCTTTCACGCATGGGGTTGACTGATAAGGACTTGAGGACGCCCAACACCGCCTTTCATGGAGTGGTGCCTGTAAATCGGCGCACTCCAGCTTGGCAAGATTGAACCGAAGTGGCCTTTGGAGATGAATATGATTCTGTGGCTGATAAATTGACGCTTGAGGTAGTCAAAATCAAGAGCCCGTGATTATGCTCGCTTGGGCGGCCGGCTTATGCCAAGTTCATGGCACGACTGTTATGTTTATCCGCAGCTCAAGATGCCGGGTCACAAGGGCACCATCACCGTGCATGGGAGTCGAAGGTAGCCTTGGAGTGTGAAGAAGGCGGCGCGGCTTATCCCGAGTCCGTCAGGCAGCGAGGAGTTAAAGTTTTATCAAAATAATGTTGACCCGCGGATATGACCTCTTTAAAGAAGCCAACCACAGAAAGCATGACCCGCATTGAAGTTTAAATCGCCGCTGAAACAAAGCTTGTTGACTTTACTCCAAAGCGACTCTTCCAAGCAGCTTCAAGATCGTGCCAACTTGATCCTAAATAGGAAAGCGGCCATCGAAGTTCATCCGTGAGAACCGGACATCTTTGCATGGAAACCTTCCGACATGCCGGTGTCCCGAGAGAACTCGCTGAGCACACTCTTAATATTGATCCAAAGTATAAGCCGGTCAGGCAATTTCTTCGACGGTTGAATGAGGAAAGACGGAAAGCTATTGGGGAAGAGGTCGCCCAGCTCTTAGCGGCTGGGTTCATCGTGGAAGTTTTTCACCCGGAGTGGTTGGCTAACCCGGTGCTGGTACTCAAGAAGAGCGGCACTTGGCGGATGTGTGTGGATTACATGGACTTAAATAAGGCTTGTCCAGTTGATCCTTCGCTTCTCCCCCGATTGATCAAATCATCGATGCTACGACGGGTTGCGAGCTTGAGCTTTTTGATGCTTACTCCGCTATCATCGATCAAAATGATAGTTAAGGACCAGGAGAAGACGACTTTCATCACTCCGCTTGGAGCCTTCTCGCTATGTATCTATGCCATTTGGGCTCAAGAGTGCCCAGCGACTTATCGTGAGATGTGTACAAACTGCTCCACAACAAATTGGGCGCAATGTTCACACTTATGTGGATGACATCATGGTGAAGTCCAGGAGAAGGAAACCTTGAATATCTGATTTAAAGGAGACCTTTGATAATCTCCGGTTTATAAGATGATGCTTAACCTGGACAAGTGTGTGTTCGTGTACCAAGCAGCAAGCTCGGGTTTTCTCGGGTCTCAAACAGGCATTGAAGCTAACCCGAGAAGATCAAGGCGATCACCTCCTTGGCCAAACCGCGGCATCAATGATGTCCAACGACCGGTGGGTCGTGGTGGCCTTTAAGCCGGTTCATAAGCCAAGAGGCAGAAGGCCCCGCCGCTATATCGATGATGAAGAAAACGGATGCTTTTGTCCGAGGATGTTGCCGACGCTGCCTTTGAGGATTTAAAGAGAGCTTGTCCGAGCCATCGTCCTTGCGGCTCCCATTGATAGAGAGCCATTGCTGTTATATGTGATCGCTAACGCCGAGCCGCTGGGTGGCCATTGTGTGGAGCGCAAGGAGGTTGGTAAGGAGCATCCATCAACGGCCGGTTTACTACATCAATGAGGTGCTCATTGAGTCCAAGCAAAGGTATCCACATTGGCGTAAACTTGTTTATGGAGTGTTTATGGCAAGTCGAAGTCGATGCAAGATTTCCAAGGTCATCCTATCACCGTGGTAAGCTCCCCCTTAGGAGATATCATATGTATAGAGAGGCCACAGACTAGTCGCCAAGGGCCATTGAGCTTGGACCCCATGGTTTGAAATACATGCCTCGGACCGCCATCAAATCTCAAGCCCTCGATGGACTTTATCAATGATTGGACAGAGTTGCAGCACCGAGGAGAATCCAGATAACACATATTGACTATTCACTTTGATGGGTCCAGATAGTTGGAAGGCTCGGGGTCGGAGTTGTTTTAACTTCCCCGAGGTGACAAATTTTGTTATGTGCTCCGCTTATGTTTCTCAGACTAACAATGCAGCTAAGCACGAGGCCTTACTCCATGGTCTCCTGGATGTCCAAAGAGATGAATTTGAGCCGGTAAGGTGCTTGGGCGATCAGCACTGCCGCCAACAGTGTCGTGCACGTGGACTCCAAGGATCCCCTTATGGCGGCTTATCGCTGTGAAGTTGATGTGGTCGGACACTCAAAGGTTATCAAGTGGAGCACATCGATCAGAGGAAGAATGAGGCGGCCGATGCTTTAAGCCGTCTGGGGTCTCAACAGAAGTCGTGCCGCCTAACACCTTTCTTGATGTTTTGTATAAACCTTCCACAAAGTGCCTACAGAGGGAAGAACTAGCGGTGCTGCATCTTGAGGCACACTGGTGGCAGCTCTCCACGCTATCCCTGATTGGACAGCCCCATATTTGGCCTATATCACCCGGGAGAGTTGCTCGAGGATGAGACCTGCCAAGACAAATCATCAGCGGTCCAAATCTATGACAATTGTTCATGGCGAATTGCATCACCGCAGCTGCTATTAGGGCTGCTTCAACATTGTGTGTCGCTATGTGGGTCGTGAGATACTTCATGAGATCCATGAAGGAGACTGTGGTCATCATGCCGCTCAAAATCTCTAGTGGCCAAGGCTTTCCGTCATGGTTTCTATTATCGACTACCATGCCGATGCGGAGGATCCGTCAAGAATGTGATGATGTCAAAATTCTCACAACGAAGCCATGTGCCGCCAAGAATTGAGGATGATTCCATTACTTGGCCGCTTGTAGTCCTGGGGCTTGACATGGTTGAACCTTTCAAAAGGTCTAAGGATAAGAAGACACACCTTTGGTGGCAATGGATAAATTCACCAAGTGGGTTGAGGTAGAGCCGGTCAGAAGTGTGATGCAGCCACATGCGTGTTCAGCCATGAAAAAGGTGGTCTTTCGCTTTGGCTTTCCACAAAGATCATAACTAATAATGGTACTAATCTCCAAGGGTGCCATGGAAGAGTTCTGTCAACGAGAACATATCCAGCTTGATGTTTCGCCGTTGCTCACCCTCAATCTAATGGTCAAGCAGAGAGCTAATCAAGAGATCTTGAAGGGTATCAAACCCCGCTCTTGGTCCCCTTACAGCTTAACTCCGGATTGTTGGGTGGAGGAGCTACCTGTCCTATGGAGCATCAACACAACTCCTAACAGATCCACAGGTTATACACCTTCTTCATGGTGTACAAGCAGAGGCAGTTCTGCCAAGTGACATCCGCACGACTCACCCCGAGTGGCGATTTCACGTTGAGGCTGATAATGAAAAAGCTCGTCAGATGCACTTGACTTGTTGGATGAGGAGCGAGACTTGGCAATAGCTCCGCCAAGCGATTTATCAAAGCAAGACCTGCGCCGCTATCACACAGTCACTGGTTAGAAGCAGAGCCTTTCAGGAAGGCGGCTTAGTTCTCGGACTCATCCAGGATCAGTCTGATATGCACAAGTGAAAGTGCAACTATCCCTAGGTGGTTTTCGTAATTCATAACAACATATAGCTCATTGAGCTAATGCTATTCCAAGACAAATATTTCGGGAAAGCTCAATGAATGGCATGGCATGGATGATGAAAGTGGATCCCTCAAAATATCAAGGACAAAGGATTGGCTCAAGCTCAAAAGCTCAAGACTCTACATTTTACATTTTAGTGATCCAAGATCACATTGAGTCTATAGGAAAAGCCAATACTATCAAGGAGGGATGAGGTGTTGCTTAATGAGCCTTTTGCTTCATGTGCTTAGTGATATGCTCCAAAACCCTCCACTACTTTCTCACATCCACATATGACCTAAACCCAAAGTCAAACTCGCCCTACCGATTCTTTCTACCCGCGCCACCGAAGTTCGGGATGTCTTAGTCACCGCCACAAACCCTAGGCAAATCGGTCTCACTCAATAGGGATCTCGGTCTCACTGAGATGGGATTGTAATCTCTCGCTTCTTTTCAGAACTTTTCGGTCTCACCGAAAGAGCGAATCGTCCCACCGAGATTACAATGCAAACTCTCTGCTTCCCTTTGTAACTTTTTGGTCTCACCGAAAGAGCAAATCGGTCCCACCGAAGTTTACTCCGACCAACTCTCTCGTTAGCTAATTACCAAATTCGGTCTCACCGAGTTTGTGTAATCGGTCTCACCGAGATTACGCTATGCCCTAACCCTAACCATATCGGTCCTAACGAAGTTGCATGTCAGCCCAATCAAAACCCTAACGCCACTAGGTTTACTAAATCGGTCCGACCGAAGTTTGATGATTCGTCCCACCGAGTTTGGTAAATTGTGTAACGGTTAGATTTTGTGTGGAGGCTATATATACCCTCCACCTCCTCTTCATTCGTGGAGAGAGCCATCGTAACAAACCTACACTTCCAACTTACCAGTTCGAGAGAGAACCACCTACTCATGTGTTGAGGCCAAGATATTCCATTCCAACCATATGAATCTTGATCTCTAGCCTTCCCTGTTGCTTTCCACTCAAATCTTCTTTCCACCAGATCCACATCCTATGAGAGAGAGTTGAGTGTTGGGGAGACTATCATTTGAAGCACAAGAGCAAGGAGTTCATCATCAACACACCATTTGTTACTTCTTGGAGAGTGGTATCTCCTAGATTGGCTAGGTGTCACTTGGGAGCCCGACAAGATTGTGGAGTTGAACCAAGGAGTTTGTAAGGGCAAGGAGATCGCTTACTCGTGAAGATCTACCGCTAGTGAGGCAAGTCCTTCGTGGGCGACGGCCATGGTGGATAGACAAGGTTGCTTCTTCGTGGACCCTTCGTGGGTGGAGCCCTCCGTGGACTCACACAACCGCTACTCCTACGTGGGTTGAAGTCTCCATCAACGTGGAGGTACAATAGCACCACCTATCGGAACCACGACAAAAAATATCCGTGTCTCCAAATGCGCTTGAATCCTCCAAACCCTTCCTTTACATTCTTGCAAGTTGCATGCTTTATTTTCCGCTGCCTATATACTCTTTGCATGCTTGCTTGAATTATGGATGATTGCTTGAATTGTTCAAAGATAGCTAAAATCGCCAAAGTCTAAAATTGGGAAAAGGCATAGCTTTTAATTGGTCAAGTAGTCTAATCACCCCCCCACTAGACATACTTCAAGGTCCTACAACAAGCTATCCCCTCCTTGGGAAGGACCCTTTGTGGTCAATAAAAATCTGAACAACGGGTCATACTACCTTATCGATGTTCGAGAGCACAAAGACTCACGTAAGTCGGAGGAAGAGACCCGCCGGCCGTGGAACATAGCTCATCTTCGGCCTTACTATACTTGGGCCACTGGCTCTTAGGGTATATATATATTTTTTCTTTTTTAGCAATGTATATATTATATAAAGCAATAAAGCAGGACCTCTTTTTCCACTCTCAAAGGTTTATATATCCTCTTTACTGTGTGGTGGAAATAACCAACAGGAGCGGATCATATCTCAATCCGGCTTCCCTTTGGTCCGGCTTATGATCATATCTGAATCTAGCCATGGTCACTTGGGGGCTTCCTGTTCAAACATAGGTCGTATTTGAACCAAAGAGAACATAGCTGTCGGTACCCAATTGATCGGCATACTGCCAAACCCACTTGGGGGCTTCTTGATCATATTTGAATCATAGCTTAACCCCTTTGGGTCTGACATGGATCGTATTCGAATCGGAGTCATTAAACAACTCTCATGGTCACTTGGGGGCTTCCTGTTCAAACATAGGTCGTATTCGAACCAAAGAGAACATAGCTGTCGATACCCACTTGATCGGCATCGCCAAAGCCACTGGGGGCTATATGATTGTATCCGCATCTTAGCTTAACCCCTTTGGAATGGTTCACTAATCGTATTCGAATCAGAGGCCTTTGAAATTAAGTTTACTATTCATTATACTCTGTAAGTATAAATGTTATTAAGGGCCGTAAACTATATATGTGCCAACTTTTGTGTTAAACTCACTGATTTGGGTCATATTCGCGAGAATACCAAATAAGATTGGTGTATGCTATTGTGATCATAATCATAAACCGCTTTTCTTTTGATGTTTTGGTTCATATTCCGGTTATCAATACTTTATGTGACCCCGATGCGATAAGTCGCCAAGGGAATTTGTTTTGTTTTATACGAGGATAAAGTAAGAAAGTTTAACATCAAGGAAAGATCAACATAAGTCGAAGTATGTAGCGATGGCGGCCACGAAAGTATTAGCGCCACAAACATGCGCCAAGGCATGACAAAGTTGAGAGGTTTTTTCTACCTATTACAAGACTCCCGAGTCCTAATAATGAAGCATTGTTTTGCAAAGTCATAACGCTCGCTGTTCACCTTTGGTGGACTTGAAGGTTCCAGTTATCCTTCTCCGCCTCCGCTCATCGCCCTGTCTCGAAGGATGACGAGGTCCACCAATGCCGCTTAAGGCTTCAAACTCAGCTTCATCATCTATTAAACCGGCTGGGTCAACTTCAGGGGCAAAGGTGTGCTTACGAGTTGGAGGGATCAGCCGACGTCATCATAGTGAGGTGTTGGAATTCTCCGGCTCGCTATCATAGCCCTACCTGATACTTGGTAAGATCAATATCATTCCCAATGATGGTAGCCACAGACGCATTTACTCTCACACAGCGGTAAAGTCTGCTTCGTCAATCACGTAGTCGCCTTCCTTCAAGCCGGGATATCCAAGAGCAACGCCCGCTGTGTCTAACTCTGGAAGCAACGCCTTGGCCCGGCTTAAAGCACATATGGCCCCAGTCCTGGCAGATGCCCGCCTTAGCTCTTGAATCCGCAGGGGTAGCACGGCGAGCCGCTTTAGCACATCTTGCAGGAGATGGGGAATGCCATTTGATAAAGCCACAACGGCCAAAGCACGCTAGACCAAGCGACATCTGCTCTCCACTGCAGTGTAAACCGCTTTAGCTTGATCAAGCATGTTCTCGCTTTGAGGTTTGTGCTCCTGGGGCCTGCTTAGACACATAAGGTGAGCCGAGATGACAAGTAAAATAGTCATCAAAGGAAGGATCGCGATATTCAAGGTTATATATAGTAACTCACCCAAAATTGCCGAGACCATTTGAGATAGTCGGGCGCTTTAAACCGGACAGCTCGGGCTGTTGCTTCGCAAGTGATGCTTCGTTGTCTCGCCCGGTCATCGCGAGGCCTTTTCATTAGCCCTGATTTTTTCTTCTCCGATCGAAATTCTTCTTCAACTTCTCTTGTTCGTAGATGCTGAATGCAAATTTGAGTTGGCCTTTGAATTTCAAGTTCTTGAGCTGCCAAAGGCTCTTCAGTCAGCAATCTCCGACTCAAATTGATTTGTGGTGGCCTGTGTTGATGCCGGGTTATAATCAAAATTATGGTAAGATATCATTATACCAAGCACTTTGCAAGCAAAGATATTTGACACTTGGGGGCTAATGTATGTCAAGAAATTTAAATGTACAATGCCGTTCATGAGAATTGTCCCAAGCACTTTGCAAGCAAAGGTACTTGACACTTGGGGCTAATGTGTTGCAAATTCAAGGTATCATGTTACAACCGGTTAAATATTTTCATATAAACCGGACAAGGCAGTGCTAAAGGTTTCTAAGTCTATAGCATATTCATTCATAAGCAATAGACTTGGGGCTGATACAAGAAGTATGATTAAGGAAAGTAGCATAAGTTGTACCTCAGATTTTTGCAGATCCGCTTCACCATATTAATTTCCAGGTCACGGCTGTTATTCACTTGATTGATATAGCAAGAGACTATATCTCCAATGCTCAAATGAGTATAATCTGCAAGGTCTAATTTAGTCTTTCGCGCTCAAAGCTCCTCCTTGGCGAGCACTTGGCAAGGATGGTGGGCTGTCTTGGCTCGACAAACCGAAGTTTTGTAATTTCAACTTCCGGTCAATGGTCTTGTCCGCTAAGAATTTCCGCTTATCGAGCCGACAAGAGTTTCTTCAACGGGCGGATCAGAGGATGGTGCTGAATTTCATATGCCGTTCAAAGCGGCGGTTGATGAGTGGAAGTGGGCAGGGGCTGTTCCAAGTTCCGCTCATTGCTACCGGTCTTTGACGGCTTATTATTTTTGCCTCTTACTAGGCTTCACCTGCATGCTGTGGATAAAGCAGAAGGGTGAGTACAAAAATATGAGTAAGGTAAAGCATAAGGATAACAGGGGCAGTCTTGAAAGCCGGCATGTTAGATTGCATAGACTCGCCAGAGGAAGGAGAGGTATCCTGTTAATTGGAGTCAGATGAATTGAGAGGTTGACGAATTAAACCCGCCAAAGGGTAAACAGAACGTAGATCGGAGATAACCTCAGCCCGACGCTTCCTGGTTACGTCAGATAAGTCGGAGGAGAGCTCTATATCCTTGCTGGTCTGGGTCTGCCTCCGGCTTTCAAATTGCTGTTGCTTCAAAAAAACTGTGGATCTTGGTAAGCCAAAGGATGTGCAAATCTTACTTTCCGGGTTACTCTTCGAATTTTCTGACGCGGCAGGGGCTCGGAGTCGGAGGAGATTATAGTTACCTCTTCCTTGACGGGTTGGCTGTTCCATGTATCCTCCTGGAAAGTTTAAGGGTCAGCAAGGTGATGATAAAGAGTCAAGGGAGTTAAAAGTTACCTCTTCTTCATCGTCAGAAGTGTCATCCAATTTAAATAAATCGAAAGCGCTCGGCTTCCTTTTCCTTGAAGTTCCAGTCTTGGCGGTTTTCCTTTCGGCTCTTTGGGCCGCTCTAGCTTGTTTTGCCACCTCATGATTGTACTTGACCTTCCAGAAATTATCATCGGCCTGTGAAGAATGCTAAGGGGTTATGAATAAAAGTAAGGTATAACACAGTAAGGAGTAATTATTGAGGTTGATGACTTACTGCAGGAGCCGGGTTCTTCTTGCGTAAAGGAAGTAAGTCAAGGCGTTATTAGTCACCGTGTTCTCTTTCAAAGAACGCTCGGGTTGTAGCATCTACCACATCATCCGTAAGTCATCGACTATGACGAGGGTCATTCTTCTCGCCGAGTAAGTGCAATATTGCCGAGGCGGCGGCTTAACGGAATCACTCGCCAAGCGACCCAGACTCGACCAGGTCAACACCATCTAAGACATTTCCAAAAGAGCTTTGATTTTGCTGATGGTGGGAGCAAGTGGCGACGCCAACGACGCTACCGCTTTATCCGCAATGGTGGTTGATCTAAGGCGCAAGGCGCGAAGTCGGGCAGAGGATTTTTGTCATCCGAGAAGTATCCTCGCAAAGAAACCACGCCCGATTCCAACTTTGATGACTCCGGAAGTTCAGCGAAGGAAAATGACAGTCTCCGCTGCTGAATCGAGATGCCACCAAGTTCCAGATGGGCCCGCTGGCACGCTCGCTCGCGGTTTAAGTAAAACAGTTCTATGAATAAAAGTATACCGGGTTCTCTCCAAGATACACCTCGCAGTAAAACTTGGAAGTTGCAAATATTTGACATGGAATTGGGTCCGATGTCTTGAGGTCCTGAGATCAAGAAACGCAAAACATCCTCGAAGAATTTTGAGCCGGTGGATAAGCCCCGCTCATATGATCCAAAAACTATTACCTCCCCTTCCTTGGGATGAGGTTTCTCCTCGGACGGGTCAGGAGCACGATAAGACATGACCTCTTTCTTGGGCAGATGGCCGGACTTCACAAAATCAGACAGTTTGCTTTCTGTGACAATGGACGGGACCCAGTTGCAGATCACAGGGGCCTTGGGACCTTAGGTGCCATGGTGTAAGCGGAAGCCTATGACAAAGTAAAAATGTCCGGTTTAAATATATTCAAGGTGGCGGCTTAAGAAGGGGCTTAATGATATATATGTGACTATGCAATGACGTTTAAACCGCTGCAGATATTAAAGGTAATTAAAATTTTCTTAAGTCGCCGGAAGCAAGCGGTGCTGACAGCTGGTGTTGTTTTAAACCGGTCACATGGACTACTATGGCTAAAACAGATTCAACAGATGCAATTTTTGGCTAAGTGTGGAACAAACAGGTTTCACAAGTTGCAGTTATTATTTTGGATCAAACGGTAGCTCGAAAGAAAAATTTCTAGACCTAAAACAGGGCAGTAGAAGTTCATGCACTTGAAGAGGGCTTCCAACAAGGGAAATGAGATCTGCTTCTATGCAAAATAGGCATGCATAATTATAGCAGCAGTTCTATGTTGTTTTTATGATCTAAACAAAGGCATTGAGGTGAAAAATAGCAAGGGTTGGTATCGGGCGGCGATGAACGCCATTTAACTCAAGACAGTTCCAATGCAGATCTAAGAAAGGGAAAGAGAGGAACTCACGGATGTGGACGAGCCATGGAGATTCGCCGCTTTTCTCGGGTCGAGTGTTGATGCAATGCCTCGAGTTAGTGAAGACGAGGGGTTCACGCCACAAGGGCGAAGCTCGAGAAGAGGCAAGAGGAAGAAGACGACTGAAGAAGGGAAGAATGGAATACCTAGGTCGTGCCTATTTATAAGGGAAGGCCGACTGAGACGGCGCGAGAAACGAGGAGACCAAGCATCATTATCCAGCGGCCCCGACGCCTCGGTTTTTGGAAGGGTCAGTAAAGGCAAAGATCCGTTGGAGGATACGATGGAGTAAAATATGAATTTAATTGAAGATGACGCTACGCGGGTTAACACGGATCTGTAAGATGACGCCACGACGAAGTTATGATCTTTTGCAGGATCAAGATGTAAGGGCTGGTTGTCAAGGTATTTTAAGATTGACATGAACCGGTTCAAATCAATCTGGGGCCTAATGTTGGGGATATAACTATTTGTGTAAACCGGCCAGGAGGGGCCGGGTTACGTAAAGAGTGACTCATAAGAAGCCCAAGACCAGGTATAAAGATGGCGGTTCAATAAAGGGTCTAAAGGCCCACAGGCGATTTAAGGCCCGTAGTGATAAACCGCCATGATGGCATGACTTGTATTGTAAGGTAGAATTTACTAGTCACCGAGACGGACATTGTCTATGAGCCGCCGGACTCAGAAGTCGCAGGGCGTCAATTCGTATATAAGGGGACGCACCGACGGCGGCTTAGGGCAAGAAACAACTCCTCGAGAGCCGGGCATAGCGATCTCGCCCTCTGGTTATCAAAACATCAAGCAATACCAACCCAACTAGACGTAGGCCTTACCTTCACCGTAAGGGCCGAACTAGTATAACTCTCTCGTCCTTTGTCCCGATTAACCCCTTTAAGCTTCCTAGTTGCGATGGCTCCACGACTAAGTCCTTGCAAGGGGACATCTGCCGTGGAAATTCCACAACAATACCTGAAAGAACAAATCTGTAGAGTTCAGTTGCCCTCCTTGAACAAGCAAGTAGAGGGTACGCTTTGAGACGTGAAGGACTTACCGCATTCGTGGAATGGGCAAGATCGTGCCCACGGTCCGAGTCTATGGCCGGTGGCTTCTCGTCGCCCTTGAAGAGCAGCTTCCAGGCATCTTCGTGAGTGGTTCCAAAGAGCCCCGTCAGGGTTTGGTGCTTCTCCGGGTCGAATTCCCATAAAGGGGAAGTTCGGCTTTGGCAGTGGAGGGTCCGGCGAACTAACATCAACTGGATCACGTCGACGAGCTTGATGTTTTTGTCCACCATGCTTTGGATGCGCGTTTGCGGCGCAATCAGCTCGTCCGACGAAGACCAATTTGGGCCTTTCTTCATCCAGGAGGTCAGCCGCATTGGAGCTTCGGACTTGAATTCGGAAGCAGCAGCCCAGGTGGCGTCGCAGGGTTCTGTGATATAAAACCACAACTTCTGCCACTACTTGACAGTCTCTACAAACGTGCCCTTGGGCCATATGACGTTGGGCATCTTTCTCACCATGGCTCCTCCAAGACTACAGGTTGGCCGCCCACCACCTTCGCTTCATGTTGAAGATCTTGAGCCATGTCAAGGGCTGGATGCGGAGGAAAGCCTCACACACGATAATGAATGCCGAGATGTTGAGGAAAGAGTTCGGGGCTAGATCATGGAAATCTAGCCCATAATAGAACATAAGTCCGCGGACGAAAGGGTGGAGTGGAAACCCTAGCCCGTGGACGAAATGAGGGAAGAATACCACCCTCTCATTGGGTTTTGGTGTGGGGACGACTTGTCCCTTAGCCGGAAGCCGGTGGGCGATCTCCTTCACCAGATATCCAGCCTCCCGAAGCTCGGCGATGTCCTTCTCCTTGACAGAGGAGGCCATCCACTTGCCTTGCCCTCCAGAGCTGGACATGGTTGAGAACTTGCTCGGGGTAAAAGAAACGAGAACTTGGGCGCTGGAGCTCGAGAGTGGAAGGGCAGAGGGAGAAGGAAGGCGTGGGTGAAGAAAGGAGTCCTTATCTCCTTATAAAGGCAGTGAATATCGAACGCCTCCCCACTCGCCTTAAAGCTCGCCTATTCCCAAGGGCTGTGCAAAGAGCACGGTTGGATTACCCACGCCCGTATTGATGAGAATCCCGCAATAAGGGGACACGATCTCTGCTGTGACAAGACGTGCCAATGGAAACCGCATCTCGAAACGCAGAACGGCATACGAAAACGGTTCAAAATAATGACCGGGTGGGCATGATGTCATCTTGCAAAAAGTTGTCAACGGATGGGACTCGTGAAATATTATACTCTCTACGGCTGTGTGTGTGATACATGTGTTGCAGATCCGTACACGGACGTTGCATCTGAAGACTATCTTGGAGTGTACGGGAAGGGGAACCCGCCTTGTAATGCCGAAGACAATCAACACGCCGGGCACCACGTCATTGAAGCCTGGTTCAGGGGCTACTGAGGGTGTCCTGGACTAAGAGGTCCTCGGGCGTCCGGCTGTTAGCCATGGGCCGGACTGATGGGCTATGAAGATACAAAGACCGAAGACTCTATCCGTGTCCGGATGGGACTCTCCTTGGTATGGAAGGCAAGCTTGGCGACCAAATATGAAGATTCCTTTCTCTGTAACCGACTTTGTGTAACCCTAGATCCCTCCGGTGTCTATATAAACTAGAGGGCTTAGTCCGGAAAAGGATATATACAATCATAGTCATACAGGATAGACTTCTAGGGTTTAGCCATTACGATCTCATGGTAGATCAACTCTTGTAATACTAATATTCATCAAGATCAATCAAGCAGGAAGTAGGGTATTACCTCCATAGAGAGGGCCCGAACCTGGGTAAACATTGTGTCCCCCGTCTCCTCTTACCATCATCCTTAGATGCACAGTTTGGGACCCCCTACCCGAGATCCGCCGGTTTTGACACCGACACTAGGTTACCTCGGCCCTGGCCTCTTCCTCGAGCAACGAGACTCCGCCCCTCCGGGCCCCCGCCGAGGCTCGAAGGGCGGCTGGAAAGGCGCCGGCCTCCAGCACCTTGCTGGGAGGAGGCGAGCCACTTCGAACCTCTTCAACGACCCCCGGCGCGGAGGACGGACCTCGCCGTTCGTTTGAGCATGCACGCAGGCGGGGTGCTATCCGTCACGAGCTCTTCCGGGAGGCAATGGGTGCACTGAGCCGGCTCGAGGTAGAGCTCGTGGATGTTGACGCCCGCCTTGAAACCGAGGGCCTTTGGCTGGTAGACGAATGGCATGAACTAAAGGTGGCCATCAACCTCGGGCGTCTCCAGCACGAGAGCGCCAATGAGAAGGCCGAGACATACCTTGCAACCTCGCGCGAGGCTAGCGCCCGAGCGTTGGAGGACGCCAGGGAGGCTGATCACCGCCACGAGGTCGCAGAGAAGCACAAGCAGGAGCACCAGGCCCTGAATGCCTCCCTGGAACAACAAGTTAAGGCATGCAGAGCTGCCTTGGCGTCGATGAAGGGGGTGCTACGTCTTGAGCTTGCGTTGGTTTTCCCCGAAGAGGAGAGGATGATGCAGCACAGTAGCGTAAGTATTTCCCTCGGTTTTTGAGAACCAAGGTATCAATCCAGTAGGAGGCCACGACAAGTCCCGCAGACCTGCACAAAACGATAGCTACCGCAACCAACGCGATTAGAGGTTGTCAATCCCTTCACGGTCACTTTAGAGTGAGATCTGATAGAGATAATATTTTTGGTATTTTTGGTATAAGGATGCAAAGGAAAAGTAAAGGCAAAGTAAAAAGAAAGCAAGTATAAAAGTGATGGAGATTGATATGATGAGAATAGACCCAAATATAGGTTTCACTAGTGGCTTCTCTCAAGAGCATAAATATTCTACTGGGTGAACAAATTACTGTTGAGCAATTGATGTAATTGAGCATAGTTATGAGTATATCTAGGTATGATCATGTATATAGGCATCACGTCCGAGACAAGTAGACCAAACGATTCTGCATCTACTACTATTACTCCACTCATCGACCGCTATCCAAGATGCATCTAGAGTATTAAGTTAAAACAGAGTAACGCCTTAAGCAAGATGACATGATGTAGAGGAATAAATTCATGCAATATGATAAATACCCCATCTTGTTATCCTCGATGGCAACAATACAATACGTGCCTTACAACCCTTTCTATCACTGGTAAGGACACCGCAAGATTGAACCCAAAGCCATGCACTTCTCCCATTGCAAGAACTACCAATCTAGTTGGCCAAACCAAACGGATAATTCGAAGAGACTTGCAAAGATAACTCAATCATACATAAAAGAATTCAGAGAAGATTCAAATATTATTCATAGATAAGCTGGATCATAAACCCACAATTCATCGGTCTCAACAAACACACCGCAAAAAGAAGATTACATCGAATAGATCTCCACGAGAGAGGGGAGAACATTGTATTGAGATCCAAAAAGAGAGAAGAAGCCATCTAGCTACTAGCTATGGACCCGAAGGTCTGAAGTAAACTACTCACACTTCATCGGAGAGGCTATGGTGTTGATGTAGAAGCCCTCCGTGGTGGATGCCCTCTCCGGCGGAGCTCCGGAACAGGCCCCAAGATGGGATCTCGTGGATACAGGAAGTTGCGGTGGTGGAATTAGGTTTCTGGCTCCTGTTCTGATCATTTGGGGGTATGTAGGTATATATAGGAGGAAGGAGTACGTCGGTGGAGCATCAGAGGGCCCACGAGGCAGGGGGCGCCCCCCACCCTCATGACCGCCTCCGATGTTCCTTGGCGTAGGGGCCAAGTCTCATGGATCACGTTCGGTGAGAAAATCACGCTCAAGGTTTCATTCCGCTTGGACTTCGCTTGATACTGCTTTCTTCAAATATCAAAAGGCAAAAAACAGCACTGGCTGGGCCTCCAAGTTAATAGGTTAGTCCCAAAAGTAATATAAAAGTGGAAAATAAAGCCCATTATAGTCCAAAACAATAGATAAAGTAGCATGGAGCAATAAAAAATTATAGAAACATTGGAGACGTATCAGGGGGCGCCTTCCGAAGAGGAGGAGATCTTGAGGCGCGAGGAGGCGCTGATGCTGGAGGCCACGAAGCGCAGCCTCGAGCTTGAACGGTTGGAGACGAGGGAGCGCCAGGTCGCCCAGGCGGAGGACGCCGCAAGTGCGCGCGAGGCCAGGATCCAGGAGGAAGTTGACCGTAGGGCGGCGGAGGCTCGTGCAGATCTTGTCAACAGGTACGACCTGAAGCTAAAGCTCTTGGAAGCTGAAGCTGAGGGCAGAACCACCGCTCTCAGGTCAAGGCTGGATGAAACGGAGCAGCGCGAGAAGGCCGCGGTGGCGGCCCTGATCTCTGTCCAGGCCGAGTTGGCCTTCGCCCGTGCTGAGCTAATCCCGCTTCAGCGGAGAGTTACCGATGCCGAGTGCCTCACACAGCAGAGCAGGGAGGAGGCGCTCCGCCGGCAGATGTTACAGCGCGAGCACACTCCCATGCGCTGGGCCCTCAGGTCGAGGGCCAACCAGGCGCTTGGCGCTATCTGCGACGAACACGCCCCTCATCCCCATCCAGAAGACTATGCCAGCCATCTCCACTTCTTCACTGACGTCGTGACACGCCTGGAGGACCGGGCCGAGAGGGCTCGTGAGCTTGTTGAAGAAAAGAGTCGAGGCCTCCTCGGGCGCGCATTTTTCCGCGTTTTCAGTCATCTCCAGCACATTGATCCCCACTTCGACTTCGACGCCGCCATCGCCCCATTGCCTGGAGCCATCCGGGACAACGTGGCACGCTGGGTGGGCGATAATGTGGATGCTCTGGTCAGGGCCTTCGCTTCCGAGGACGACGCTGTGGTGGTCGTGGCGGATGAGGGCGGCGCGGTTGATGATGGTGAAGATAGTGCCAGCGACAGCGCCATCAGCGTGTCTGAGAGCGATCCGGAAGATGTGGCGAGCGACATGTCCGACTGAGCCGCGCTCCTTTGTTTTGAACCTGCACGCAAAGGCTTGGGCACGACCCCTCAAGGTGTAAGAGCATTTTGGGGAGGGGGAGCCCCTCATGTAAACAGACTACAATTTTATTTCTTAGGCCAAACGTGCTTTTGCGAGCTCACGAGTCCCTCCATGGAATTGTTGCTTCAACTTACCTTAGTCCAAGCAGGCTTCAAACTGGTTTCGTAGTTGCCAATGCGCATTTCTCCCGAGGGGAGTCCCTCGCGGGCTCGCGAGGTTTTGGGCTTCTGAGGAGCCTCCTAGTTCGCCCAAGAGGGCCTCGCGAGAAACGAGCGCCAGTCCATGGCAGGGTGTGCGTGTAGCGCGCATTCGACGCCCAGTCCCCGCTCGCGAGGTACTCGCAAGGGGAGAGGTAGCAGGCGCGAGCCTCAAAACAAGGCACAAAACCAGAAAACTCAAGAAATCGACACGAACGAGAAAAGACACCCCCTGTCGTGGAATTGTCACGGCAGATGTCCTTTGTGTCAGGACTTAGTCGCGAGGCCAACGCATCTATGTGGTAGCTTGAGAGGGGTTGATCGGGACGAGAGATGCAACATGCAAGACAAGGATTTAGACAGCTTCGGGCCCCAGGAAACATCATCGGTAATAACCCTACATGCTGTTTGTGGCTAGGTCTCATTATGATCATGAGAGAGTCGCCGGTAAGCCGGCTCTTTGTGTCTAGCCCTAGAGATTGTTCTTGTTGCCTGTCCCCTTTGGGGAGCCCTGCCCCTCCTTATATAAGTTAGAGGGGCGGGTTACATGTGGAGTCCTAGTACGACTAGGACTAGCCTATCTTCTACACAAGCCGGATACAAGTCCGGGTCTTGATTCCTTGTAAGGGAAATATTCTTTACACCTTTCTTCTTAAGTCGGCCCACCATCACATGAACCGGCCTACCGGGCCTTGGGCCTTGTCGTCTGCTTGACCCGCCTCGGGCCGGGTCTCCAAGTGAGTCACAATGTCCAAAGCGGGTTATATGTAAACCGCCATGTCCAGCAGATCGCCAAAGTGAGTCGCCTAGCTCCACCTGGTCTTCGGTGAATCGCCAAGTCCGCCGGTTATATCCGGCCGGTCATACCGCAGGTATATCCCCGACATTAGCCCCCAATTTAATTTGGATTTATCCATGTTAAACCGATCCTGCAAAATAAACACCAGAACAACTTTGACAAGTTGTGCTCCGGGTTAAAAATTCTTGTAAGTCGGCACCTGATCATCCTTAATTCCTTGCGCCTGTGTTAAATATTCTCCTGAGACAGGACCTGATTATCCTTAAGTCCAATTGTCATTTCCTTCATCTAGAAAATCCAGGTCAAATAAGCTAGCTTCATACTCAATTTGCTGATGTTGGTTTCTCACAGAAAAATATTGTGAAGAATAATCCACTTGAACCGGCTTCCAAGGCGCCGGGTTAAATAATTTTGGTGTTCAAATACTCATCTGATATTCAGCCGGCTTGAAGATGTAAAACTTGCCAGTTTATCATTACCAAAAACTGCCTGATTATAAAACAGACGATGCCGGGTCATAATTGTTGTTGACACCGGTTTATGTAATTGATCCTCCTGATTTCCTCAAAACTGATAATTTGAAGATTTTTTCTTCCTTATATTCATATTACCTGTAGCCCCCAAGTCTTGAGCAGAACAAAGTGATGGTTTAAGACTTGCTCCAATAAATGTTGCAACCTTGAAGAAATCCGTTTTATTCATCTCAATCATATAAACTGAATATTCTACACATGTAGCCCCCAAGTGCCGGGTTGTCATGCTTGCAGCAACCTGGGACTTGTATTGCTTTATGCTCATGAAAACTTCACCCAGTGTAGCCCCCAAGGGCCGGGTCATTATGCAAATAATGAGCAGGGACTTTGTAGATATAACCATGTAAATTTGAACAGCAATGTAGTTTCAAGGGCCGGCTTAGTAAGATAATATCGAGCCGGACTTTGTATATAATTGATAATAACATCATATAATATAGTCTCCACCATGGGGCTTGAACCCACGTCCACAAGGTTAAGAGCTTTGTACTCCACCAACTAAATAGTGGACCGTTCAATATAATGGATTAATGCTTGTGTACCTTGAATTTTTGACAGGAGCAATTGGTAGCCCCCAAGGGCCGGCTCATTACAATGGAATGAGTCGGGTCTTCCATAAGTTGATCAAAAAAATGACTTTACATTAGCCCCCAAGTGCCATGGTGCATGCTGGCGGTGACATGGGACTTGCATATTTGATATAATCCCAATCTGAATAATATAGCCCCCAAGTGCCGGGTCGTAAGCCTGCAGCGACTCGGGACTATTACTTCCATTGTAGAATAAATCATATCCATTGATAAAAATAATAGCTGTTGCGCTTAAAGCTTAATTTTGAAAACCTCAATCATGGCAATCGGTTATTGATAATCACAATAGAAATCCAGCCATGTTGGCTATTCGAGATTTGAATAATATAATCCGGTATGAAAACCTCAATCATTCAATATCATCATGAAAATCCAGCCAGTTTAAATACCTGGCGGCTCTTGGCCGATGATGACTTAATGTGCATTCATTGTAAGTCGGAATTTTTGTAACCCGGCGGCTTATAGCCTTTGAGAAAAATCCAGAAGGAATAATCATTTTGAAGCATCAACTTTGGTAATGAGCTTCAACTTAATCATTTATATGTCATATTTCGCAAACTCGCAAAGAGTTTAAACAACATATGCCCCGGCGACTTAACGTGAAAAGCCGTATGCCAGAATCACCCAAATGTAGTCTTATCTCGCACACAAGTAGATCACAAGATCCCTATGATCCTTTGAATGATACCGCTTATATGACCTTGACAAAGGAAGTTGATAACTCAACTCAGAAGAGCCGCACATATGATATTTGTGACAACTCAAATACTTGCATTGTTATAAAACAGATAAATTTTTGAGGCTTCTCGATTCAATACGCATCAAGAAACCGCTCCAAAGGGGTTAAACTAAGATTCAATACGATCATATAGCCCCCAAGTATGCTATGCTGCCGATCAAAGTGGGTATCGACAACTATGTTCTCTTTGGTTCAATGCACCTATGTTTGAACAGAAACCCCAAATGACCACCGTGATATTGAATTTGTACTGCCAGTTTACATGACCTGTGTAATAAGGGTGATAACCCAATCCTTAGAAGCCAATGCTTCCATATAAATGATGATTGTCATAAGCTGGCGACTTATAGTCAAAAGTCAAGCCGGGTTAATCATAAAACACTTATATACATTTGAGATATAATCCCCAAAAGGTCTCAAGTTAAGTAATTGTGGCTGCAATAGACCTTACCAGAGATAGAATAAAACTTTTTGAGGCTTCTGATTCAGATACGATCAAGAAACTGCTCCAAAGGGGTTAAGCTAAGATTCGAATACGATCATATAGCCCCCAAAGGCTTTGGCGATGCCGATCAAGTGGGTATCGACAGCTATGTTCTCTTTGGTTCAATACGACCTATGTTTGAACAGAAGCCCCAAGTGACCATAAGAGTTGTTTAATGACGCTGGTTCAATACGCCCACGCCGTAATCCAAAGGGTTAAGCTATGATTCGATATGATCAAGAAGCCCCTAGTGGGTTTGGCAGTATGCCGATCAAGAGGGTATCGACAACTATGTTCTCTTTGGTTCGAATATGACCTATGTTTGAACAGGAAGCCCCCAAGTGATCATAATAAGATAAGCCATAAGGCAGGATACCCAAGTTTGAACCGCGCATCATGGCAGCAAGTTCTTTTGGCAACCTTTAATTTTTCTGAGAACTCGAACTTGCGAGAGATTAATGCTTTTTGAACCGGAACTTTAAAACGGATTTCAAAGCTTTTTAAAAATTTGTGAAGGACAAATTTACCTTGAGCCGGATTTTGAACCAGATTTGAGAGCTTCAAAAATTTGTGGGGGACAAATTTACCCTGGGCCGGCTTTTAAACCGGATTTAAGGGCTTCCGTGCTTTGTGGGAGAAAGATGTCTCTTGAACGGGATTTTAAACCAGAGTCCTTATTTTGAGCCGGAAATCTTCTGACAGCTTTTAAATTTCCATTGATCTAGCAGTAATCTCCGGGGCCCGGGTTATTTTTCCCTTTAATGACCTGGAGTTCTTGAATTCATTGAAACCGGCTAATTTTGCCGAGTCATATCATTGTAACCCCAGTCTCAAGACGACTTGAGGAGTTGGCTTGAGATTCTCCATAATTAATCGTGATATAGACCGTTTGAATCCTGCATGGGACAACTTGCAAACCAAAGTAATTGCTCTTTTGAAGAAAATAATATGTAATATAAAATATATTGGATGGATTTCACCGATATGTTAGGCTAGTGATTATCCATGTAAGGTTGAGATGATTGCGCGGTTATAAATGATCCCGTATGAACCGTGTCGAACTCGCCAATGGTTCCTTCCAACCGGATGTTTGAAGTTAACCAAACCGTAGTGCCGCGACTTGTGCACCTATCCATTGAGCCATCCAATATGCAGACGGCGGTTGATAATATATGATAATTTTCCTCCAATTTATTGAAGAGAAACCGGCTTCCCAAGTAGTGACTTGCTCATACTCAATAAACAGCTCATCCGAAAAATGCGCCCGCTGTGTTGATGTAGACCAGGCCGAGAGACGGAACGAAAACGACCGCAGATCGTGAGGCAACATAGATGAGCCGCCACGGCGTTGTACGCCGATGCGACAAGCAAGTTGTTCTCCTCGCCAGAAGCAGGTGTGACGCTGCGGAACCGCCGCGAGAGCGACGGGCGAAGTCGTCCGTGGCGCTGTGTCGACGCGACAATGAGTCGGCCGCATGCACGGACGGATGTAAACCGAACAGCAGGGCGGTGATTTGCACGCGGATCCGCCGAAAGCATGGCCTGTAAGAATGCCGCAAAATTAGGTCGGCACGCACGCTTCCATGTCCGCGGTATAACAATACCCTTGTCATAAATAATTATCCTTATTTGTTCGGATGACCGATGGTCGGCCGCGGCGCTGTAAGGCGGTGCAGACGGGCGAGTTAATCGCTGGCGCAGTAAGTCGCACGGGCAGTCGAGTCAATCACAGGCACAATCAGCCTCGCAGCCGGGCAGAGTTGATGTAGACCGAATCGCGAGGGCGGCAACTTGCAAACGCCAGTGCAGAATGATGCTGGCGCGCACTCCGTATCCGTGATACAAAATTGTCCTGAATAAAAAATATTACCAGTCAAAGTAATTGTTTTCGAACGAATTAATATGTATTAAAAATACATAGGAAAAATATCACCTGGTAATATCGTGTAGCGGACATAGCAGTTCTCAGCCCCAACTAGTACCAGTGCTTCTGTAGCAACAATAGTAGCACCAGCTAGCAACCAAAGTGTAAATTATCTTTGATCTCACGTGGAGTACGTATCACCATTGGTTCCTCTACTCTTTTCACTCTCACATGCGGTGAGTGAATCTCTTTTTGCAGACCCATACTTTGTGCTCTGATCCATATAACGCTACCCAAGAAACTGTTGTTTTGCTTTAAGTTCATCGCCTACTACATGAGGCCTCTCGTGAACATTGTCCTGCAGGAAAAATCCGTGATGTGGAGCACCTGCAGCCCCTTCCCCTCATCCGTGAGTTACAGGTTCAGCTCCAGCAATCGCAACCTCTCCTTCCTCATGAACCCCAGCAACCGTAATATGGAACGCGGTGGGCCATCTTAGCGGCTCACAGATCAGGGGCGGCTTGGCGCGTCAAGCGGCTCACGTCGCTGCTGGAGGCGAGGGCCGGGCAACGCGGGGAGGAACGACGGGGGGTCAGCGAAAGTGATCGGCGACTTGACGCGGCAGGTCGACTCGCAAGCAGAGGCAGAGCCGGACTCGGACGCAGACAATGGCGATTCTTCGTGAGGCTGAGGGGACAGCACAAGGCGGTCTGTTACCACAGAGACGACAATTGCTGAAGAGGCGGGCGGCTTACAACCGCTCCGGCTAAGTGGCGGTGGCTGCAGAAGGGTCGACGACGGCCGGCGGCGGAGACGGCGGTTTGAGGCCGAACAAGCAGGAGGCGAGGTTGCTCTTGCATGCATGTTCCAATCGATCTTATCTTATCCAATGAATATTTTCTTTGCCTTGTTAATGGTGTGATATGCATATGCTCTGTACGTATCCATCTCTTCAATTTTTGTGGAGCAATAGCTTGTATTTTTCTTTCTGAACAATGGCGGTCGGCCGTAAACAGGCGGCTCAGTGCGTGGTCGTAACCGCGGAAGCAGAGACGAGGCGGGTTGTAGGTTACGACAGGCTCGGAGTCGTGGCCGTTTTCGAAGACAGTCGGCAGCGGTTTCTCCATAGGCGGGAGGCTCGCCAACGGAGGCAGCCACTCGCGGATGCAGAGACGGCCGCGGCAGGACCGTAGGAGCGGCTCACGGGCGAAAACAGGGTTCAGTTTCGTACCACGGTCCAAGTCCTTTCCGGGTCAAGATTGGTTTGACCATCCACGTCCGTGTATATACTTTTTTCTCTGTTTGCTTCTTTGCTTGATCATGGCTGGTTAGAACTGCGGTTCCAGAATCGTCTTCGAGTACTACTCGCACTTGATTGCTTATGTAGATGAACTAAGCGGCGCATTTACGCGGGCGCGCCTTCGTACGTAACGGTCTCGGGCGACGGTTGACTATAATCTTTGGCGATTGACGCGGGCGTGAAACAGTTTCTAGATTAACTCAGACTCGAACCGTTGCACGTGGAATCGTAGAACAAATTTGACGACTTTGACAGACTTAACCTTGCTCTGGACAGTTTGCCGCGGCGATTTGTGGAATCCTAACTTGTCTAAATCTAATCTGAATATGCTCTTTTGATGGCTCGTGATGAGGTAGATCTTTCTGCTGCAATATTTTCTTCATCTGGAAAATTGTGAACTTCTCGAATCCCTGGTAAAGATCCCTCCAAGAACTCAACACCACCGTGCGCAGGCCCCACGGTGGGCGCCAACTGTCGTGGAATTGTCACGGCAGATGTCCTTTGTGTCAGGACTTGTCGCGAGGTCAACACATCTATGTGGTAGCTTGAGAGGGGTTGATCGGGACGAGAGACGCAACACGCAAGACAAGGATTTAGACAGCTTCGGGCCCCAGGAAACATCATCCGGTAATAACCCTACATGCTGTTTGTGGCTAGGTCTCATTATGATCATGAGAGAGTCGCCGGTAAGCCGGCTCTTTGTGTCTAGCCCTAGAGATTGTTCTTGTTGCATGTCCCCTTTGGGGAGCCCTGCCCCTCCTTATATAAGTTAGAGGGGCAGGTTACATGTGGAGTCCTAGTAGGACTAGGACTAGCCTATCTTCTACTACAAGCTGGATACAAGTCCGGGTCTTGATTCCTTGTAAGGGAAATATTCTTTACACCTTTCTTCTTAAGTCGGCCCACCATCACATGAACTGGCCTACTGGGCCTTGGGCCTTGTCGTCCGTTTGACCCGCCCGCCGGGTCTCCAGTGAGTCACAATGTCCAGGCGGGTTATATGTAAACCGCCATGTCCAGGCAGATCGCCAGTGAGTCGCCTAGCTCCAGCCAGGTCTTCTGGTGAATCATCAAGTCCGGCCGGGTCATAACTCCGGCCGGGTCATACCGCGGGGTATATCCCCGACACCCCCCGCACTTGCCAATGAAAATACGACTTCAAATGCAAATCCAAAAGGCGGCAAATTGAGCTACAGAAAAGGGGTTGAAAGCAAATGGCCGCGTCCGACACCTAGCTAGTCTTCTTGTCTTCCCACCAGCGTAGAGCTAAGTTCTTTCACAGGCTGTGAGCATAGTCATTGGGGGACAGTGTCGACGGCCAGCGCAGAGCATGGTGCTTCCGCTAGGACGTGGGTGGGAGCCCCCGAGGCCCGAGGGTGGCACTCCGGAGACTCCGGGGCATGTACAGTCCCACTCATTATTACGTGAGAGTGTCACGAGCGGAGACCTTCACAGGAGCGAGCCTTGCTTCAGATCGCCAGGCGAGGGCCCCGCCCTGTGCCACCCTCGACCTACATTGGGGAGTCCGGAAACCATGACGAGACCAAGGGGCAAAGAGGACGCTGGCGGTGCCCTCGGGGACCACGGGCCCTCTGCCGGGGGAAAGGCTTGCCGGTGCTTCCCCTGGCAGAGCCTACCTCCGTGCAGCACCTTGCTCCGTGTGGCGTGGGGGAGGGCCTGGCTCCCGGCCTCTCCCGCGCAGCCCCCAGAGCACCACTCCTGCCGCTGGCTAGGTGTCTGTGTCAAAACCGGCGGATCTCGGGTAGGGGGTCCCGAACTGTGCGTCTAGGCGGATGGTAACAGGAGACAAGGGACATGATGTTTTACCCAGGCTCGGGCCCTCTCGATGTTGGTAATACCCTACTCCTGCTTGATTAATATTGATGATATGGGTAGTACAAGAGTAGATCTACCACGAGATCAAGGAGGCTAAACCCTAGAAGCTAGCCTATGGTATGATTGTTGTTCGTCCTACGGACTAAAATCCTCCGGTTTATATAGACACCGGATAGGTTAGGGTTACACAGAGTCGGTTACAATGGTAGGAGATCTACATATCCAGATCGCCAAGCTTGCCTTCCACGCCAAGGAAAGTCCTATCCGACACCGGACGAAGTCTTCAATCTTGTATCTTCATAGTCTTGGAGTCCGCCGTGATGATAGTCCGCTATCCGGACACCCCTAGTCCGGACTCCTCAAGAGCCCCTGAACCAGGCTTCAATGACGACGAGTCCGCGCATATTGTCTTCGGCATTGCAAGGCGGGTTCCTCCTCTGAATACTTCATAGAAGGTTTTGAACACAAGGATAGTGTCCGTCTGTGCAAAACAAGTTAATAATTTTTGCACAGATCTGCCGACGTATTCCGCGGGCGTGACATCACACCACGGCCAGCCTTTATATGAATCATTTTTACTGTTCCACCTCAGCATGTTTAGCGAGGCGGTTCCTTGGCACGCCTTATCAAAGCATAGATCGTGCCCCTTATTCCGGATTCTCATCAATACGGACGTGGGTAACCCATCCGCGCCATTGATTACGGCGCTTGGGAAATAAGCGAAGTTTTACCAGTCTGGTGGGGACGATAGCATTCATTCCGTCCATATAAGGGGATAAGGATCCACCCTTTCACCTACGCCTTCTTCCTCCTTTGCTTATCCATTTCCGCGCACTCGAGCTCCAGCGCCCAAGTCCGCACATCCCACCTCAACCTTCTCCAACCATGTCAGGAGCGGGAGGCAGGTGGATGGCCTCCTCCGCCACGGAGGGGCACATCACAAGATCTGGGAGGCCGGATACTTGTCCGCGACATCGCAGCAAGCTGCCCGATGCGGGCAGCTTATTCCAACCCCGGGCCCCATGAGAGGGTGGTGTTTCTCCCCACTTCTCCATGGACTGGTTTTCCACTTCACCCATTTGTCCGGGGCTCATGTTCTACTACGGCCTGGACTTCCACGACTGGCCCCAATTTCATCCTCAACATCTCGGCGTTTATCGTCGTGGTGCGAGGCCTTCCTCTCGATCCAGCCCCACTTCGCTTATGGCTGAAGATCTTCAACGTCCGGCCAAGGTAGTGGGCAGCCGCTGCCGGAGTGCGGAGGCGCCATGGTTGGCAAGATGGCCAAGGTCCTATGGCTCGAGGCGCCTTTGTGGAGACAATAAAGGTGGCAATCGGGTGGTTCTACATCACCGAGCCACGCGACCCGAATGGGCGGCGCCCCAATTCAGATCTGCTTCCCACACGGCTCTCGTCATGGAAAGAGACGGCCCGACGTGGGGAATTCGAAGAGCTATCCGACTCCAGACATGCGTCCAAACCTAGTGGACAAGAATCTCGGGCTTGTCGACGTAATCAGTGTGATGCTCATCCGCCGGATTCTCCCATGCCAACAACGGGCCTTCAATTTGTGGGAGTTCGATCCGCACAGAAGATCAATTTGAGCCGCTCTTCGACACTACGCACGTAAGATGCCGGAAGGTGTTGTTCAAGGGCGCTGAAGCCCCAAAGATCCGCTACCAAAGATCGCGGATACATCTCGCGGCCCAGCGGCGAGGTAAGTTATTTTACCCTTCACGGGACTCTTTTTCATAGATTGACTCTATGTGGGATCTAAAACTCCCTAATCTTTGACAGATCGGTGAAGACGTCCTGGACAGATTAACTGTCGGCTCCTTTGCCGAAGACCCGAGGACGCCTGATTGCGGGGCTGCTAGCTCCGCGCCCATGTGGTGCCGGAGAAGAAGGCTAAGAAGGAGGCCACGGAACTCAAGGAGCTCCCACGCCAGTCTTGTCGATTTTGATGCGAATCTTCTCCGAGGATGAGGAGGAAGAAGAAGCTCCTCCCCCGCCGGGGAGGAGAAGAAAAGGAAGGCCGCCTAACCGGGAGGCCGAGGGTCCAAGAAGGAAGAACCTTCCTCCGGACTTCTCCACCAACGCCGACGACGACGAGGAGGATTGGCCTACAAGGGCCAAGCCCTGGCGAGATCGTAAGTGTCCGGATACCCATGGCTTTTCATTATTGCAGAGTGTTCTCTAATGTCGAACAACCTGCAGCCCGCCCAAGGGCGAAGTTCGCCGATTCATCGAAAGCGGGTCCTCGGGCTCGTCGGAAATGGAGAGTACTTCGCCCGACCGCCTCGCCTCACGCCATGGACGACGCTGCGGTGGGGCCCAAGGGGGCTTGGTCAAGAGGAGGTAGCACAGAGGTGCCACAAGGCAACCTCCGGACTCAGCGCTGGGGGCAAGACCCCCAGGCTCTAAGCCCGACCCTTGTCCGACTCCATGCCGGAACCATCAGCGGTTCCAAGTCCGGACAATGGATCCTTCACAAGAAGGAAGACGCCGGTGTCCTCCGGCCCAACCGGAGGCACCGGATTGCATCGGAGGCGCCAACAGCGCCATCCATCGAGGAGCACCGACTTGTTATGAGTGCGGTGATCCGACGGTTCAGATCCGCCAAGAGCGGGATCGACTGAAGCCTGTACCAGCCTTCTAAATGCTTTGAGGTAAGTTTAGAATATATAAAAATATTACGATAGACAGAGCCTCGATGCTTAGTTCGGTGTTGGAAAGAAAAGCCGGACTAAGGATCTAAAAAGATATACGCAGGAGTCTAACATAAGTATGTCAATATGGGAATGCAGGCTGCGCCTGACCGCCTGACCGATCATGGAGGTCAATGCATTGAAGCAGAACCTCGAGCGGTCCGAGAACGAGCTCGGACAAGCCAAGAAGCAGCTCGAGGACAAGGAAGGTAAGTAATACCTTATTAAAGAAATACCTTATAGAAAAGGTTTTGGTTGCAAAAATAACAGGAATAACATGGAGTGCAGGGCCACTTAACGAGGTGGCGACTCAAGGAAGCGGAGTCCGTGGCCGAAAACAAAGCGGCTATGGAACGCACCGAGCGAGAGAAGGGGGAGGCGCAGCTGGCCAAGGTACAGCAAGAGCTCCAAGCTCTCGTGGAAAAACACGAGGGTTTGGAGCGTGACTTGAAGACTCGAGAGTCCGAGCTCGCCTCGGCTCTTGAGAGTGCCCAAAAAGCCCTCCAAGAAATTGAGTCATTGAAGAAGATAGCGGCGGGTAAGGCATTCTTTATGCAAAGCAAGCATGTGAAAGTGAATTACCTATTACTTACCCGGATTCGGAGCTCTCCAGGGGCATTCGCAGATTTTCCCCGTAATGTGTCTGATGCTGCCGCATTCTACAGCGCCAAGGAGGGGAGCTCGATGGAAAAGGTGTTCTGGTCTCAGTATGCTGAGGCCGAACATTCGGTGCCCCTGAGCGACCAGCTGAAGCAGCTGGTCGAGCTCCACAAGGTCGCCGAACAGGCCATGAAGGGCCTTATAAGCGGTCTGTGGCCATTGGAGGCCATGCCCGGAGCTACTTCGGCTTGGTGCAGCGGCTGGTGGATGCCTGTCCACGGATCAAAGTCATCAAGCGCTCCGTCTGCATTGAAGGTGTCCGTCGGGCCCTTGCCCGTGCTAAAGTGCACTGGGGCAAGCTGGATGCGGAGAAACTTGTGACGGACGGGCCACCGAAGGGCCATGAGCATCGCACGCCCGAACTGTACTATGAGGGCCTCCTGAAGGGTGCCCGCCGAATAGCGGATGAGTGCTCCAAGGATGTAATTTTTGAATAGGCTCGCATTTGTTATCCTGTACGCTGAAAACTTGTTCATATAAGCTAAGCAACGCTTATTAATTTAAAATATTACCTTCTGTGCGGTCGTTTATCAAATTTGAGAGATGGCAAGTCGTTGGCTTCAGCCACCATGCCACGAGTGCTCGGGTGTTCGGGATAAACTTGAGCACTCTTGTTCCCATTCTTGGGTCCATCTAGGGAGGCGCTCAACACAACGAACAAGGCAACCAGACTTATAATGCTTGAACACTCTCACTTAGCCATAGAATTCTGTAATTTTAAATTTCGTGAAGCCCCTAGTATTCGAAGACCGAGTTCGGGCGCTATCCACGCCTTTGGCGGACAATTCCGGTTCCTCGCCTAAGCGGCATAAGTCTTTAGGGACCGAAAAACCTCTCGAACAGCGATCGCTCTCGCCTATCATGACGGTCAGTTTTAGCTTTCTCCATCGAGGTGCTCGACCCAGCTCAAGCTGGGGCACAATTGCAGTGGTTCTCCGGTGCTACCTTAGCCGATATAGCGGAACGTAAGGTACCAAAACACGGAGCCGGCAAACCCAACTATTGACCCAAGACATGATTCGAGCCAATTCATATAATGCTATAAGTTAGGGGTGCCGCACTTGTGAAAGTGTTAGGACTTATCACACCATAATTTTGGGATACTTAAGCCCCTGGTCTATTGGCCGTACCAAAGTGTACGGTTGCAACATGTCGTGAAATTAACATATGTATATATAAAGGAAGTAGAGCAATAATAAGAAAAAGCTATGTATTGTTTATTCAAAAAGGTACTGCAATGGAAGCAGAACGATACAAATAGTGCGATAAGCAAGGGATGGGACTATCTAACATGTCCTCTCCGTGGGTAAGCTATGGATGGTATGTAAAACAGGTATAATGCTCGTAATAGAGACCACCTGAACACTTGACGTGGCTTTCTGCTTCCCTGGCTGTTGCATCGTGAGTTCGGCGATTCTAGTGCCGGACAGGATTGATGAAAGACGGAGTCCTGAAAGTAAGAAAAAGGAAGAAAAAAGGAAAAAAGAACAAGAATGACACAATCGGGAGCCCCTGGTGCGGTTGAGCCGCATTCTTGGCGTGCCGTGGTCTTGCCCCTCCCCATATGCCCATGGTATCTCCAGAGCGTAATTATGTACGCGTAATACTAGCTTCGCAATTTCGTGAGGGCGGGGGTTGGGGCCGGATTGCTACGCGTGCTTGAATCGTGCCAGGCGGTCTTGTTGTAGGTTACTCCGGACGCGCTTGACAGTGTCCGGACGCTTAGTGGCCGGACTCAAGAATTGCTGTGAGAGGCTGCTTTGTACCACCGCCGCGAGGGCGCGTGTGCTCCTCCGCTCGGAGAGAGCGCTCGTGTTTCCATTGACCGTGATTACTCCTCGAGGGCCCGCATCTTGAGCTTGAGGTATGCGTAGTGTGGCACCGCATTGAACTTTGCAAATGCGGTTCGTCCGAGCAGTGCATGATAGCCGCCATGAATGGGACGATGTCGAAGATTAACTCTTCTCTTTGGAAGTTATCCGGGGATCCGAAGACCACTTCGAGTGTAACTGAGCCCGTACAACTGGCCTCTACACCCGGTATGACGCCTTTAAAGGTTGTTTTTGTAGGTTTAATCCTTGAGGGTCTATGCCCATTTTGGCGATGTATCCTCGATAAAGCAGGTTCAGTTGCTGCCGCCGTCCATCAGGACTCTGGTTAGGTGAAATCCGTCGATAATTGGGTCAAGAACCAATGCGGCAAAACCGCCGTGACGGATGCTAGTGGGGTGGTCCCTTCGATCGAAGGTGATCGGGCAGGAAGACCATGGGTTAAACTTCGGGGCGACTGGCTCCATCGCATATATGTCCCTTAGTGCACGCTTCCGCTCCCTTTTGGGTATATGGGTTGTGTATATCATGTTCACCGTCCGCACTTGCGTGGGAAAACCCTTCTGTCCTCTATTGTTCGGCGGCCGGGGCTCTTCCTCATCATCGCTATGCAGCCCCTTGTCATTGAGTTCGGCACTTAACTTGCCTACTTGCTTGAACACCCAACTGTCCCTGTTGGTGTGATTGGCTGGTTTTTCGGGGGTGCCATGTATCTGGCACAAGCGATCGAGTATTCGGTCCAAGTTGGATGGGCCCTGGGTATTTCTTTTGAATGGCTTCTTCCGCTGACCGGGTTTAGAGCCTCTGAATCCGGCATTGACGGCCGTATCTTCAGTGTTATTGCCGTTAATGTGGCGCTTGTTCTTGTGGCGACGTGACCTGCCATTGCTGTCCTTGGTATCCGAACTATCTGGATGTTTGGCCAAGTTGTTGCTTCGAGCTAGCCAGCTGTCCTCTCCCGCACAAAAGCGGGTCATGAGTGTTGTGAGGGCTGCCATGGATTTTGGCTTTTCCTGTCCTAGGTGCCGGGCAAGCCACTCGTCGCGGATGTTATGTTTGAAGGCTGCAAGGGCCTCTGATCCGGACGATCAACGATTTGATTTTTCTTTGTTAGGAACCGTGTCCGTAATTGTCCGCCGATTCTTCCGCTGCTGGATTATGTGGCTAAGGTCATCTGCGTCGGTGGTCGCACATATGTGCCCCGGAAGTTATCAAGGAATGCGCTTCCGGTCCTCCCAACAACCAATTGATTCTGGCGGCAAGCTATTGAGCCAATGTCGGGCTGGTCCTTTAAGCTTGAGTGGGAGGTATTTGATGGCATGTAGATCATCACCGCGGGCCATGTGGATATGGAGGAGATAATCCTCGATCCAGACCGCAGGATCTGTGGTACCATCGTATGATTCGATGTTTACGGGCTTGAAGCCCTCGGGATTTGATGATCCATTACTTCATCTGTGAAGCATAGTGGGTGTGCGGCGCCTCTGTATTGGGCTATATCACGACGTAGCTCATATGAGCTTTGTTCATCTTGTGTTCGCCCGGCCGGGTTTGCTGTACCCGGCGCGACGGTAATCATCCCGCGTCGTTGGGCGCCCACGCGATCCATAGATCGATCTTGTATGTTTTGCCTTATCCTCCAATATATCTCGCAAGTCCGTGCGTTTTCCCATGCCTTGGTACTTTTGGCGGTGTCGGGTGTGGCTTGAGCGGAGGACCGAGAGGCTTCTCTCGCCGCGCCACGGGTGGACGGTCTGCCATGTCGCAGGCGCTGGTGACTTGGTGCTTCCTCCTCTAGTCGAGGCAACGACCTGCGCTTGGGAGTAGCTTTTGAGGGGCGCTCGAGTTCATACTCTTGGCTGCAAGGACTTCAGTCCATCCGTCACCTAGCAGGTCTTGATCAGCTCTAAGTTGTTGCTGCTTTTTCTTGAGGCTGCTTGTCGTGGCTGTAAGCCTGCGTTTGAAACGCAGCCCTGTTCGGCGGGATCCTCGTGCACGACAAATTCGTCGTCGTCGAGGCTTGCCTCATCTTCGGAGGGAGGCGATAATTATCGTCCTCGACCTCTCTTTTCGCGCAGACCGTCGTGCGGACTTGCTTCTCCCTCCTCCTGCGCCGAGTCCTGCTGGAGGGGTTCTCTTCGCTTGTCCGGGTGTTATTATCTCCGTGCGGAATCACCGCTTTTATTGTGGCGGATTTAGAGCGCGCCACGACGCCGGGCGCTTCGGCTGTTTCTTGGAGGGTCATCCTCCGTTGTTCCATCGCCGCTCCCATCTTTTGGGATGTCCACCATATATATGTCATATGACGAGGTGGCCTTCCAAAGGCCTCGTAGGCGCTGGGTCTTGGTCGTCTCCGCATCGCCGTCCATACCGTCGATGTCTTGGTCGAAGTCTAGCATGTCGGTTAAATCATCGACGGTGGCTACAAAGTGGGTGGTGGGTGGGCGTTGAATTTCTTCGTCGTCCGCATCCCAACCTTCTTATCCGTAGTCCGCCAGGGCTCTCCGGATAAAGAGAGAGACTTTAGTGAATCCAGGATGTCGCCAAAGGGCGAGTCTTGAAAGATGTCATGGCGATGAACTCCATGACCGGCGCCCAATCGGATTCGATTGGCGGGCGCGGAGGTTCGAGTCCAAGAGGAGTCCGCACCGGAGTCGAGGTCTTCGCAGCGACAGGGATGGAGTTCGCTCGATCGCCGTAGAGATTGTAGTCCCCGAGGCGGTGTCCAACCACTCGCCCTCGATCGGGAATCCGCCCGGATTAAGGGTCGAGCGGATGTGAGTGCGGCCTCGTGGCACTGTTCGGGCCAGAGCTAGATCATGCCCATCGAGACAAGTCTTGGCGCGCTGGCTGTATAGTTCAAACTTCCAAATCTGACCTGATGGCTGGGGCGTAGCTTCGATCTGCTCCGGATGGCTGCGAATTGGCCCGCAGATGCAAAGCCGCCGGACACGAAGATCTGTCCGGGAGAAAAGTCTCACCTGGACCGCGTCGTTGTTGATGATCGAAGGAGCCATCGGGCCCTATCGGTGACGACACGGAGGAACTCTCAATGAAAGCACCAATGTCGGTGTCAAAACCGGCGGATCTCGGTAGGGGGTCCCAACTGTGCGTCTAGGCGGATGGTAACAGAGACAAGGGACACGATGTTTTTACCCAGGTTGGGCCCTCTCGATGGAGGTAATACCCTACCCCGCTTGATTAATATTGATGATATGGGTAGTACAAGAGTAGATCTACCACGAGATCAAGGAGGCTAAACCCTAGAAGCTAGCCTATGGTATGATTGTTGTTCGTCCCCACGGACTAAAACCCTCCGGTTTATATAGACACCGGATAGGTTAGGGTTACCTGAGTCGGTTACAATGGTAGGAGATCTACATATCCGTATCGCCAAGCTTGCCTTCCACGCCAAGGAAAGTCCCATCCGGACACGGGACGAAGTCTTCAATCTTGTATCTTCATAGTCTTGGAGTCCGGCCGTGATGATAGTCCGGCTATCCGGACACTCCCTAGTCCGGGACTCCCTCACTGGGCCACTGCCCTGAGGTCTCCAACTGCTACCGCAGCCTAGTTCTCCTGCAGTTCAGGGTTAGCGTAAGCTGGCTCCTAAGATATCGACCGTACCCCGCCGTCGTCGTCGTTGAAGGGGTCGGCGAAGCCTCCTAGCGTCTCGTGAAAGGCCCGCGCCCCGGGCCTTCCAGCCACCCATCCCGGTCCAGGGAACGGATTGGGGCCTTCCCCCGGCAAGTATTCCAGATTCACCATGCGGGGCACGTAGGCGTCCGCGATCGCGTTGCCAGAGCTGCCACCCAGGTGCCCCGCGCCTTGAGCCGCGAGTCGCGGCGTTTTGCCCTGATGGCCACTTTGTGCTATCCTGGTGCGTCCTCATGGCGGGTCGTCAGCACTTGTCCCTCCTGGTGATGGCGCCGTCGCGGCAGGACGGCCTGCGCAGAAATCAAAAGTTCTTGGAATGACCTGAAACTCCACGGAATATCTTAGAATAAATAATAAAAAATCCTCGCCAAAGATGAAGACCAGGGGGCCCACACCCTGTCCATGAGGGTGGGGGCGCCCCCCCCTCGTGGGCCCCCTGGACACCCTCCGACGCCAACTCCAACTCCATATATTGGCTTTCGGGGAGAAAAAAATCAGAGAGAAGAAATCATCGCGTTTTACGATCGTAGCCGCCAAGCCCTAATCTCTCGGGAGGGCTGATCTCGAGTCCGTTCGGGGCTCCGGAGAGGGGATCGTCGCCGTCGTCATCATCAACCATCCTCCATCACCAATTTCATGATGCTCACCGCCGTGCATGAGTAATTCCATCGTAGGCTTGCTGGGCGGTGATGGGTTGGATGAGATTTATCATGTAATCGAGTTAGCTTTGTTAGGGTTTGATCCTAGTATCCACTATGTTACGAGATTGATGTTGCTATGACTTTGCTATGCTTAATGCTTGTCACTAGGGCCCGAGTGCCATGAATTCAGATCTGAACCTATTATGTTTTCATGAATATATGTGAGTTCTTGATCCTATCTTGCAAGTCTATAGTCACCTATTATGTGTTATGATCCGACAACCCCGAAGTGACAATAATCGGGATACTTCTCGGTGATGACCATAGTTTGAGGAGTCCATGTATTCACTATGTGCTAATGCTTTGTTCCAGTTCTCTATTAAAAGGAGGCCTTAATATCCCTTAGTTTCCAATAGGACCCCGCTGCCACGGGAGGGTAGGACAAAAGATGCCATGCAAGTTCTTTTCCATTAGCACGTATGACTATTTACGGAATACATGCCTACATAACATTGATGAACTGGAGCTAGTTCTGTGTCACCCTATGTTATGACTATTACATGAAGAACCGCATCCGGCATAATTATCCATCACTGATCCGGTGCCTACGAGCTTTCCATATACTGGTTCTCGCTTATTTACTTTTTCGTTGCTACTGTTTCAATCACTACAAAAATACCAAAAACATTACTTTTGTTGTCTTTACTTTTGTTACCGTTACCACCACTATCATATTACTTTGCTACTAAACATTTTGCTGCAGATACTAAGTTTCTAGGTGTGGTTGAATTGACAACTCAGCTGCTAATACTTGAGGATATTCTTTGGCTCCCCTTGTGTCAAATCAATAAATTTGGGTTGAATACTCTACCCTCGAAAACTGTTGCGATCCCCTATACTTATGGGTTATCACGCACGCTTCCGCCGCAACCTGGGGTGTGGCCAAAGAGTAGAAGGGCGGCGTACCCCTGCAGGCGGCGTCCAGCAGTTCGGCGACTCGCTCCAGTAGTGCATCGCGGCCGCTCTCCACCAGCCTGCACCGCAGCAGCTCTCGCGCCACGATGAGTGCGGCTCTCATGTTCGCCTGCTCCCATCGGGTGTGTGGTGCTGTTGCCGCAGGGTAACCGAGATCATGTGATAGCTGCAGGCGCCATGATGCGAGGCGGATGGCGCCGGCCCGCTGCCAGCGTCATGGGTGTTAGGCGGCTGCGGGCCGCTGGAGTCTGAGTTGAGGTCTTCTGGAGTAGATGGCAGCGCCCAAGCGGGCCAAGCCACCCAATGGTCGGCTTGAGTGCTTGGATTGTCAGACATCGGAGCCGTGGGGAAACGGCGGGTTGGTCGATGGAGAAGGAAGCTTCGGCGCACCCCTACCTAGCGTGCCAAATGTCGGATTCTGGGTTCCGGAAAACCCTTAAGGTTTGAACTCTTGGGTGCGCACGAAGAACCCACTCTCCCTAGCACACTCGCACAACGATCTCAAGGCCTAGCTCGCCAAACCCAAGGAATAAGAGACACGAGAGTTTATACTGGTTCGGGCCACCGTTGTGGTGTAATACCCTACTCCAGTGTGGTGTGGTGGATTGCCTTGTAGGCTGAGGATGAATAAGTACAAGGTATGAACAGCCTCCTGAGGAGAGGTGTTCTTGAGCTCGGTGAGCTGGTGTCACGCCCAATATGCGACCCTATCCAAAAGGAACTCGACGGTCCCACCAAGGATAGACCCGCATATTGGAACGCTTTTGCAAGGTGGATATCATTACATCAACATTACATAATAGATGGGGATACATACATAAGGCACAAATACCACAAGAATACATCAACATCATATACAAGATCAACATCCGACTACAGATGAAACATAAACGAAACTCAAACGACATCCACCACCTGCTAGCCCGGGCTGCCGACTGGAACCTATCCCCGATCGAAGAAGAAGCGGAAGAAGAACTCAATACAAGAAAACATCGCTCTCACGTCATGATCATCGCGAACCTGTACTTGCAACTGGTGGTGTAGTAATCTGTGAGCCACGAGGACTCAGCAATCCCATTACCATGGGTATCAAGACTAGCAAAGCTTAATGGGAAAGGAAGGGGTAAAGTGGTGAGGTTGCAGCAGCTAAGCATATATGGTGGCTAACACACACAAATGAGGCGAGAAGAGAAACAAAAGGGCGGTCGTCAACTAGTAATGATCAAGAAGTGATCCTGAACTCCTACTTACGTCAAACATAACCCGAAACCGTGTTCTCCTCTCGATCAACTCCGAAAAGAGACACTCACGATTCGCTTTACGGTTGGTGTATTTTAGAAGAGTTTGCTTCAAGTTTACTACAACCGGATATTAACAAATTCCCATCTGCCACATAACGCGGGCACGGCTTTGAAAGTTTAATACCTGCAGGGTGTCCCAACTTAGCCCATGATAAGCTCTCGCGATCAACGAAGGATATTCCTTCTCCCGGACGACCCGATCAGTCTCGGAATCCGGCTACAAGACATTTCGACAGCAATAAAACAAGACCAGCAAAGCCGCCCGATGTCCGACAAATCCCGATAGGAGTCGCACGTACCTCGTTCTCGGGGCACACCGGATAGGTCAGCCTACGAGTAAAACCAAGCCTCGAGTTGCCCGTGGTGGCCTGCAGTCTGCCCGTTTGGACCAACACTCGAAGGAGCACCGGCCGGGGGCTAAAATAAAGATGACCCTTGGGCTCAAAACCCAAAGGAAAAAGGGCATAGGTGAGGCAAATGGTAAAACCAATGTTGGGCCTTCTTTGAGGAGTCTTATTCAAAGCGAACTGTCAAGGGGTCCCATAAATCACCCGACCGCGTTAGGGGCGCAAAATCCGGGAACATAACACCGATATGGCGGAAACTAGGGTGGCAAGAGTGGAACAAAACACCAGGCATAAGGCCGAGCCTTCCACCCTTTACCAAGTATATAGATGCATTAATTAAATAAGATATATTGTGATATCCCAACAAGTAAACATGTTCCAACACGGAACAACATCTCCATGTTCAACAAGGAACAACCTTCATCTTCACCTGCAACTAACAACGCTATAAGAGGGCTGAGCAAAGCGGTAACATAGCCAAACAACGGTTTGCTAGGAAGGGTGACAAAGGTTAGAGGTGACATGGCAAATTGGGAGGCTTGAGCGAAGAAGTGATAGGTAACGAGCATAGCGATAGAACGAAGCAACTAGCATAGCAATGATAGTAATGAGATCCAAGGTAGCGGTCATCTTGCCTGAAATCCCGCTAGGAAGAAGAACGAGTCCATGAAGAAGACGAGCGGATGAAGCCGAACCAAGCGTGAACAAGCGAATCCTCACGATCGCATAGCAAACAGGAACTAACAAGAAGAAGCACACAACATAGTAAACACACCACACATGAACAAGACATGATGCTCAACCAAGCATGATGCATGACAAAGCTACATGAAGCTACTCATGGCAAGAGATGATGCAAACAAAAGCAACCCATCAAGGCAAGTTTAAATGAGGCCGGAAACAACATATAACAATTCCGGTAAGTCCTAATATGCAAATTTCGAAATTGGTCCAGATCTGAATAAACCTTATGTTCAAGTTGTTAAACAGCAATTTAAGATGCACCACGATGATCTACACGAAATTCTAGTCAAGTTACATATAAAGTTCATTAGATTCGGAGCTACGGTCTAGAAGATATGAGCAAAACAAGTTAAACATGGCATTGATGCAAAATGCATACAAACATCAAGCAAACACCTCAAAACAAGGATGAAACATGATAATATGACACTACATGCAAAATCAAGCAAGTTTCATATAGAGCACACTCAAAACGAAGCAACGGTGCAACACATGCACACTATTCAAGACATAACAACAATCTGTCCAAAACAGCAACTAGGCATATTGCAAGCATCAAAACAACATGCTACAGGACCTCAACAAGAAAACAAAAGGCATGATCATGATGTACATGTAAAGCATTACAAAACATGAACACTGAGCTATCTCCAGAAATCGCTAGAACATGCTCAAAATGACATGGCAAGATTGCAAATAATAACAGTTTCAGACTTTGGAGAAAATAATATCAGGTTGCAATGTTTAGAGCTATCAAACAGCATGTTACAGGAACTTAACATGGCAAACAAAGGCATGACATGAATCTACTCAAAGCATAGAACAAAAGTCCCTTACTGACCATAAGCCAAAAAGGATCAGAAAATATGATGGCACCCATGTAAACATGGCAAGTTATATTACAGATTCATACATGGCAGAAACAACGATAAGTAGGCATGTTGGTGAGCTTGAACCACTCACCACAGAGAAATACATGATAAACTAAGCATACATCCATCAAGAAGACATGGCATAGAAGCTATACATGGCAAGAACAACATCATAGCATGCAAGGATCAACTACAACAACCTTGGCAAAATTGAATAACCTGTAAACAATCTGCCAGGAAACATTTTATAGCAAAAGTAGAGCTCGATTAACTCAAGCTATGGCACTCCATAATTGCAAACAAGGGCATGGATGGATAGAGCATAACCATATGTTCAAAACATCCTTACTGAAGTATCTCAAAATATGCATGGATCTCTCGGTAGCATCAAGTTAACATGGCATAAAAATATCGACAAAAGCAGGCTGAAATCAGCAACATCATGAAGCCTAGTTTGCATGCTTGTGCTAGTCACCACATAGATCACAAAAATACATGGCATACACCCCTAGAAACATGGCATGGCATATTACAAAACACATGTAGGACTCAAGTTCATAGGGTGCACACATCAATCATGGCAAAAATGACAAAAGTGCATGTTCTGATAAGAATCAGAAACTAACATCACGTAGCACTCTTCTAACAGCATTTCGGGCATCAAGATGAGCTCAAATGAAAATGATGCAATGAGATGAAATGATCTACTCATCGAGACGAACAATTTGACATATTATACGCACAAAACGGAGCAGTGAGCATGGAGTTATGACATGACGAAAATGCAACAAAATATCAAAAACGCTCGGGACTTGGGCAGATTTGGGGGGGGGAAGAAAGTCAACCTAGCACGGCACGGATAACGAGGCACGGTCGGAACTTCGCCGGAGATGGGGCGGAGAGGGCGGCCGGCGAGGGCGAGCCGGACCCGGGCCGGGAGGTCGGGCGCCGGCGAGTGGTGGGGCAGCCGGAGGAGGCCGTGGCCGGGGGCAAGGCGGCCAGCAGACGGAGGGCAGCGACGCCGGCCGGAGAGGGCGAGGTCGCCGGTGATCTTGGCGAGCTTCGGCTCAGGAGGAGGAGGCCATGGCTGGCGTGGTGTGTGGCGGGCGGAGGCCAGCCAGGCAGTCTGAGGAGGCAGGCGGCAGCGGCCGGACTCAGTGGGCGGCGGAGGAGGTCGGAGCCTTGGCGGCCGGCGAGGCACGCCGTGGCGGGCGGCGGGGCTCAGGCGAGGCGCTTGAACTGGCGGGCCCGACCTGACCTCATGGGCTCTGGTGGTGGAGAGAGAGAGAGGTGAGGTGGTGGTGCGATTGGAGGAGAGGGGCGGCGGGTGGCGTGCACGCCCCATTGGTCGGGCGGCGTGGCTGCGGAGCGGCGGACATGTCGGCCGTCGTGAGACAGCGTCCGTGTGTGAGGAGAGGCTAGGCTAGGGTTTGGACTGCTTGAAAAATCCGGGGTGCACACATATTTATAGGTAGAGGGAGCTAGGAGACTGCAAATGAGGTGCGGTTTTTGCCACGCGATCGTGATCGAGCGACCGAGAGCATGGAGGGAGTTAGGTGGGTTTTGGGCCACTTTGGAGGGTGTTGGGCTGCAAACAAAGAGGCTTTGCGGTTACCGGTTAACCGTTGGAGTACCAAACGACCTCGAATGACCACGAAACTTGACAGCGGTCTACGGTGCTATACCAAGGCAGCTTGGCAAACCTCGGCCATTCGAGAAAGTTTAGCACCGCTTTACGAAAAAAAGGTAAAAGGGCGCCGGAGACATAGGAGTGCCGGATTGCAAAACGGACAACGGGGAAAATGCTCGGATGCATGAGACGAACACGTATGCAAAATGAAATGCACATGATGACATGATGAAAATGCAGATGATGAAATGGCAAAATGCAACACGCAAGCACATGACATGGCAACGACGGCGAATAACTGGCAGACACCTGGCGCATCGAATCCGGGGCGTTACAGCTGGTGTGGTGGCTTTGGATGGAATGGCTCCGATCCATGATCCGTCCTTCCTACGGTGGTGGTTAGTCCTATTTATAGAGGCTCTGGTCCTCTTCCCAAATGTTAGGCGGGAAGGGATCCCACAACGGCCAATTTTGAAGGGAGACAACTATTACAAGTCATCCTTGTTTGGGATCGTTGCAGAAATTAAAAATTTTCTACGCATCACCAAGATCAATCTATGGAGTTTACTAGCAATGAGAGGGGAGTGCATCTTGATACCTTTGAAGATCACGATGCGGAAGCGTTGCAAGAACGCGGTCGGTGGAGTCGTACACGAAGCGATTCAGATCGCGGCCGAATCCGATCTAAGCACCAAACAACGGTGCATCCGCGTTAACCACACGTGCAGCCCGGTGACATCTCCCGCGCCTTGATCCAGCAAGGAGAGAGGGAGAGGTTGGGGAAGACTCCGTCCAGCAGCAGCACGATGGCGTGGTGGTGGTGGAGGAGCGTGGCACTCCAGCAGGGCTTCGCCAAGCACTGCGAGAGACGAGGACGGAGAGGGGTAGGGCTGCGCCAAGAGAGAGGGAGACTCGTGTCTCTGGCAGCCCAAAAAAACCCACTATATATAGGGGGAGGGGAGGGGCTGCGCCCCCATCGAGGGTTCCCCCCTAGGGGTGGCGGCCAGCCCTAGATGCATCTAGGGGGCGGCCAGAGGGGGAGAGAGGGGGGGGGGGCGCACCCTAGCTGGGCCTTAGGCCCATCTGTGCCTAGGGTTTCCCCCTCTCCCCTTCCCTGCACCTTGGGCCTCTTGTGGGAGGCGCACCAGCCCACCTAGGGGGCTAGTTTAAAGTGCAACTATCCCTAGGTGGTTTTGGTAATTCCTAACAACATATAGCTCATTGAGCTAACATCATTCCAAGATGAATATTTCAGGAAAAGCTCAATGGATGGCATGTCATGGATGAGAAAAGTGGATCCCTCAAAATGCTAAGGATAAAAGGATTGGCTCAAGCTCAAAAGCTCAAGACTCTACATTTTATATTTTAGTGATCCAAGATCACATTGAGTCTATAGGAAAAGCCAATACTATCAAGGAGGGATGAGGTGTTGCTTAATGAGTTTCTTGCTCTCTGATTGCTTAGTGATATGCTCCAAAACCCTCAACTACTTTCTCATATCCACATATGACCTAAACCAAAAGTCAAACTCGGCCCTACCGATTCTTTCTACCCGGCGCCACCGAGTTCAGATGTCATAGCCACTGCCACAAACCCTAGGCAAATTGGTCTCACCGATAGGGATCTCGGTCTCACCGAGATGGGATTGTAATCTCTCTGTTTCCCTTCGTAACGTTTTGGTACCACCGAGATGAGCGATCGGTCCCACCGAGATTGCAATGTAAACTCCCTGTTTCCTTTTTGTAACATTTCGGTCTCACCGAAATGAGCGAGTCGGTCTCACCGAAATGAGCGAATCGGTCTCACCGAAATGAGCGAATCGGTCCCACCAAGTTTACCTGACCAACTCTCTGGTTAGCTTATTACCAAAATCGGTCTCACCGAGTTTGTGTAATCGGTCTCACCGAGATTACGTTATGCCCTAACCCTAACCACATCGGTCCTACCGAGTTGCATGTCGGTCCCACTGAAAATCCTAACGGTCACTAGATTTGCTAAATCGGTCCGACCGAGTTTATCAATTCGGTCCCACCGAGTTTGGAAAGTTGTGTGTAACGGTTAGATTTTGTGTGGAGGATGTATATACCCCTCCACCTCCTCTTCATTCGTGGAGAGAGCCATCAGAATGAACCTACACTTCCAACTTACATTTTCTGAGAGAGAACCAGCTACACGTGTGTTGATGCCAAGATATTCCATTCCTACCATACGAATCTTGATCTCTAGCCTTCCCCAAGTTGTTTTCCACTCAAATCTTCTTTCCACCAAATCCATATCCTGTGAGAGAGAGTTGAGTGTTGGGGAGACTATCATTTGAAGCACAAGAGCAAGGAGTTCATCATCAACACACCATTTGTTACTTCTTGGAGAGTGGTGTCTCCTAGATTGGCTAGGTGTCACTTGGGAGCCTCCGACAAGATTGTGGAGTTAA
Organism: Aegilops longissima; assembly: GCA_021605205.1. Taxonomy (NCBI): domain Eukaryota; kingdom Viridiplantae; phylum Streptophyta; class Magnoliopsida; order Poales; family Poaceae; genus Aegilops; species Aegilops longissima. The sequence continues at coordinate 500,289,233 of CM038679.1, forward strand.
ACCAAGGAGTTTGTAAGGGCAAGGACATCGCCTACTTCATGAAGATCTACCGCTAGTGAGGCAAGTCCTTCGTGGGCGACGGCCATGGTGGGATAGACAAGGTTGCTTCTTCGTGGACCCTTCGTGGGTGGAGCCCTCCGTGGACTCGCGCAACCGTTATCCTTCGTGGGTTGAAGTCTCCATCAACGTGGATGTACTATAGCACCACCTATCGGAACCACGACAAAAACATCTGTGTCTCCAATTGCGTTTGAATTCTCCAAACCCTTCCATTTACATTCTTGCAAGTTGCATGCTTTACTTTCCGCTGCTCATATACTCTTTGCATGCTTGCTTGAATTGTGTTAAGATTGCTTGACTTGTGCTAACATAGCTAAAATATGCCAAAGACTAAAATTGGGAAAAGGATAAGTTTTTATTTGGTCAAGTAGTCTAATCACCCCCCTCTAGACATACTTTCGATCCTACAAGTGGTATCAGAGCTTTGGTCTCCATTTGCTTTGATTTCCATAGCTTTTGGTGGTCATAGCCTTGGTTTCACAACCTAGAAGAGTATGGCGTCTAGCGAGGGAAATTATCACCATAGAGGTCCTTACTTTGATGGTACTAATTTTGCTTGTTGGAAGCATAAGATGAAAATGCATATTCTTGGACATAACCCCGTCGTTTGGGCTATTGTGTGTATTGGCTTGCAAGGTGATTTATTTGATGGGAGAGAACCGAACCGTGAAGCTAGTGTGGAAGAGTTGAAGATGCTGCAATACAACGCTCAAGCTTGCGATATCCTCTTCAACGGATTGTGCCCCGAAGAATTCAACAAAATCAGCTGTCTTGAGGATGCAAAGGAAATTTGGGACACTTTGATTGATATGCATGAAGGTACCGACTCCGTCAAGGAATCCAAGTTGGTTGTGCTTCAAAGTCAACTTGACAAGTTCAAAATGAAGGATGGTGAAGGTGTCGCTGAAATGTACTCTAGGCTTGCTCTTATCACAAATGAGATTGCTGGCTTAGGAAGTGAAGAGATGACCGATAGATTCATCATCAAGAAGATCCTAAGAGCTTTGGACGGAAAATATGATATCGTGTGCACATTGATCCAAATGATGCCCAATTACAAAGATCTCAAGCCAACGGAAGTCATTGGAAGAATTGTTGCTCATGAGATGTCGCTCAAGGATAAGGAGGAACTTCACAACAAGTCAAGTGGTGCTTACAAAGCCTCATGTGAAGCCCCCACAACATCAAGTGAGAAACAAACCTTCAATGAAGAATTGAGCTTAATGGTGAAGAACTTCAATAAGTTCTACAATAATAGAAGCAAAGAGAGAAGCTCCAAGTCAAGGTCCTACAATGACAAAAGATCTTCTAGTCGGGAGCGTAATTGCTACAATTGTGGAAGACCCGGACACTATTCCAATGAGTGTACGGCACCCTACAAAAGAAGAGAAGATTCTCCAAAGAGAAGAAGTAGAAGAGAGGAATCACCACCAAGAGAGGAGGAGTAGAGATGATCGTTATGAGCGAAGAACATCCCGGAGGAGCAAGGATTCAGAAAGGAGGGACAAGTCATCAAGGAGCTACACAAAACGAAGACATCAAGCTCATGTTGGTGAATGGGTATCCGGCTCCGACTCCGACAATCACTCCGAGAGAAGCTATCACTCCGACTCCGAATATACTCAAGATGAAGGTGTTGCCGGTCTAGCACTTGTGTCAACCAACTCCTATGACATATTTGATTCACCTAATGAAGGAATTGGAAGATGCTTCATGGCTAAAGGCCCAAAGGTAACACACCCCGAGTATGTTGATTTCAATAGTGATGAAGATGACTTGCTAAGTGATGATGATTCACATGTTGACAACTCTAGTGATGAATACTATGATGAAACATCAATTAATCGTGATAATCAAGATAAAACGAATGGCAATGATAAGGAGAAGATTGAGCTTCTAACTAAAGAACTAAACACTCTTAAGTTAGCTCATGAAACTATCTTAGAAGATCATCGAGAACTTTTAAGGACTCATGAGAAGTTACGCTTTGAAAAGCTCAATCTTGAGCAAGAGCATGAGTTCTTAAAGGCAATCAATGATGATCTTCGTAAGAAAAGTTCTTCTTACATTGCGAAGCGTTTACTCTTATCTACTTACATGCCTCAAGTCAAGTCCATTAACAAAAACAAGAAGGATTCATCCTCTAGTAGTAACAATAATCATGCTAAATCAAATGTTGTTGCTTCTAGTAGTTCTCTTGATTCCACTAATGATTCTCTTAGCCAAGTTACACTTGAGCAAGAAAATAGTTTATTGAAGGAATTATAGAAAGGTGTTTACAAGAGCCTTGCGGGAGTAAGCAATTTGAGGAAATTATGCATAAGCAAGGAAGGCACCGGAAGAACCAAGGTGTTGGTTTTGAACCAAAGTTCAATGCCAATGGAGTTGAGTGGGAAGAAGATCAATATCCCAAGACGAAGTTTGATCCTCAAAAAGAGAAGTATGACCCTACTTCCTTCAAGGGGACACAAGCTCAAGATGATCTTCCACCACAAGACCACAAGCAAAAAGGCAAGGACAAGCTTCAAGAAGAGATTGATGCATTTGAAGAAGCTCCTAAGGCCTTGGTCAAGTGGGTTCCCAAGACTACGACAAGTTCTACTTCATCAAGTACGACTACAACTCCAAGGATTCCCATCAAGATGATGTGGATCCCGAAGAAGAAGAACTAGGGTGTTCTTGAGGGTGACTCCGCCAACATATTTCACTCATATCATTTTGGCAACAACAAGTGCAATCAACTTCCACATCTTGCACTAGTTCAAGGAGTCACAAACCCTCTTGTTGGTAAGACAAGGGACAAGGTAATCTAATGCTTTCATAGACATCATCTTGTGTGTGCATCACTCTATGTCTATGGATATCCTTGTTTGTTCCTTGTGGGACTAACCCGTGTAGGTACTGAAAGTGCAACTCACTCCAAAAGGATTACTCCAAATGATCTTCATCGACATTGAGCATCCACATCTTCAACACCTACATGAAGTCATCATCGACAAAACCCAAGGTTAGTTCATCCCTCTAAGGGGGGATCTCACATCTAGGGGGAGCTTAACTCTAAGAATTGAGTCAAAGCAACTCTAATGGTGTGAACACATCAATGCATTATGTAAAAGTGGTAACCCCACTTGAGCTTAAACGATGAGTATGACCTATGATCAAATGTTCTCATTTGACTCCTAAGTCAATATACTCATATATAGATGACCTAGTCATCGCCAATTGTTTGATATATGCTAGAATTGTTTGTGCATGCTTTGTCACATATTTCATTTGTCATTTTATTGTGTGAGCATGTTAGTTGCATATTTTACTCATTCGAGGACATCCACTTGTTGTTTTGATTGATTGGTTTCATTTTCTTTTGCTAAGTGGATGGACAAGAATGCCTAAGAACCTTCTCTAGCTATCTATGCTTTTCTCGTCTCAAACTCCATTCATGCTACATCACAAAATTTGATCAAGTCAGATTCAAACCACTCTGTGTGAGGAGCACTCGGAGTCCCCGATTCGTCATAGACTTAAACTTCCAAAACTTCTTTGTGCGTTTCGGTCTGACCGATTCCTCCATTTCGGTCATACCGAGATCACTAAGTCGATCTAGGTTTTCAATCTCGGTGCAACCGATTTGAACTTCGGTCACACCGAGTTGTCAGAATGTATCAGCAGTTATGCATCTCGGTGCCACCGAGTTGTTCCACTTGGTCACACCGACAGGGTCGAGCTATATATACTCACGGGCCAAAATTTGGAAACTTTCTCCAAACCCATTCGCCCGCGCATAGCTCGCTCTGCCTCTAGGTTCTCCGGATCGTCCTCCTTGTCGCCAGCCGCCTCCAGTCGCTGGTCTCCGCCGCCGTCAACGGAATTCACCCCCGCCATTGCCGCCGTAGCGAGTTCATCGCCAAGCTAGGGTATGGACTCGATCACAGTGCTATCCCCATTCGATTCCTAACACATTGTGTTCATCATGATTCTTGCCACGATTGAAACTATTCTATCCAGTCAAAACAATCCATAGTTTAGAAGTGAATTGAAAATTTAGGGTTAGGTTTCTGCCGAAACCATCTCGGACCCACCGAGTTGCAGAACTCGGTTCCACCGATTCGGCTAAGGCCATTGCACAAGTGATTCTCGGTCTGACCGAGAATTGCAAATCGGTGTGACCGAGTTCAGGACTTTGTGAAACCCTAGCAGTCTCGGTGCCACCGAACTGTGACTCGGTCTGACCGAGTTCACTAGTTTAGGTTCCAAAAGCTGCTTCGGTATCACCGAGTTTGAAAATCGGTTGATCCGAAATGCTTTTTGTGGAAAACTAAAACTAAGTTTTTGAATCATTCTTTTGCAAAAACCTCTGTATTTTGTGATGCTCATCCAGTCTATCTCATCTATATCTATTCACAAGGTCTGCAGTCAGTGTGTGCAACATGTCTGATCAAAGTGACAGCCAGAACAGGGAAGAGGAGCAGATTCAGATGAGTGAGGGCACTAGTCCCTCTAGCAGCTCTGATGAGGGTAGCAGGAGCACTCCCAGCAACTTACCCAAAGCAGCCACCAGGACAAGGAAGAAGGGAACCTCAGAATATGAGGATGAAGACTATGTGGCTGTTGAGGATGAGGCCATTTCCAAGAAAAAGGTGCTCGAGAAAGAATATAGCTCAGCTGCAGCAACTAAGCCAGGTCTGAAGACCAAAAGGCCAGCAGGAAGACAACCCATGTCTAAAGCCAGAGCCTCCACTCAAGCATCTTTGGAATCTCAACCCAAAGAGGCTGCTGCAGAAGGGAAGAAAAGGGAGGAAAGGGACAAAGAAGACCATGGCCAGAGTTATTGGAAAGCCTTCCATGATGGAAGAGGAGGAAGAAGAAGAGGTTGCTGCACCAGCACCCAAGGCTCAGAAGCTTATGGGTGATGCTATCAGGACAGGGGCTGCATCATCAAAGCCCAAAGAAGCACCCAAAGCTGCCTCCAAGCCCAAGATTGCACCAAAGAGGAGTACTAGAAACATTCTAGCTGCTGAGAAGAACAAGGCTCCAATGCCTGAAATTGTTGCTAAGGAAGAAGATGATGAGACACATGTCTTGAGAAAATTGAAGCCAAAAATTCCAAATCATAATGATGCTCATCCTATAGCTGAGAACATGAAGATCAGGAGAGACTCAGGATTGAGGCTATGGAGAGAGTCAGATCCATATGCCACCAGAAGGAGGACTGCTGTTGACTGCAGGTTCCACACAAAGGAACAACAGGATTTCTATGAGACAGTGTTGTTGGACAAGAAGTCTATAGTGTGTGACATGAGGTGGGTGGACTGGACCTACATGAGGGAGAATGAGGAACACTATCCTGGTGTGTATGACAGTTTCAGTGCATGTGGAGTTGCAGACTTTGTTGGGTAGAAGCTCACAAAGTGGAATGAGGAGCTCATAATGCAATTCTACTCCACAGCACACTTCTATCCAGATGGCAGGATAGTATGGATGTCTGAAGGTACAAGGTACCAATCAAATATTGAGGAATGGGCAAATCTGATCAATGCACCTAATGAGGAAGAGGATGACTTGGATGTCTATGCCAAGAAGAAGATGGATCACAACTCTATGGCACATATGTACAAGGAGATCCCAGATGCTGCAATAGAATCACACAAGTTTGGATCAGTACATTATCTTCTGTCAGGACTGCCAACCATTAACTGGATCCTCAGGCACACTCTCTTGCCCAAGTCAGGTTACCACAACATGATCCGTGGCCATGCAATAAACTTGCTACACCTATTTGATGTGCCACAGAAGTTCAAGGTCATGAGCCTTATAGTTGAGACTATCAAGAGGACAACTGCTGACCAGAAAAGAAGTTGTGGATATGCCCCACAGATCCAGGAGCTGATTAACTCCAAGATGGGCACAGGCACATACCTGTTGGATAAGGAGCATATGCCTATCTATCCAGACTTTGAAGACAACCAAGTGGTTATGGATGAAGATGAACCATCTTCAGTGCAAGCACAAGCTAAGAAGGAGAAGGCAAGGACAGAGAAGGCTGCCAAGATGCCAACAATGGAAGAGGCATCTCAGTACCTTCTGAAGAGCAAACAAGATCAACTTGGCTACTTGATTGCATCCACTCTGAGGATTGAGAAGGGGCTGGCCACCTTGACTCGAAACCAGGAGAGCTTGGAGAGGATCATGGAGCAGAAGTTCTATGACATGGATGTGAAGGTCACTGAGATCCAGTCTGTTGTTGAGCGGCTTCAGGATGATATGCAGGAGAGGAAGGGCAAGACAACCACAGATGCATTTTCCAGAGTGCCTAGAGCTCAGAGATCAGCTGCAGTGCCAGTGACAGACACCAGAGCCACTTCATCTGCACCAGCTACAGCTCCAGTGCAACCAGCTTCAGCACCTACACCTCCAGCTCCATCTACATCAACTGGTGCTTTCGTCCTTGGCGTTCTGTCTACACCACCACCTGAAGATCAAGCCTGAGAGTCGATCTAGTACTATGCATTTTCTATGAGCTTTTTGGTAACTTGTTGCCAAAGGGGAGAAAAATGTATAGATCATAGGCTTCGAGAGAGAGTGTTGCTTTTTATTCTCTCTTGCTTTGGTGGTTGAACTTTATTTGCTTGTTTGAGATACTTTATGTCTGTGTGATACCTGGATGATCATGTGTTTGATCATATGCTACATTTATGCTTGTTGGATGACATTATCTTTTTTTTATCTCTATATGATCATTCACTTTGCTTGGTGATGAGTGCATGTATTCAATCATTATCATTTTGAGCACTCCACCAAGATGTATGTGACATGGAAGAGTTACCCATGAGCCTAACTCCTTGTGCATTTGCAGTCCAAAGCAAATCTTAAACTATGCACAAATTTAGGGGGAGCTCTTTCTTATCACATACTTCTCAAAGCGACAATGTTTTTCACTCTTATTATCATTTGTCGAAGCTTTGATCTATATGTTGTCATCAATTACCAAAAAGGGGGAGATTGAAACGGAAACTATCCCTAGGTGGTTTTGGTGATTCCTAACAACATATAGCTCATTGAGCTAACATCATTCCAAGATGAATATTTCAGGAAAAGCTCAATGGATGGCATGTCATGGATGAGAAAAGTGGATCCCTCAAAATGCTAAGGATAAAAGGATTGGCTCAAGCTCAAAAGCTCAAGCTCTACATTTTATATTTTAGTGATCCAGGATCACATTGAGTCTATAGGAAAAGCCAATACTATCAAGGAGGGATGAGGTGTTGCTTAATGAGTTTCTTGCTCTACAGTGCATAGTGATATGCTCCAAAACCCTCAACTACTTTCTCATATCCACATATGACCTAAACCAAAAGTCAAACTCGGCCCTACCGATTCTTTCTACCCGGCGCCACCGAGTTCAGATGTCATAGCCACTGCCACAAACCCTAGGCAAATTGGTCTCACCGAGATGGGATTGTAATCTCTCTGTTTCCCTTCATAACGTTTCGGTACCACCGAGATGAGCGATCGGTCCCACCAAGATTGCAATGTAAACTCCCTGTTTCTTTTTTGTAACATTTCGGTCTCACAGAAATGAGCGAATCGGTCCCACCGAGTTTACCTGACCAACTCTCTGGTTAGCTTATTACCAAAATCGGTCTCACCGAGTTTGTGTAATCGGTCTCACCGAGATTATGTTATGCCTTAACCCTAACCACATCGGTCCTACCAAGTTGCATGTCGGTCCCACCGAAAATCCGAACGGTCACTAGATTTGCTAAATCAGTCCGACCGAGTTTATCAATTTGGTCCCACCGAGTTTGGCAAGTTGTGTGTAACGGTTAGATTTTGTGTGGAGGCTATATATACCCCTCCACCTCCTCTTCATTCGTGGAGAGAGCCATTAGAACAAACCTACACTTCCAACTTGCTGTTTCTGAGAAGGAACCACCTACTCATGTGTTGAGGCCAAGATATTCCATTCCTACCATATGAATCTTGATCTCTAGCCTTCCCCAAGTTGCTTTCCACTCAAATCTTCTTTCCACCAAATCCAAATCCTGTGAGAGAGAGAGTTGAGTGTTGGTGAGACTATCATTTGAAGCACAAGAGCAAGGAGTTCATCATCAACACACCGTTTGTTACTTCTTGGAGAGTGGTGTCTCCTAGATTGGCTAGGTGTCACTTGGGAGCCTCCGACAAGATTGTGGAGTTAAACCAAGGAGTTTGTAAGGGCAAGGACATCGCCTACTTCATGAAGATCTACCGCTAGTGAGGCAAGTCCTTCGTGGGCGACGGCCATGGTGGGATAGACAAGGTTGCTTCTTCGTGGACCCTTCGTGGGTGGAGCCCTCCGTGGACTCGCGCAACCGTTATCCTTCGTGGGTTGAAGTCTCCATCAACGTGGATGTACTATAGCACCACCTATCGGAACCACGACAAAAACATCTGTGTCTCCAATTGCGTTTGAATTCTCCAAACCCTTCCCTTTACATTCTTGCAAGTTGCATGCTTTACTTTTCGCTGCTCATATACTCTTTGCATGCTTGCTTGAATTGTGTTAAGATTGCTTGACTTGTGCTAAGATAGCTAAAATCTGCCAAAGACTAAAATTGGGAAAAGGATAAGTTTTTATTTGGTCAAGTAGTCTAATCACCCCCCCCCCCTCTAGACATACTTTCGATCCTACATTGGTCCCTTCCCACACTTGGCCCACGCAGGCCTCCGGGGCTGGTGGCCCCTCCCGGTGGACCCCCAAACCCTTCCGGTGGTCCCGGTACGTTACCGATAACGCCCAGAATTCTTCCAGTGTCCAAAACGGGACTTCCCATATATAAATCTTTACCTCCGGACCATTCCGGAACTCCTCGTGATGTCCGAGATCTCATCCGGGACTCCGAACAACATTCAGTAACCACGTACATCTATTCCCTATAACCGTACTGTCATCGAACCTTAAGTGTGTAGACCCTGCTCAAATTCAGAATTAAGGACAAGTTTTCAGCTTCTTTCTCTTCCTAGTAGGACAATCTTGTCCTGTAAATATTTTTGTTGTTGGACTTTTTAGACTAGTTTTTATCTTCTTTGGGGCTTATCTCAATCCTTGTATGTTTGAACTCTCTTTTTATTAATAATAAAAATTGCAGTGGGGTTTTGCCCTACCGTGTACAGTCAAAAAAAAGTGTGTAGACCCTATGGGTTCGGGGACTATGCAGACATGACCGAGACATTTCTCCGGCCAATACCCAACAACTGGATCTGGATACCCATGTTGGCTCCCACATGTTCCACGATGATCTCATCGAATGAACCATGATGTCAAGGATTCAATCAATCCCATATACGATTCCCTTTGTCTACCGGTATAGCACTTGCCCGAGATTCGATCGTCGGTATACCGATACCTTGTTCAATCTCGTTACGGCAAGTCTCTTTACTCGTTCCGTAACACATCATCTCGTGACCAACCCCTTAGTCACATTGAGCTCATTATGATGATGTCTTACCGAGTGCGCCCAGAGATACCTCTCCGTCATACGGAGTGACAAATCCCAGTCTCGATTCGTGCCAACCCAACAGATACTTTCGGGGATACCCGTAGTGTTCCTTTATAGCCACCCAGTTACGTTGTGATGTTTGGCACACCCAAAGTACTCCTACGGTATCCGGGAGTTGCACAATCTCATGGTCTAAGGAAAAGATACTTGACATTAGAAATGCTTTAGCAGACGAACTACACGATCTTGCGCTACGCTTAGGATTGGGTCTTGTCCATCACATCATTCTCCTAATGATGTGATCCCGTTATCAATGACATCCAATGTTCATGGTCAGGAAACCGTAACCATCTATTGATCAACGAGCTAGTCAACTAGAGGATCACTAGGGACATGTTGTGGTCTATGTATTCACACACGTATTACGATTTCTGGATAATACAATTATAGCATGAACAATAGACAATTATCATGAACAAGGAAATATAATAATAACCATTTTATTATTGCCTCTAGGGCAAATTTCCAACAGTCTCCCACTTGCACTAGAGTCAATAACCTAGTTACATTGTGATGAATCGAACACCCATAGAGTTCTGGTGTTGATCATGCTTTGCACGTGGAAGAGGTTTAGTCAACGGATCTGCGAAATTCAGGTCCGTATGCACTTTGCAAATCTCTATGTCTCCATCTTGAACATTTTCACGAATGGAGTTGAGCGGCGCTTGATATGCCTGGTCTTTTGTGAAACCTGGGCTCCTTGGCAAGGGCAATAGCTCCGGTGTTGTCATAGAAGAGAGTCATCGGGCCCGACGCATTGGGAATAACTCCTAGGTCGGTAATGAACTCCTTCATCTAGATTGCTTCATGTGCTGCCTCCGAGGCTGCCATGTACTCCGCTTCACATGTAGATCCCTTCTGACGCTTTGCTTGCAACTGCACGGTGACTGCCCCACCATTCAAAATATACATGTATCCGGTTTGTGACTTGGAGTCATCCAGATTTGTGTTGAAGCTAGCATCGACATAACCTTTTACTGACGAGATCTTCGTCACCTCCATAAACGAAACATATCCTTAGTCCTTTTCGGTACTTCAGGATATTCTTGACCGCTATCCGGTGTTCCATGCGGGATTACTTTGGTACCTTCCTACCAAACTTACGGCAAGGTTTACATCAGTCTGGTACACAGCATGGCATACATAATAGACCCTATGGCGAGGCATAGGGATGACACTCATCTTTTCTCTATCTTACGCCGTGGTCGGGCATTGAGCAGCGCTCAATCTCACACCTTGTCTGAGGCAAGAACCCTTCTTGGACTGATTCATATTGAACTTCTTCAATATCTTGTCAAGGTATGTGCTTTGTGAAAGACCAATGAGGCGTCTCGATCTATCTCTATAGATCTTGATGCCTAATATATAAGAAGCTTCTCCAAGGTCCTTCATTGAAAAACACTTATTCAAGTAGGCCTTTATGCTTTCCAAGAGTTCTATATCATTTCCCATCTACAGTATGTCATCCACATACAATATGAGAAATGCTACAGAGCTCCCACTCACTTTCTTGTAAACACAGGCTTCTCCATAAATCTGCGTAAACCCAAACGCTTTGATCATCTCATCAAAATGAATGTTCCAACTCCGAGATGCTTGCACCAGCCCATAGATCGAGCATTGGAGCTTGCATACCTTGTCAGCATTCTTAGGATCGACAAAACCTTCCGGCTGCATCATATACAATTCTTCCTTAAGGAAACCATTAAGGAATGCCGTCTTGACGTCCATTTGCCATATCTCATAATCATAGAATGCGGCAATTGCTAACATGATTCGGACAGACATCAGCTTCGCTACGGGTGAGTGATACGTCTCCAACGTATCTATAATTTTTGATTGTTCCATGCTATTATATTACCCCTTTTGGATGTTTATGGGCTTTGTTTTACACATTTATATCATTTTTTGGACTAACCTACTAACCGGAGGCCCAACCCATATTGCTGTTTTTTTTGCCTATTTCAGTATTTTGAAGAAAAGGAATATCAAACGGAGTCCAAACGGAATGAAACCTTCGGGAGCGTGATTTTTGGAATGAACGTGATCCAGAGGACTTGGAGTGCAAGTCAAGAAGCAGCCGAGGCCTCCACGAGATAGGAGGCGCCCCTATAGGCGCGCCCCTGTCTCGTGGGCCCCTCGGGCGGCCACCGACGTACTTCTTCCTCCTATATATACCTACGTACCCCGAAAACATCCAGGGGCACCACGAAACACAATTTTCACCGCCGTAACCTTCTGTATCCACGAGATCTCATCTTGGAGCCTTCGCCAGCACTCTGCCGAAGGGGGAATCAATCACGGAGGGCCTCTACATCAACATGCTTGCCCCTCTGATGAGTTGTAAGTAGTTTACCACAGACCTACGGTTCCATAGTTATTAGCTAGATGGCTTCTTCTCTCTTTTTGGATCTCAATACAATGTTCTCCCCCTCTCTTGTGGAGATCTATTCGATGTAATCTCTTTTTGCGGTGTGTTTGTCGAGATCCGATGAATTGTGGGTTTATGATCAAGTTTATCTATGAATAATATTTGAATCTTCTCTGAATTCTTTTATGTATGATTAAGTTATCTTTGCAAGTCTCTTCGAATTATCAGTTTGGTTTGGCCTACTAGATTGATCTTTCTTGCCATGGGAGAAGTGCTTAGCTTTGGGTTCAATCTTGCGGTGTCCTTACCCAGTGACAGAAAGGGTTGCAAGGCACGTATTGTATTGTTGCCATCGAGGATAACAAGATGGGGTTTATATCATATTGCATGAGTTTATCCCTCTACATCATGTCATCTTGCTTAATCGTTACTCTGTTCTTATGAACTTAATACTCTAGATGCATCTTTGGATAGCGGTCGATGTGTGGAGTAATAGTAGTAGATGCGAGGCATGAGTCGGTCTACTTGTTATGGACGTGATGCCTACATACATGATCATGCCTAGATAATCTCATAACTATGCGCTTTTCTATCAATTGCTCAACTGTAATTTGTTCACCCACCGTAATACTTATGCTATCTTGAGAGAAGCCACTAGTGAAACCTATGGCCCCCGGGTCTATCTCTTATCATATTTGCTTTCAATCTACTTTTATTTGCATCTTTACTTTTTGCATCTATATTATAAAATACCAAAAATATATTTATCTTATCATACTATCTTTATTAGATCTCACTTTCGCAAGTGGCCGTGAAGGGATTGACAACCCCATTTTTGCGTTGGTTGAGAGTTCTTAGTTTATTTGTGTAGGTGCATGGGACTTTTGAGGAGCCTCCTACTGGATTGATACCTTGATTCTCAAAACTGAGGGAAATACTTACGCTACACTTGCTGCATCACCCTCTACTCTTGAGGAAAACCAGCATAAGCTCAAGGCGTAGCAAGAAGGATTTATGGTGCCGTTGCCGGGGAGGTCTTCGCTCAAGTCAAGACATACCAAGTACCCATCACAAACCCATCTCCCTCGCATTTACATTATTTGCCATTTGCCTCTCGTTTTCCTCTCCCCCACTTCACCCTTGCCGTTTTATTCGCCCTCTCTTTCCCAATCTCCTCTCTCTTTTCGCTTGCCTTCTTTTGTGTGCTTGTTTGCTTGTTTGACCTTATGGCTGCGCCTAAGGGTCCTGACCACCTTCTCAGAAGGATGGATGAGATTGAATCAAATATTAGAAGCTTTATGAATTTGCAATTTGAGCATAATAATTTCTTTAGAAAAGAGCTTAAGGAACAAAGAAGTTTTTTGGGGTTTATGAACAAAGAGCTTGATGATATGAATAAATAATTCTTTGGTGTTAACGCTCAAATTACCCGGCTTGAAAATGCTATAGCCAAAATTTCTGACAAGCAAGCCACCTTAGTCAATAAGATGGCCGCTAAACCAGAAAAATTACACGAAAATAATGATGAGGATCTTAAAGCTATTGATGCGTCTCCTATTAGATCTATGTTTTGCAACATGAATTTGGATGATTATGGGACTGATGATGAATCAACTTTGCCTAGAAGGCGTCCCAAGAATTCAGAGTCTTTAGATCTTAATGTTAAATTTGGTAAAAGTGAGATTGGAGAATCCTCAACTTCTAATAATGTTGAACTTACTATCTCAGATTTCAAGGAATTTAATTATGATAATTGCTCTATAAAAGGTTGTATTTCCTTGTTGCAAGCCGTTGTTAATTCTCCTCATGCTTATAGTCAAAACAAAGCTTTTACCAAGCATATTGTTGATGCCTTAATGCAATCTTATGATGAAAAACTTAATTTGGAAATTTCTATACCTAGAAAACTTAACGATGAGTGGGAACCTACTATAAAGATTAGAATTAAAGATTATGAGTGTTTTTATTTGTGTGATTTGGGTGCTAGTGTTTCCACGATTCCGAAAACTTTATGTGATATTCTAGGTTTCCATGATCTTGATGATTGTTCTTTAAATTTGCACCTTGCGGATTCCACCATTAAAAAGCCTATGGGAAGGATCAATGATGTTCTTACGGTTGCAAATAGAAATTTGGTGCCCGTAGATTTTATCGTTCTTGATATAGATTGCAATCTTTCTTGCCCTATTATTCTTGGTAGACCTTTCCTTAGAACGATTGGTGCGATTATTGATATGAAGGAAGGGAATATTAGATTCCAATTCCCATTAAATAAAGGCATGGAGCACTTTCCAAGAAAGAAAGTTAAATTACCTTATGAATCTATCATGCGTGCTACTTATGAGTTTAGTGCCAAAGATGGCACTCGTTAGATCTATCCTCGCTTTTATGCCTAGCTAGGGGCGTTAAACGATAGCGCTAGTTGGGAGGCAACCCAATTTTCTTTGTGTTTTTTTTGTTTTTGTTTCTGTTTAGGAATAAATAATCCATCTACCTTCTGTTTAGATGTGTTTTTATCTTTTAATTAGTGTTTGTGCCAAGTTAAACCTATAGGATCTTCTTGGACGATAGTTATTTGATCTTGCTGTAATTTCCAGAAACTTTCGGCTCACAAAAATAACTGTTAAAAATCACCAGAACGTGATAAAATAGTGATTCCAATTGCTGCTGATCAATAAACAAATTTCCTAGGTCTTCCTATTTTGGCTAAATTTTTTGAGTTCTAGAAGTTTGCGTTAGTTACAGATTACTACAGACTGTTCTGTTTTTGACAGATTCTGTTTTTTGTGTGTTGTTTACTTATTTTGATGAATCTACGGCCAATAAAATAGTTTATAATCCATAGAGAAGTTGGAATACAGTAGGTTTAACACCAAATTAAATAAAGAATGAGTTCATTGCAGGCGCCGGTTTGCGGAAAAAACTAAAACCGGCGCCTGTGGCGCTAAATAGGAAATGCCTCGCAGTTGCAGTTTTTTTTTAGAAGAAACCTCGCCACTTTATTGATCAAGGATGTTCATATGCACACATGCTGGGTCATGGGGATTAACCAGCCATACGTGCCTACCTACATTCAAATTACAAGCAAATTTGGCGAGGTTATGAGCCTCAAAGTTATGGTTTCTAGACTCATGAACAAAGGAACATAAATCAAAACTATTACGATGACTTGAAATTTCATGAACAATGGCAGCATGGACGCCTCCCGTGCCTTTGTTGATGTCGTTCACTACTCTCAAGCAATCCGACGCACCTTTATTTTCCGTTGTAGAAGATCATCCGCCAGAGCCATGCCTTCCCTGCAAGCATAGGTTTCAAGAATTGTTGGATCTCTGATTCCATTGAATACCACCGCGGATGAACCGAGGTATATCCCAGTATGATCACAGCACACCGCGGCAACTGCGCCTCCTCTTCTGTTGCGCGCCAAGGCGCCATCCACGTTGATTTTGGCTACTCCCTCCAGCGATGGTAGCCATACCCGAGGTTCGTTGCGTCGCCCCACCTCCCCAGGGTTGTTCATAGGCCCTTGAGAAGGAATCTGACTAAGCTCAGATATGTATCGATCGACGAATGATGAAGTTTGCCCCGGCGATTGGAATATACCTTCATGGATAACTTGTCTTCGTGCATACCATATCGACCAAAGGGTCACCACCATTCGTACAAACAGGTTCCGGTCAAGGTCCTCATTGGTGGAAGAGCGATTCTTGGCTCGGGGCTCCCCGCTTGCCGCCATTTTGGACACCGATCAGGGTCCATAGCGCCCAAGTGCACCGTGCATGGGTGCAAGCTAGTAAAGCATGGCGCCAAGAATCGGCTACCCGCACAAAGGGCATCGTCCCTTGTTGGCATATTCCTTACGCTCGGCACATCGTCGTTGGAAGCGGTGGCGAGCCAAGCGCCACGAAACACTCGTATTTTTATGGTACTTTCATACTCCACAGATTTGTCCAGTCCTATTCCTCCTTACTCCCACTTGAGGGCCGCTCCTCCCCTCAAGCCAATTTTCTCTGGCGATCTTTGTCTTAACCATGAACTTGTATGCAGAGCTAAGCGTGAAACGTCCTTTCTTGTCGGTGCCATGCCCAAAAGTCGTCTATGTTCCTTATGCGTATCGGGATTTTCATAATCGCTTCAAAGCATCTGTCGGAAGAAAAACTGTTGTAATCAACTCCGAGTCCCATGATGCCATCATTGGCAGCAGCAGTTCGAGACCAACTCCGTGGGTTTTGTATTAGGAAACTATTGGCGCGCGAGGCGATTCTTTGGGAATCCAGTTATGCTCCCAAATCTTCGTGCTCAGGCCGTTACTAATCCTCCGGATTAATCCCTGTTTGAGGATGTCTCTACCCTCCAGCAAAGCTCTCCAAATTTGTGATGGTCGTGAGCCGAGCTCGGCATCGAGGAACGACACTTGAGGGAAATAAGAAGCCTTCAGAATTCTTGCACTTAAAGAAGTGGGGTCATTAAGCACCCTCCATGCCTGACGAGCTAAAAGTGCCAAGTTAAAAAGCTCGAGGTCTCTAAAACCCATTCCACCGAGATATTTAGGTCTCGTCATCACCTCCCAAGAGACCCATGCCGGTTTCCTTCCTCCTTGTTTACATCCCCACCAGAACTTGCGAATGATTGAATTGATATGGTTGCACAGTCCTCGAGGCAATTTGAAGCATGACATTGAAAAAACGGGAATTGCTTGTGCTACAGATTTGATTAAAACCTCCTTACCTCCTGCTGACAAACACTTACCCATCCAGCCTTTGACTTTATCCCAAACCCGATCGCTCAGATGTTTGAATGTACCCATCTTTGAGTGACCTACGTCAGTTGGGATTCCAAGGTATCTATCACTCAATGATTCATTTGGCACTTGTAAACAGCCTTTGACTGCATCTCTGACAATTTGCGGGCATCCTTTGCTAAAGAAGATGGAAGATTTGTCCTTATTAATCCTCTGACCCGAAGCCCTGTAGTATATATCCAATAGGTTTGACACCTCTTCTGCTCCATCAACACTCGCCTTGAAAAACAGCAGGCTATCATCCGCGAATACAAGGTGGTTCACCGACGGAGCCGATGGTGCCACCTTAATGCCGCTGAGCTGGGATGAATCATTCTGAGACTTTAACAGGCACGAAAGGCCCTCTGCTGCCAACAAGAAAATGTATGGAGAGATAGGATCTCCCTGTCGAATACCTCGAGAAGGGTTAAAACCCTCCAACATATTGCCATTAAAAAGAACAGAAAAGGAAACGGTTTTGACCATGTTCATGACGACCGTGATCCAATGTTCCGCAAAGCCCAGTTTCCTCATGATAGCTTCCAGGTAACTCCACTCAACCCTATCATATGCCTTCATCATGTCCAGCTTGAGTGCACAATGACTATTGCCCTTCGACTTGTTCCTCTTCATGAAGTGTAAGCACTCATAGGCTGAGATTATGTTGTCAGTAATCAACCTGCCCGGAACGAATGCAGATTGCTCCTCTGAAATAATCTCGGGCAATATAACTTTCAAACGGTTTGGCAAGACCTTCGAAGCTATCTTGTAGAACACGTTACATAAACTGATAGGACGAAACTGTGACAATAAGGTAGGATTTGATACCTTAGGTATTAGCACCAGCAAAGTATTGTTAACACATTCCAGGCTCTCCTCCCCCCTCACAATGCGGAGTGCTGCCCTGGTAACAGCCGCTCCACAAGTGTCCCAATGACGTTGGAAAAAGTGTGCAGGAAAACCATCTGGCCCAGGGGCCTTAGTGGGAAACATTTGATAGAGAGCGTTCCTGACTTCCCCTTCCGTGTACGGGGCAAGAAGTTGATCGTTCATGGCTGCTGTTACTTTGACTGGGACATGTTGAAGTACCTCTTCCATGCCGTGAACCCCCTCTGAGCAATATAAATTTTTATAGTACTCCAGTGCTAGAGTCTGCATCTTCGTGAGGTCCTCCGTAACTTGCCCATCTTGTTTTTGCAACGATTTGATTAAATTTTTCCGCCTCCTCATAGACGCTCTCAGATGAAAAAAGTGTGTGTTGCGGTCGCCCTCAGACAGCCACGAAACGCGTGATCTTTGGCGCCACATGAGTTCTTCCCGAAGATAGAGCTCGATCAACCTGTCATTAACCTTGATCTCAGCATGAGTCGGTCCCGTCCTGTGAGGGTCATTTTTGAGTTTGTCCAACTCTCTCTTGAGCCGTCTGATTTTTCCTTTTACACTGCCAAAAGTTGTCTTGCTCCATTCGCCCAGATTATTTGATAACGCAGCTAGGTTAGCTCACACTTCCGCAGCCGTCAGATTGGGGCCGTTCGCCTCCCATGCATTCTGGACAGCTGGGATCAAACCTGGATGGGTGTCCCACATGCATTCGTATTTAAACCTTGCCTCGGTCCTTATTCCGACAGTTGGAGTGAGCTGCAGCAGGATCGTCGAGTGGTCAGATGTTGCCGCGCTGAGATGCTCCACGGCAGCCAGCGGGAATTGTGCACACCACTCGGTTGACCCGAAAGCTCTATCCAGCCTGACCCTAGTAAATGATCCACCTGCCACCTTCTTTTCGAAGGTCCACTTGCGGCCTTGAAACCCTAAGTCAATCAGGCCACATACATCCACCGCATCCCGGAAGCCCTGCATCTGTGTTTGGCTTCTCGTGCCTATGCCATCACGCTCGTCGTGGTGAAGAGCCTCGTTAAAATCTCCTATACATGCCCATGGCAGGTTTTGGAGCGCTGCCAGATTCTTCATTGTGTCCCATGTTCTCTGCCATAGATGTGTTTGAGCTTCGCTGTAAAAGCATGATAACCTCCAGGGGTCACCACCAAGTTCAGAAACTTTCATATCAATATGATACTGCGAGTAACCCAAATTTTCCATCTTTATTTCATTTTTCCAGTACATCACTAAACCTCCGCTCCTACCAGAGGAGTCAACAGAAAAAGAGTTATCAAAACCTAGAGTACTCTTTAAGTTTTCCGCTCTAACCCCACTAATCTGGGTTTCCACTAAGCAAAGTACTCTAGAGGCAAACTTTATCGCGAGTTCGCGTAGCTCTTGAACTGTCGGGGCGTTGCCTATCCTGCGACAGTTCCAGCACAACAGACTCATTGTGCTCGGCGGTCCTCCCCGAAGGAGGCCGCCGATTTTGCTTCATTGGTCTTTCCTGCCTTGACCGAAACCTGGACGGGCAGTACTCGGCTCTGGCCGCCCAAAAGGCTGCGGCCATGGCATATCGATACCTAAGCGTCAGCCCAAAGTCTCGCCCTCAAATGTCCGCCGTCTTGGAGGCCCTGGAGCCGTTGCTTGCCATGGAAGATGGCGTTGTAGAACCGTTCGTGTACACCGCACCGCAGGAGAACAAATGACTACAACTGATGATGTCGTGTAACAGCACCCATACTATTCTCTGCAAAAAATAATCAATATTGAAATAAGTTATTTACCTATGAACAAAAAACAATTATTCTATTTTGTTTTGCCAAGAAATAAACATTCTATTGAATGAATTCCTATATAATTAAATAGGTGATTCTATATAATTTATTTAGTCTGTTCGTGATGGACTTTTCAAATGTCAGCTTTGTTCTTTCCGGAAGAGAAACCAATCTTGTTGTTGATTGTTTAGCAAAGCACTGCTTTAGTATTGGTTTATCTGAATTTTGGGACTCCAATCCCCCTGACTTTATTCTTTCACATATTATAAATGACATGCCTATTATATGAGGAATAAAGTTATTTATATTAAAAAAAGATGCCAGATCATCATACAAGTAGGCACGAAAAAACAATTTTGCTAAATCCCACCTAGATGATTTTTAGTTATGTCACATCTAAGTTGTCCATCACACAATTAAAGCTGCAAGATTCGCGCAAAAAATTGTTTGTGTTCGTACATTTTTTCTTTAGCAAAGTTTGTTCGTGCGTGCATCCTTTGTCTCGTTGTCAGGGCTCCTATTCAGCGCGTTCGGCGCCGCGAACGTCAACCGGCGCCTACAGCAAAGCCAAGTGGGCCGGCCCACGAATGCACCAGCGCGGAAGCTGTTTCCCGGAAAAAGGTTCGCAAAAACTTGCGAGCATGAAGGGCTCGAACTAAGGTCGCTGCTTCGATCCGTGGTTCAGCTAACCGCTAGGTCAACTAGTCTACTATGACTGAGAGCAACACAAATTCTTTAAGAACTATTGCATGCGCATTATTTATTACGCAGTACAACTAACTTTTTTATATTTTTTATGAAAGAAAGTTCATCCAACAAGATAAGAAAACTTCATCTATTTTGACAAAAGTTCACAAAAATGTGAAAGGAGTTCATCGATTTTGGAAAAAAAGTTCACCGAATTTGAAAAAAGTTCGTTGAATTTTGAAAAAAGTTCATTGAATTTTTAAAAAAGTTCATCAAATTTGGAAAAAGTTCATCAAATTTGAAAAAAATTTCACCGTATTTTAGAAAAATTTCACCAAAGTTATAAAGTAAGTTCACCAATTTACGAAAAAGGTCACCGAATTTGAAAAAAGGTTCATCGATTTGGAAAAAAAATCATCGGATTTCAGAAAAAGTCCATCGGATTAAAAAAAACATGGATTTAACAAAAAAGTGCACATATTTGCAAACAATTCAACGAACCAGGAGGAAAAAAAGAAAAACAGAAAATGGTAAAGAAAAAAGAAAAAGGAAAAGGAAAAATAAAGAATACAAAAATGAGAAAGTACAGTTTGAACGGACCCCAGTTAGGTGGTGTGATGGTTGCACTACCCAAGTAGGAAAGGAGGGTTGCGGGTTCGAATTGCATGCGGCGCGCATTTGGTTTTTGCGGGATTAAAGACAGACTAAAAGAACCTTGATGGGCCGGCCCAGCTAGCACCGCTGCAGGCGCCGGTTTGCGGAAACAACTAAAACCGGCGCCTGTGGCGCTAAATAGGAAATGCCTCGGAGTTGCAGCTGTTTCCGCCCCCCTGTGTGCCCGGCGTGGGCCTGTGTGTCAAGCAGGGAGCGAGATGGGCCAGCCCAGGCACACGGAAGGCCACAGCCTCGTCTTTTTTTCACTTTTTTGGTTTTTATTTCTTTTTGTACTTTCATTTATACTTTCAATTATTCTAAATAAACAAATTTTAAAAAATCTTTACATAAATCAGTTCAAAAAAGGTTAATCACGCACTTGAATTTTTTTAAATGTATTTAGATAAAATGTTTCTGATGTATACAAAAAATGTATGTAAAAAATATACAAAGTGTGTGAAAAAGTTAATCATGTACTTAAAAATGTTAATGTAAGCATTTGAAAAACATTTAAACAAGTAATTGAAAAATGTTAATCAAGCATTTGAAAATTATTAAATGTGTATAGAAAAATGTTGACCATGTATAAAAATGTTAAGCTTGTGTTTGAAAAATGGCAATCAAGCATTTAAAAAGATGTTAAATGTGTACAGAAAAATTGTTGAACATGTATTTAAACAAATTAATCTATTTTTTTAAAAAATCAAGCATTTGAAAATATTAAATAATTATATAAAATGTTAACCATGTATTAAAAATATTAAACTTGTGTTCAAAAATGTTAATCAAGCACTTCAATAAGATACTAAATGTGTATAGAAAAAGTTGCCATGTATGAAAAATATTAATATGTTATTTGTAAAATTTAATCAAGCATTTAAAATATTAAATGTGTATAAAAATATTGACCATTTACTTAATAAATATTAATCTTGTATTTGAAAAATGTTAATCATGTATTAGAAAAAATGAATTAGATGTATACCAAAATTGTGTATAGAAAAACAGTGAAACCCGAGAGAAAACTAAATAAAACCGATGAAAAAGAGAGAAAAGAAACAAACAAAACTGAATAAAATAAATAAAAAGGAGAGGGGAAAAAGGCATCAAATACCAGGAAAGAAACAAATAAGACCGAAAAAAAACAAAGAAAAAAAAGAAAGGAGAAAAACCCAATAAAAACAGAGAAAGAAACGAAGAAACCCGGTGAAAAAACAAAAAAAACCGAAAGACCAACGAAAATTGTCTCTTTTCTTTCAGGTTTGTCGCGCCTTACTAATTTAACATGGACCCGGTGGTTACTCAGTGGCTAGCAGAGGTATGCAGCAACCATTAGATCCTAGTCTCAGTCCCCGCATTCACTTTTTTTACTCTATTTTTTTAAGTGTGTTGTAATGGGTCGGTCCATTACTGTAGTCGCTTCAGGCGAGAGCTTCTACCCTCTAGCTATAAGCGAGATATAGCTCTCGCGATCTATCTCCTTCTTGTCGCTTTGGACTGTTCGTAACACAAGCAAAGTTGTCGGCTGGTGTGTCCTTTTTTTACTTTGGAAGAACAATGCACTAGAAAACTAAAAATAAATCAGTTATTATCCATTTAGCCATCCTCTTTTTCCATTTTGATTTTCAAACATTCTTTTTTATGCGTGTTGTAACTATTTCCGTGAATGGAAGTTCCTTGTTCATTTTCGATACCCTAACTATGTTCACTTTCGACACACAGTTTGTCTACATCCACTTATATGCATATTCATTCTTAACATACAATTTGCTCGAATCAATAGTTGTATGTACACGCTAAACATGTGACTTTGCCGGTTTGCCCAACCACGGATACATATTCATCACAGAAACAAAACTTGCTCGATTCCAACATAGTTGCATATCCATCATTAACTTGCAGTTTGATTGATCCAGTTGCATGTCCAGTCTTTGCACGCCACTTGCGCCCGACACTTACTTAGTTGCATGTCCACCTTCAACGCGCAATTTGCCCGACCTCGCGCCAGTTCGCCCATTCAGTCTCGACCCGTTTGCATCGTGCGTCTCTCTTTTTTGTCTATTTGTTTCGCTTGTGATTTGGGGCCCGGATTTTGTTGGATCGTTTTCGTTTGTTTGTGTTGCCTAGTCATTGAAGTATATACCTTTCATTGTCCATTCTTTTTATCACTCTCTTGTCCTCACACATTCACTTGTCCTTTCTCTTCGAGTGGAGCTGTGACACCCCTGATTTAACCGTACACTAATCATGCACGCAAACGTGTATGATCAAGATCAGGGACTCACGGGAAGATATCACAACACAACTCTAAAAACATAAATAAGTCATACAAGCATCATAATACAAGCGGAGGCCTCGAGGGCTCGAATACAAGTGCTCGATCATAGGCGAGTCGTGGAAGCAACAATATCTGAGTCTGAAATAAGTTAAACAAGTTGCCATAAGATAGCTAGCACAAACCGAGATACAGATCGAAGAGGCGCAGGCCTCTGCAGGATCCTCCTAACTACTCCCTCGGTCGCCGTCGGGCTGCTGCGTAGTAGTAGGAACCTCCGGTGTAGTAGTAGTCGTCATCGACGGTGGCGTCTGCTCCTGGCTCCATCGTGCAGTCACAAAGAACGGGTAAAGAAAGGGGAAAAGGGGAACAAGGCAACCGTGAGTACTCATCCAAGTACTGCAAGCAAGGAGCTACACTACATATGCATGGATATATGTATGCAGGGCCATATCGGTGGGGTGAGCTGCAGAATGCCGTAATAAGAGGGGATATCTAATCCTGCCAAGACTACGCTTCGGCAGCCTCCGTCTTGCAACATGTAGAAGAGAGTAGATGAAGTCCTCCAAGTAGCATCGCATAGCATAATCCTACCCGCGATCCCTCCTCAATGCCCCGTTAGAGAGCGACCACCGGGTTGTATCATCACTTGGAAGGGTGTGTTTTATTAAGTATCCATTCTAGTTGTCATAAGGTCAAGGTACAACTCCAAGTCGTCCACATCAAGATCACGGCTATTCGAATAGATTAACTTCCCTACAGGGTGCACCATATTACCCGACACGCTCGATCCCATTTGGCGGACACACTTTTTCGGGTCATGCCCGCCGCGGAAGATCAACACGCCGCAGCCCCACCTAGGCATAACAGAGATCAAGACGCCGGTCTAAACCTATGCGCACAGGGTGCAGGCCCATCGCCTTAGCACACCGCGCGCGTTGCGACGTGACGAAGCAGACCTAGCCTAGTGGCGTTCGGTCCAATCCGCGCGCCGCTTCCATCGACGTCACGAAATGCTTGGTGGTACCACGACGACGGTTGCCCATGTCTTGTCCCACGTGGCGGTTAGTGCGTATAAGGTCAACGACCCAACTCAGATCAAATACCAAGATCTCGTTAAGCGTGTTAAGTATCCATAAACGCCGAACAGGCCATGCCCACCTCTCCTAAGCGGTCTCAACCTGCCATGTCGCTCCGCCACAAAGATCCACTCGCGGGTGCTCCACAAGCCGACCCGACTTTAGTCACCACATGTATCATGTATAAAGTATATAGTATATACCCGTGATCACCTCCCGAGTGATCACGGCTCGATAGTATAGCACAGCAGACGGACAAGAATGTAGGGCCACAGATGGAATACTAGCATCCTATACTAAGCATGTAGGATTGCAGGTAAAGGTAACAACAGTAGTAGCAAGGACAGGCTATACATCAGGATAGGTATAACGGAAAGCAGTAACATGCTACACTACTCTAATGCAAGCAGTATAGAAGAGAATAGGCGATATCTGGTGATCAAGGGGGTTGCCTGGTTGCTTTGGCAAGGAGGAATCGTCAACATCGTAGTCGAACTGGGGGTCGCCGGCAGTCTCGGGGTCTACCGAAAAGAAGTAACGGAGGGGGAACACAATAAATAACGGAGCAATCAAAGCATCACAAAGCGTAACATGGCAATACGCAGTCTAGAGTGACCTAACGCGGTACTAGGTGGTACCGGCGAAAAGGGGGGAAACATCCGGGAAAGTATTCCCGGTGTTTCGCGTTTTCGGGCAGATGAACCGGAGGGGGAAAGTTGCGTGTTTGCTATGCTAGGGATGTGTGGCGGAAGAACGGGCTGCATAACCGAATTCGTCTCGTCGTTCTGAGCAACTTTCATGTAGAAAGTATTTTCATCTGAGCTACGGTTTATTTTATATTAATTTTAAAAGATTTAAATCATTTTTAGGATTTATTTAACTATTTAATTCTAACATTATCCAGAATACTGTTTGCTGACATCATCATGACGTCAGCAGTCAACAGAGGTGTTGACTGGTTAACGGACGTGTGGGTCCTGCTGGTCATTGACTGATTAATTAACTAACATCTAATTAGGTTAACTATATATTTAGGTTAATTAAGTTTAATTAGTTTAACTAAACATGATTAATTAAGTTAATTACTTAGTTAATTAATTAATTATTTATTTTATTATTAACTATTTATTCTTATTATTTATTTTTTTATTTTTATTTTCCAAAAAACGCTCGGCGGGCCTTTGCCCGATGCACAGAGGCCATTGGAGCGGCGTATGTGAGTCTTGAGTGCTGGGCGCCTTTGTGCTAGGGGCGCCGCCTGAGCTACCGAGGAGGCGCCGGCCACTAAGGGCGCAGGAGCAAGACGGCGAGGGCGGGCACACGCAGCCTTGGCCTGTGTGGGACAAGGGGACGGCCGGCCGGGAGCAGAGGGCAGGGGCGAGGCCACGACGGCAGTGCAGCAGATAGTAGCATCTACATCGGCGGAAGGCGTGGGCCGGCGGCCGTGCGTAGGGGAGGGTCGTGGTAAGTGCGAGCAAGGAGGTCGGGGCGAAGCATCCATGATCCATGGGCGCAGCTTGTGGTGCGGGTGGCCGCGTCGAGGGCTTGCGCGGGCGAGCACGTGTGACTCGGAGGCGGGGGTGAGCAGGGGCGGACGGGGCATGCGGGAGCGCGTCCTGGTCGCAGCGAGCACGGAGGCGACGCGTGTGCGCTGGGCCGAGAAGCGCCGTGATCATGGGCACGACGGGCGCGCCGAACGGGACAGAGAGGAGGGGAGGGGCGAGGCGGAGCTCACGGAGCGGAGTAGGGACGGGGCAATGTGCTCGATGGAGCTCGGGGAGGTCGACGGGGACGAGGTCGACGGAGAGGAGCAGTCCGGGCTGACAGCGACGGCCGAAGTGGTGTGGGGGGGAGCAGCAGCAATGAGGTCGTCCACGGCGCTGGGACAAGGGCGTCCGACGAGGAGGCAGAGCCGGCGGAGAGGGCTCAAGGCGTCGTGTGGTGGCGGGCGCGTGGTCGTCATGGCGGTCCGTTCCCGATCAATCTGGATCGGGAGGAGGGGAAGAGCGAGTGGGGGGTGCAGTGGGTGGCGGCTAGGGTTGTGGGGGTGAGGGGAGTGGATAAGGGGAGGGGGTGGCCGGTTGGGCCGAATGGGTGCATGGGCCGGCCCTTTGGGTCTGTTGGCCCGGGGGTTCTTTCTCCTTTTCTTCTTTTTTGTTTGTTTTCTCTTTTGTATTTTCTTTCTTTTATTTACTTTTAGTTTTACAAAATATACCACTAGCCCCTAAATTAGTATTTATAAATACTCTACCGCCACATTAATTTCTCATACCTAATAAAATAGTTTAATGTTTTAATATTAAAAATGCATTTAATTATTTGTTTAAGCCACTGTTTTATTTTGTTTAGTGCTTTTAATTATTTTATAAAAATGTGGCTTCTCCACCATAATTACCTAGGCAATATTTGGCTCACCCGAACATTTTAGTTTTAATAATTGAAAATTTTATTGTTTGACTGATTTTGAATTTGAATTTGAATCGGTTTCGAACTAACTCGAGATTAGCAACTATAATCGAGGTGACGTGGCATCACTAGCAGAGGATCACTGTTGCTTAATTACCCGGGCGTCACAATTCTCGTCCACTACAAGAAATCTCGTCCCGAGATTTAAGAAGGGGACTAAGGGGGAAAGGTCTGGTTACCAAATCCTAACGAATCTTCTCAGTCTTGGTTGCTCTTCTTGAAGAGGTCGATCCATTACATTGACATCTTCATTTCTCTGCTTCAGGCCATCATGGTGATGTCGCCCTTTTCTCGGGAACTCCAACGTACTTATGAATAGGTAAGGGGCAGCTCGGCTACGACAGAATGCTTATGAGGGAAACAATCTGGGGGTTAACCCATGAAGGAGCATAAGATTATCTCTCGAGTTGAACATATAGAATACACCAAGAGTAAGGTACGAAGGTACAATAAGAGGTTCCAAGCGGATAGATAGTTGCTCGAAGTCTGAACCAGAGTGAGAAAGTGGTTCAGGGCAGCGAGAGTAAGTATTGCGTCTAATACCAGAATAGAGCACTAGGAAGGTGGCTCATGAATTACACACGAAACCAAGAGTAAGGGATAACTTTGTCAACAAGGTGTACAGGAGAGTCGGGTTTGATCACGGGACCTGTGGGTTATGGGCCCACCATGTGGGTTAAAAGTAGGAAGGGCGATGACGTCTTGCACGATCATGTAAGCAAGGCATGTCAGAGGTTAGCCTATTAGTTATATGTCAGTAACAACGTCGGTACCAAGGGCGAGGGACGAAGAGAACCATTTTCCTGCTCGTTGAACGAGGCGGGCCAATAGGCAAGGTTCTCGTCCATCGGTGGCTACCGGAATGTCATCAACAATAGTAACAGGGTCTTACTGACAGAGCGGTACACCGAGGTGTTTGCACAAGCAGGAAATTGTTACTGCTTATATCATATAGATCATAGAAAGGGTTTGAACAAACCAATGGAAAGGGAAAAGTGTTTATCCGATTTAATCAGAACAATGGAAAGAAAAATGTGTTTAAACACACAATTCAGGGGTATATCCTTCCCAAGGACAAGCATAGCATGATGCCCATGACATGATATAACGTAGAAAACCATTTAGGTAATGGGAGAGAATTTTCATGGCATTACCCATACAACGGTGTTAGGATAATTAAGAAAGAAATATTTAGCATTGGGCTTCAAATGTTCTTGTTGAAAATCGGAGTACCACAGACTTGCTTTGAGATAGCATTGACATGGGTTTCATGCAAAGGTCGGATTTTGGATACACAAAGGATCCATCAGGACGATCTTATTAAACAAGGTATTCCATTTCCTCATGGAAAATGACTATCCTTGTTAAAAAGGAAACTATAACACTGGGTCCCCTGGTCAGGCGTGCTAGGAATGACATCACCTTACCGAGTCATAAGAGGACCAATGTTATAACTCTTGAAAGTATGTTCCAACCATCATATCTGACCGGAATTCAGATCTGATTGGTGTCAAGGACTCAGGATGCCTGAGAAGAAAAGGTGCAACTCAATTTGACGTGATGGAGTTGCAAGATTCTCGGGAAATAAACTATGTAAGCAAGTTCCGAATCATGAGTTCATCATTAAACCAAGGAGAGGATGAGGAGGTGGCTGATGAACTCAGCGAAAATTCATTGGGATTTCCAAAAGATGGATTTCCACAATTATGTGAACAGGGAGATAGCATTTGTCAGATCAGATGATATAATGAGGTATGCTCGAGGAAAACATACTCAATTAAACATTGGTGGAAAGGTGCGCCCGAAATATGGGTTGGGTTGCACGACCAATGTTATAATGGTGATTCGATAACCAATGGTCTAATAATGAAATGTCGACCATTAACTTCAAAGAAATAGGGTTGCTAGAAGGAAAGCATCCAAACGACACCGTCCACTTGTTGGATTCAAGACAGGGACCAAGAAAAATGGTGATGGTGAGAAGTATCACAATACCAAGAATTCTCAGGAGGTGGTGAAATTCTCACGACATTCTTGACATAAAGGATGGTAATACTCCAAGGTAAAGAAGAGAAATTGCTGGATAGCAAGGAACTCAAGGTATAACACAAAACACAAACAAGTTTGTGTTGGAGGGAAGGCAGTAGAGTGGTCGATGATATCACTAATCATCGAGGGCAAGGATGGTCTTTATCAACATAAATTCAATTGATATCGTGGAAGAGCTCGGAATGCTGATGATGATCACGACATAGCAGTCGAGAGATTTCAAGATGTTATCGATTGGCGATGACATCAAGTCAAAGGAATGATGAAGCAAAAGGTTATTGGAACCACGGGTATGGGACAAACACGGAATCAAGCTTGCTGTCCAAGGTGTAATGATATGACGAGGAATATCGACGTAAGCTTAGCTCATCGTCGAAAATTATGCTCCGGGAAGGACCAGGTAGCACGGTTAAAATTTAGCACGATAATGATATAGCCAATCAGGCTAGGAATGACTTGAAGGATTATTAAACTCGTAAGCAACAAGAATTACTTAGATTTATTGAATCGGAGTGCGGAATCGATTCACTTATCGGTGTTCTCGGTTGACCAACAACCCAGAACCCATGAAGTGACATTGACAGGGAAATGTAGTACTTCATCAAAAGTTTGCAAGATGTATTACAATGGCATGATATCCTCGAGATACCAGGGGTAATACTCGAAGGTAGATCATATTATAGGTTGGGCAGGCATATTGATCTGTAGAAGACAAGTGCTTTAACTTGTCTGAGAAATGGAACAAAGAAGAACAATCATGGCCGGAACCACGGTCGCAAAAGACCAAACATAGATAAGAGAAGAAGTTATAACGAGGGGATTATTATTACTACGAGAAGCTTCCATGATAAGTTCCACCTCGGGTCCATGGGCATGAACACAAAGTTCAAGGTCGACTCCCACTTCTCCAAAGCATAACCTTACATTCACTTCTCATTTCGATAATGGCATTAGTGTTGAAAGTTTTACCTGGTGAAATACCAGATGAGTATGACCCGTGAAAACTTCCGAGTTCACACATAGTAAGGAAGGCATAGGTTCAACCCATCAGGGCATCTTAGGAACATATACCACAAGCTTCAAGAGTAAATATCACCAGCTCGAAAGCAGAGCATGGTTGGCAAAAGGAGAGGATACAATTTACCAAAGGATTATGTATCAGAGAAAGAACTCACAAGGTGATTAATTATGAAGGACACTGTCGGATAATAATCCAACAGTGGATATGGCGATCCAAAATGGAGTTGATGTGAGTATCGATACCCAATCAGAGGAAGAAAGAATGCAAATGCATCGGTTTATAGAACATCTAAATAATTCAACATTTAAATAACAAAGGAATTATGATTTTCAAATCAAGGATCAGGAGCAAACGCTCTGATCAAGGATGGATAAGTTGAATAGACTTAGGGGTACAATCGATGGCAATCTGATTGGCCGAGAACCAGCTCATGTTTGAAAGACGTCTGAGCCGGAAAGATACTTTATAAGGATCAACTGATGATTGCGTGCATTCGCAACAAATTGAATCGAGGGGCGCAAAATGATAGTGACAAAAGATGCCAATAAGATTACTAGACTTATGGTATTAACCAGAATGCAAGCAAGCAAGAATTTCAAGAGCAACATGCTACTCAGGGTTTTCAAACGGTCGAATGGCACTTCGAGGACTTTTGTGAAACACCTGAACAACTGTGGATGAGCGGATACTCGATAAGTGCGAGGAATTATCCGTAGGGGTTATTCATTAGGCAAGAACTGCAGGGCAGTAAGCTCAAAGGATTTTTGGAACAACGGAGAGCAGTTCGGGGCATCTTGTAATAACAAGATCAATGGGATTGAATGTAGGCAAGTGTGTTCAGTTGTCCATATAGATAATAGGGGTAGGGAATTTGCAAAAGCGGTCGGCACAAGCGCCTCGGAAAGAAACGAATAGCATCTTCAAACCTTACGTGCAAAGAAAGCGATCAATGTAATAAGGGGCTCTCCGGGAGGAAGTAGTTACGAGAACCTAGAGTCAGAATTAGTAAAACCATTTAACCCGAATAGAAGAGAGATCAGAGTCCCAGAGTATAGATCGAGGAATAAAAGATCCTAATACCACCCAATGGCGACGTGGGCCCGTAAGGCACACAACCATGTTAGTAAAAGTTTTGCAACGTCTAGACTCGACTTCGGCCAAAGAGTTGGGAAGGGGGATTCCTACAGGCAGTCAGCTCTGATACCAACTTGTGACGCCCCTGATTTAACCGTACACTAATCATGCACGCAAACGTGTACGATCAAGATCAGGGACTCACGGGAAGATATCACAACACAACTCTAAAAACATAAATAAGTCATACAAGCATCATAATACAAGCCAGGGGCCTCGAGGGCTCGAATACAAGTGCTCAATCATAGACGAGTCAGCGGAAGCAACAATATCTGAGTACAAACATAAGTTAAACAAGTTGCCATAAGATGGCTAGCACAAACTGGGATACAGATCGAAAGAGGCGCAGGCCTCCCGCCTGGGATCCCTCCTAACTACTCCTGCTCGTCGCCGCCGGGCTGCACGTAGTAGTAGGCACCTCCAGTGTAGTAGTCGCCATCGACGGTGGCGCTCGCCTCGGCTCCATCGTCTCGTCGCAGCAACCGGTAAAGAAAGGGGAAAAGGGGAACAAGGCAACCGTGAGTACTCATCCAAAGTACTGCAAGCAAGGAGCTACACTACATATGCATGGATATATGTGTAAAGGGCCATATCAAGGACCGAATCGCAGAATGCCGTAATAAGAGGGTATATCTAATCCCGCCAAGACTACGATTCTAGCAGCCTCCGCCTTGCAACATGTAGAAGAGAGTAGATCAAGTCCTCCAAGTAGCATCGCATAGCATAATCCTACCCGCGATCCCTCCTCAATGCCCCGTTAGAGAGCGACCACCGTTTGTATCCGCACTTGGAAGGGTGTGTTTTATTAAGTATCCAGTTCTAGTTGTCATAAGGTCAAGGTACAACCCAAGTCGTCCTGTTATCAAGATCACGGCTATTCGAATAGATTAACTCACTGCAGGGTGCACCACATTACCCGACACGCCGATCCCATTTGGCCGGACACACTTTTTCGGGTCATGCCCGCCGCTGAAGATCAACACGCCGCAGCCCCACCTAGGCATAACAGAGGTCAAGACACCGGTCTAAACCTATGCGACAGGGTCCGGGCCCATCGCCTTAGCACACCCACACGCCAGTACGCGGATGGAAGCGCACCTAGCCTAGTGGCGCTCGGTCCAATCCGGCGCGCCGCTTTCGCCGCCGACGTCACGAAATGCTTCGTCTCGATACCACGACGCCGATTGCCCATATCTTGTCCCACGTGGCGGTTAGTGCGATAAGGTCAACGACCCAACTCAAATCAAATACCAAGATCTCGTTAAGTTGTGTTAAGTATCCGCGAACGCCGTAACAGGCCAGCCCACCTCTCTCCTAGGCGGTCTCAACTGCCCTGCCGCTCCGCCACAAAGATCCACTCGCGGGTGCTCCACAAGCCAATTCGACTTTAGTCACCACATGTATCATGTATAAAGTATATAGTATATACCGTGATCACCTCCCGAGTGATCACGGCCCGATAGTATAGCACAGCAGACGGACAAGAATGTAGGGCTACAGATGGAATACTAGCATCCTATACTAAGCGTAGGATTGCGTAAAGGTAACAACAAGAGTAGCAAGGACAAAGCTATGCATCGTGATAGGTATAACGAAAGCAAAGAATATGCTACACTACTCTAATGCAAGCAGTATAGAAGAGAATAGGCGATATCCGTGATCAAGGGGGGCTTTGGTTGCTCTGGCAAGGAGGGATCATCAACACCGTAGTCGAACCGGGTGTCATTTGGCGTCTCGGGTTCACCGGAAAGAAGTAACAGAGGGGAACACAATAAATAATCGAGCAATCAAAGCATCACAAAGCGTAACATGGCAATACGCGGTCTAGAGTGACCTAACGCAGTATTAGGTGGTACCGGCGAAATGGGGAAACATCCGGAAAGTATTCCGGTGTTTCGCTTTCAGCGAGATGAACCGAGGGGAAAGTTGTGTGTTTGCTATGCTAGGGATGTGTGGCGGACGAACGGGCTGCGCAACCGGATTCGTCTCGTCGTTCTGAGCAACTTTCATGTAGAAAGTATTTTCATCTGAGCTACGGTTTATTTTATATTAATTTTAAAAGATTTAAATCATTTTTAGGATTTATTTAACTATTTAATTCTAACATTATCCAGAATAGTGTTTGCTGACGTCATCACGACGTCAGCAGTCAACAGAGGTGTTGACTGGTTAACTGACGTGTGGGTCCCGCTGGTCATTGACTGATTAATTAACTAACAACTAATTAGGTTAACTATATATTTAGGTTAATTAAGTTTAATTAGTTTAACTAAACATGATTAATTAAGTTAATTACTTAGTTAATTAATTAATTATTTATTTTATTATTAACTATTTATTCTTATTATTTATTATTTATTTTTATTTTCCAAAAAGCGCTCGAAAGGGGTTTTTGCCAAAGGGCACAGAGGCCATCGGAGCGGGCGCGGGTGCGGGTTAGTCTGGCGCCTGGCGCTTAGGGCGCCTGCCTGTGCTACTGTGGGAGGCGCCGCCACGGAAGGGCGCAGCAGAGCAAGACGGCGAGGGGCGGGCACACGGCCACAGGCAGCCAAGGGGACGACGGCCGGTCGAGCAGAGGCCAGTGGCCGGGGGTGAGGCCACAGCACCTGCAATGAGAGTAGCATCTACAGCACGGAAGGGCGTGGCAGCCGGCGCCAGGGGAGGGTCGTGGTAAGTGCAGAGCAAGGAGGTCGGGCGAAGCATCCATGATCCATGGGCGCAGCTTGTGGTGCGGTGGTCGCCGAGGGCTCGCGGGCGAGCACGTGTGACTCGGGCGGGGTGAGCAGGGGCGGACGGGCATGCGGAGCGCGCCCCGGTCGCAGCGAAAGCACGGAGGCGACGCGGTGAGCGCGGGCCGGGCGCCAGGATCATGGCACGACGGGCGCGCCGAACGGGACAGAGAGGAGGGAGGGGCGAGGCGGAGCTCACGGAGCGGAGTAGGGACGGGGCAATGTGCTCGATGGAGCTCGGGAGGTCGACGGGACGAGGTCGACGGAGAGGAGCAGTCCGGCGGCGGCCGAAGCTGGCGTGGGGGGGGGGGCGCAGCAAGCGACATGCGGGTCGCCCACGGCGCTGGGACGGCGGGCGGCGTCGACGAGGAGGAGGCAGGCCGGCGGAGAGCGCTTCGGGCGGCATCGTGTGGCGGCGGGGCGGTGTAGTCGTCGCGGCAGGGGTCCGTTTCCCCGATCCAATCCGGATCGGGGAGGAGGGGGAAGAGCGAGTGGGGGGGGGTACGAGTGGGTGGCGGCTAGGGTTGGGGGTGAGGGAGTGGATAAGGGAGGGGGTGGCGGTTGGGCGAATGGGTGCATGGGCCGCCTGCTGGGTCCATGGGTCTGGGGTTCTTTCTCCTTTTCTTCTTTTTTGTTTGTTTTCTCTTTTGTATTTTCTTTCTTTTATTTATTTTAGTTTTACAAAATATACCACTAGCCCCTAAATTAGTATTTATAAATACTCTACCGCCACATTAATTTCTCATACCTAATAAAATAGTTTAATGTTTTAATATTTAAAAATGCATTTAATTATTTGTTTAAGCCACTGTTTTATTTTGTTTAGTGCTTTTAATTATTTTATAAAAATGTGGCTTCTCCACCATAATTACCTAGGCAATATTTTGCCCACCCGAACATTTTAGTTTTAATAATTGAAAATTTTATTGTTTGACTGATTTTGAATTTGAATTTGAATCGGTTTCAAACTAACTCGAGATTAGCAACTATAATCGAGGTGACGTGGCATCACTAGCAGAGGATCACTGTAGCTTAATTACCCGGGCGTCACAGGAGCACACGAGGAGACTCACACGTCTCCAACGTATCTATATTTTTTTATTTTCCATGCTGTTATATTATCATTCTTGGATGTTTTACAATCATTTCATAGCAACTTTATATCTTTTTTTGGAATAACCTATTGACATAGTGCCTAGTGTTAGTTACTGTTTTTTCCTTGTTTTTACTTCACGGAATATCCCTATCAAACGGATTCCAAACACAGCGAAACTTTTTGGAGATTTTTTTGAAGGAAATATGCCCTAGAGGCAATAATAAAGTTGTTATTTGTATTTCCTTATTTCATGATAAATGTTTATTATTCATGCTAGAATTGTATTAACCGGAAACTTGATACATGTGTGAATACATAGACAAAACAAAGTGTCCCTAGTATGCCTCTACTAGACTAGCTCGTTAATCAAAGATGGTTAAGTTTCCTAACCATAGACATGTGTTGTCATTTGATCAACGGGATCACATCATTAGGAGAATGATGTGATGGACAAGACCCATCCGTTAGCTTAGCATAATGATCATTAAGTTTTATTGCTATTGCTTTTTTCATGACTTATACATATTCCTTTGACTATGAGATTATGCAACTCCCGAATACCGGAGGAACACCTTGTGTGCTATCAAACATCACAACATAACTGGGTGATTATAAAGATGCTCTATAGATGTCTTCGAAGGTGTTTGTTGGGTTGGCATAGATCTAGATTATGATTTGTCACTCTGAGTATCGGAGAGGTATCTCTGGGCCCTCTCGGTAGTACACATCATGATAAGCCTTGCAAGCAATGTGACTAATGAGTTGGTTACGGGATGATGTATTACAGAACGAGTAAAGAGACTTGCCAGTAACGAGATTGAACTAGGTATGAAGATACCGAAGATCGAATCTCGGCCAAGTAACATACCAACAGACAAAGGGAATTATGTATGTTGTCATAAAGGTTCAACCGATAAAAGATCTTCGTGGAATATGTAGGAATCTATATGGGCATCCAGGTCTCGCTATTGGTTATTGACCGGAGAGGTGTCTCGGTCATGACTACATAATTCCGAACACGCGGGTCGCACGCTTAATGTTTGTTGATGCTAGAGTAGTATTGGGATATTTGCTGGGTGGTAACCAAATGTTGTCAGAGTCTCAGATGAGATCCCGGACGTCATGAGAAGTCTCGGAATGGTCGAGAGGTAAATATTTATATATGGGAAGTCATATTTTGGGTTCCAAAAAAAGATGCAGTTTTTTCGGTATTGTACCGGGAAGCTTCTAGAAGGTTCCAGAGGATTCCGGAGGGGTCCGGAAGTCCTCAAGTGGTTCCACCACGACGCAAGGGCTAGCATGGGCTGCGGGGAGGCGCCCTGGCCTTATTGGGCTAGGAGCACCAGGTCCTCAAAAGCCCATGTGGCTAGGGAAGGCAAAAAAGGAAGGAGTCCTAGTAGGAATAGGATTGGACATTTGGACTTGGAGTCCAAGTCCTCTCCCCCTTAGCTGCGCCCTATGGCTTGGAGGGGCTGTTTACCATGCCCCTCCACCTATATATAGAGGGGAGGGGTGCACCAAGAGAACACACCAAACCCTTGCCGCCCCTCTCTCTCCCACGCCCGTAGTTCCACCGCTCGCCCCAAGCCGGGCGCTTAGCGGTTACTGCCGGTGTTCCACCACCACCATCACCACCATGTCGTCGTGTTGGTTATGATCCCATATACTTCTCCTCTCCCGCTTGCTGGATCAAGAAGGAGGAGATGTCATCGAGCCGCACGTGTGCTAAACTCGGAGGTGCCGTCCGTTCGGCACTAGATCGGTTGGATCGTGATTGGATCGCGAAGAGTACAACTACATCAACCGCGTGATAAATGCTTCCGCTTAATGGT
Organism: Aegilops longissima; assembly: GCA_021605205.1. Taxonomy (NCBI): domain Eukaryota; kingdom Viridiplantae; phylum Streptophyta; class Magnoliopsida; order Poales; family Poaceae; genus Aegilops; species Aegilops longissima. The sequence continues at coordinate 500,325,662 of CM038679.1, forward strand.
CTACGAGGGTACGTAGACACACTCTCCCCTCTTGTTGCTATGCATCTCCTAGATAGATCATGCGTGAGCGTAGGAATTTTTTTGAAATTGCATGCTACGTTTCCCAACAGTGGCATCATGAGCCAGGTCTATGCGTAGATGATATGCACGAGTAGAACACAAAGAGTTGTGGGCGGTGATTTTCATACTACTTACCACCAATGTCTTATTTTTATTCGACGGTATTGTTGGATGAAGCGGCCCGGACCAACCTTACATGACCACGTTCATGAGACCGGTTCCACCGACAGACATGCAACTAGTTTGATGAAGCGGCCCGGACCAACGTTACATGCAACACGCTCATGATAGTTTTTGCATATCTATGTTGTAGATCAATGGCCTGTGCTACCTTTCCCTTGAATTTTAATGCGTTCCTAGAGAAAGCTAAGTTGTAAGATGATGGTAGCAACTACATGGACTGGGTCCGTAACTTCAGGATTATCCTCATCGCTGCACAGAAGAATTATGTCCTTGATGCAACGCTAGGTGAAAAGCCCCCTCCCGCTAATGTAGATGCTTTGAACGTCTGGCAGACGCGGTTTGATGACTACTCTATAGTTCAGTGTGCCATGCTCTATGGCTTAGAATCGGGACTTCAAAGATGTTTTGAATGTCATGGACCATATGAGATGTTCCAGGAGTTGAAGTTAATGTTTCAAGAAAATGCCCGAGTTGAGAGATATGAAGTCTCCAACAAGTTCTATAGCTGCAAAATGGAGAGAACAGTTCTGTCAGTGAACGCATACTCAGAATGTCTCGGTACCATAACCACTTGACTCAGTTGGGAGTTAATCTTCCGGATGATAGTGTTATTAACAGAGTTCTTCAATCACTGCCACCAAGCTACAAAGGCTTCGTGATGAACTATAATATGCAAGGGATGGATAAGACAATTCCCGAGCTCTTCGCTATGCTCAAAGCTGCGGAGGTAGAAATCAAGAAAGAGCATCAAGTGTTGATGGTTAACAAGACCACTAGTTTCAAGAAAAAGGGCAAAGGAAAGAAGGGGAACTTCAAGAAGAATGGCAAGCAAGTTTCCACTCCCGAGAAGAAGCCCAAGCCTGGACCTAAGCCTGAAACTGAGTGCTTCTACTTCAAAGGGACTAGACACTAGAAGCGGAACTGCCCCAAGTATTTGGCGGATAAGAAGGATGGCAAAGTGAACAAAGGCATATTTGATATACATGTTATTGATGTGTACCTTACTAATGCTCGTAGTAGCTCGGTATTTGATATCGGTTCATTGCTCATATTTTCAACTCAAACAGGGCCATGATGAAACGAAGATTGGCTAAGGACGAGGTGACGATGTGCGTCGAATGGTTCCAAGGTCGATGTGATCGCCGCCGCACGCTTACCTCTACATCTACCTTCGGATTAGTTTTAGACCTGAATAATTGTTATTTGGTGCCAGCGTTGAGCATGAACATTATAGCTCAATCTTGTTTGATGCGAGACAGTTATTCATTTAAATCAGAGAATAATGGTTGTTCTATTTATATGAGTAATATCTTTTATGGTCATGCACCCTTGATGAATGGTCTACTTTTGTTGAATCTCGATCGTGGTGATACACATATACATAATCTTGATGCCAAAAGATGCAAAGTTAATAATGATAGTGCGACATATTTGTGGCACTGCCGTTTAGGTCATATTGGTGTAAAACACATGAAGAAACTCCATGCAGATGGGCTTTTGGAATGACTTGATTATGAATCACTTGATGCTTGCGAACCATGCCTCATGGGCAAGATGACTAAGACTCCGTTCTCCGGAACAATGGAGCGAGCTACTGACTTATTGGAAATTATACATACCGATGTATGCGGTCCGATGAGTGTTGAAGCTCGCGGCGGGTATCGTTATTTTGTGACCTTCACAGATGATTTGATCATATATGGGTATATCTACTTAATGAAACACATGTCTAAAACATTTGAAAAGTTCAAAGAATTTCAGAGTGAAGTGGAAAATCATCATAACAAGAAAATAAAGTTTCTACGATCTGATCGCGGAGGCGAATATTTGAGTTACGAGTTTGGTCTTCATGTAAAACAATGTGGAATAGTTTCGCAACTCACGCCATCTGGAACACCACAACATAATGGTGTGTTCGAACGTCATAACCGTACTTTATTAGATATGGTGCGATCTACACTACCAAAAAAAGACACATCCGTGACATTTTGGGCCGGACGAAATTTTTTCTGTCATACATATGACACTTCTATGACGATAATTGTGACAAAACCCAGATCATCATAGATGTGGTGGGCTCCTACTTCTATGACAAAAAATCATGATGAAAATGGGCTTTTCATCCTGGGCGGGCCGGAGACGCAGCTGCATGACATTCTTTGGGCCGTCCATGAAGGAAAAAACCGTGGTAGAAGCGAGGGTGAGGAAAACTTCGGCGAGTTCCCGGTTACGGTGGGAGGTCGGGGGCCGAGCGATGCGTGTTTCTCTCATACACATACGCTGCTGCAGGTGCGTAGGTGTTGGTTCTAATCGAACCCGAGTGAGGCGTTGGGCTCTAATCAACCCGAGCGATTGTAATCGCAGCTACGCTACATCGAACCCGAATGATCGATCGATGGTCGTTAATCAACCCGATCGAGCGATTCTTTCGCTATCGCTGCTAATCAAGCCGATCTATTGGATGAACAGGAGCGTTGTGGGGGGGGGTTGATGAATAAGGAGCGGTGGCGTTGTCTCTGGATGAACAGGACCCCTTGGTATGGTGGAGGGCTGGATGAACAGTAGACGGTGGAAGGGTGCCCGTGGAGGGGTGGTTGAACAGGACCCCGTGGTGTGGAGGGCTGGATAAACAGTAGACAGTGGAGGGGTGCCCGTGGAGAGGTGCTTGAACAGGACCCCGTGGTGTGGAGGACTGGATGAATAGTAGATGGTGGAGGGGTGCCCGCAGAGGGGTGGTTGAACAGTAGCCTGTGACGTAGGCCCGTGGACGCTGGAGGGGGTCGACGGTAGCCCGTGGAGGATGGAGGAGGTCGACGGTGGAGATGAACAGTATCCCGTGGAGTCCTGTTTTGCGGCACGCCACACCCTCCCGGCGAACAGGACCCCTGTTTCGACCGTAGGAGGTCCGTTCATCCGCTTTGGCGGACGCCACACCCTCCCAATCAACAGACCCTGCTTCGATCAGAGGAGGTCCGTTTCATCCATTTTGTGGTATGCCACACCCTCCCGATCAACAGACACCTGCTTCGACCGTAGGAGGTCCACTTCCTCTGCTTTTGCAGCACGCCACACCCTCCCAATCAACAGACCCTGCTCCAACGTAGGAGGTCCGCTTCTCCGCTGTGTGGTACGCCAGCCTCGCTTCCATCGCATGTTCCGCCCAAGCCTCCCGGCGAACACGACCATGCATTCCGCTCGACCCGTAAGGGTTGGCTCCCACGCGTTCCGCTGCCTCCCGATGAACACGACGCATTCCGCTGCTCTCCCATGAACACGACGCATTCCGCTGCTCTCCCCATGAACACGACGACGACGCTGTTTCTCCGTCCGATCCAGCCATGTACACGAGCCCCTGGCTGTACGATGCGCGAGTAGGCATTCGAGATCCCGCCAGATGTACACATACGTGGCCGTCATTTCTTTCTTGCACCTCGCCGCAGACGACGCAGTACATGCTACGCGGCGCGCTTTACTACTTACACGACGCGCGCTTACTACAACACGCGGCGCGCCTCTACATCCACCAAAGATATATGTACATACACGTCGCGACCAGAATGACAACGCCACGCACGCTCGACCAGGTGGGTCCGACCGTCGTGCACTTCTTGCTCGCGAAGATGTAGCTGGTGGGTCCCAGAGTCGGGGCGAATCATTTTTTCCGGACGCACTTCCTTGCGTGCGAAGATGTAGCTGGTGGGTCCCAGCAATGTGGGAAAATGTTTTTCATGAAATACGGTGGCCCGTCCGGTGGGTCCTCGCCGTCCGTGGAGGAATAATTATTTTGCACGTAATAAGGAGGCACTTCCTTGCTGCAGCCGTGGACCCACTGTCGCCTCTCCACATACAGTCCACGTCCGATGGAAGCCGCCTCGACCACGTTGACCACGCCACGCCGAGAGCACCAGGCGGTGGACGACGGCGAGGCCTAGGAAGGGACGACGCGAGCCGGGAAGACACGGAAGTGGATGCCCACGCGAGAGGAGTACGAGGGTTCACTGTTCATTGTGGTGTGAGGCTGCCGCCACCGCAGAATAACAGGGTGTGGGTGAGTAGAGGGATGGCCTGCCAGCGGTGGGAGTAGTAGGGGGTGAGGCCTCACAGATCGCGCAGCCGGCCACGGGAGGCAGGAGCACGAGGCACCACCGGCGCTGGTTTGGGCGGCCGAGCAAGAAGACCAGAGGTTGAAGAAGCACTACGGCCGCTGGATGGACATCGACGGTCATCGGAGCTAGAATCGCAGATATTGACTAAGTTGACAAAGCCCTCCGTCCCTCACAACTTAGTAGGCCCACAAGTCAGCCTCGCCACTATATCGGGTCCCAGCTAATGTGGGAGTATTCATTTTTTTGCGTAATAAGGAGGCACTTCCTTGCGTGCAAAGATATAGTGGTGGGTCCGAGTCACCGGCGGTAACGCTTTTTTCGCGAATACAAAGGCCCTTTCGGTGGGTCCTCGATGTCGTGGAGGAATCATTATTTTGCTGTAATAAGGAGGCATTTCTTGCGCGCGGCGGACCAGCTCACCGGCCTCTCCACGACATACCCACTTCAGATGCATGTCGATCGCTGACCACGTTGACCAGGCGCCGCCGAGAGCACCAGGCGGTGGACGACGGCGAGGCCTAAGAAGGAACGACACGGAGGCAGTGGAAGACTCGGCAGCTTGTTTCCCACGTGAGGGGAGTACGACTCAACCGGGTTTAATGGTTCGCCCGCCATCCCCGAGAATAACAATGTGTGGGTGAGTAGAGGGATGGCTAGGCCAGCTGATGGGAGTACGGGGGCGGTGAGGTCTGCGCAAAGCCAGAGCCGGCCGTGGGGAGGAGAGAGCAGCAGTCCCGCCGGGCGCTTGTTTGAGCAGCAGTCCCGCCTGGCGCTTGTTTGAGCAGTTGAGCACCGCCGCCACGACAAAGGGAGCAAAGGTTCCGACGGGCGCTGGTTTGGGCGGTGGGGCAGGAAGATCGAGATCAAGAAGACGATTGACGTTAGATTGACATCTAACGGATTCGACATCGGTAGAGTTGATTGTTGACTAAGTTTCTTTTTTGAGAAACCTTGTGTACGCATGAACTTAGTAGGCCCACAAGTCAGCCTCCAAACTGTGGCGCATAAACATAAAGCCCATTTGCTATTCTTTATAATTTGCAGCCCATTTGCTAATTCTTAAGTAATTTATTACAGCCCATTTTCTGCCCAGACCATGGTCAAAAAGTTCAACCTTATTTTGCATATTTCGTGAGTCCGAACTGTTGTAATCCCAAATGATAAACATTTTTTAAGAACTTATTGATTTGCCAAAAAAATCATTTTGTTTTTGTAAGCAAATAAGACGTGGGACAATTGAGTTGGTTTAAGGAAAAACCAGTGGTAAAAAAATCAGCACTGGGTGGGAAAAAACAACAAAATAAGGATGTAAATATGAAAAGGGAATTTTATGTGTTTTCAATATAATGATACGTGTATACGAACTAGTAAAACTATAGGTAGAGATTAGAAAACGGATGTAGGACATGCTTTTCAAGAGGAAAATAGAACTGGGCTGTGTGTTTGATTCGGTAAAAAAAACTTCCTGCGGATGTTGTAAGACAAAATATAACTAACGCTGGCGGGCCAGAGGCCAGTAGATACCTGCTGGATCTTTGTGCCCCGTTGTCGTCATGGGCTGGGCCTGTTAAAAACAAAACCAACCCTGGGCAGTCTACAACCCAGTTGAAACTTGCTCGACCTGAAAAAACAATATACGTGCTCAATAAACGAGAGAATTCTGCAAGTACAGACTGATAACTGGGATGCAACACGGATATTGTTTTTTTTATCGTGATAATAAGTGCATGCACTTGTTTCGAAAATTTTGGAGAACTGAGAATTCGAACGGCGGGTGCTTATGCTACCCATCAAATAATAATCAGGTGCCTGAAAATTCGTTTTGAAACAAATGATTCAGCTTTATATCCACGTCGACCCTCGACATGATGGTTGGAAGCAAATGCAAGTTCATACCAAAAGATCGTTAACAACAATACCAACTTGCGGATGACAAGGTAGTACAACTATCAATACCAAACTAACTTATAATCTTTTTACTCCTGGCCCTAGTGTTTGCCTGGTAGAAAATCTTGCAGAGGACCAGCTCCCGCTCCTTCTCTTGCTCTAGGTCCCCGAGGTGGTACTGGTGCATCACCCAGTTGGTCCTCTGCTGGTCGAAGTTCTTGTTGGTGTGTAGCACCAGGACCTTTTTGCTGCCCGTCCGCCGCCGCTGATCATCACCGCAAGGTATTTCCGGTCTTGTGCTACATCCTGCATGCCGTGACTCGATCAGATCTTGTGACGCGCCCACGTGCTCCCTTTTCAATGCCCTGAATTGCGCCGAAGAAATGCTTCCTTAGGCCACTCAAGGTGATACCCGCAGATTGTGGAATACAGGTTTTAGTGTACCTAGTTGGCATTTTCATAATATCTTTGGCATGTTGCGCCACTTGTTTCACTTTTTATTAACTGTCAAATTGTAATTGCTTCACCAGGTCTCAAGGCTCTAAAAAGAAAAATAGAGCTATAAACAAAGGAATATGTTTGTGCAAGTAGACGGCCGATCGGTGTCTTACCTGGAATTTTCTCAGGTTGGGTGTAGCATATGTCGTGTTTCATTGTCGATGGTTGGTATGAACAAATCGATGAGAGACTGAAATCTCGTGACTGTCAAGACTCACTTTGGCCTCAAGGTGCTCGATCAGCTCCTGATCCGTGGGATCAAACTTGACGCCACCGCAGCACCGCCAATTCTTCTTTGACTTGCATCGGTAATTCCAGTTATATGGTACTCAATGTATGATCAATCGACTGTTTTAAGTGAATGATGAAAGATTTCACAGATAAGTGGTACTCCAAATCTGAAGTCCGAATACCCAACACGCCGGGATTCTTGTGTCACCTCACGCAGCATGTTGTCACGCCAATTCAATGTGTGGACATGATGAATAATTTGACCGACGATACTAGTATCGCCATCGTACTACTTACTAGTCGATTTAGTGTCACAATTTATACATAGGTTTAACTAACAAGTACGGACTTGAAGCCTAATTGATATATATATATATATATATATATATATATATATATATATATATATATATATATATATATATATATATATATATATATATATATATATATATATATATATATATATGGCTTCGCACAACATCTCCATCATCATTATCAAGACATCCTACGCAGTGAGTTAGGATGCACTTGATCCTCGAAGGTATCTATCCTTCAAACCAGAGGAGTGCTTCAAACTAACAACAAGACATAATATCCAACAAAAGAGGGTCGTATACAGCAGCAGAATACATGGCTCGGCCTAGATATCAAGACGAACCAAGTTGTGCATATTTGTTGTTGGCATGAACCACATCGCCAAGATGTCGGGTTTGCAAAAGCCATCCATCGCATGGAAGCTTGATGCCTTTCACACACTGAAGATTATCTGGCAACAAGCTGTGTCGACAAATCTCTGGATATGGTGATTCATGAAACCCATGGTATGATGTGTAAACATAGCCCGAGGAACAAGGAGTGGTTGCCGAGGCTGTAAACCCGCCTCCAGTTGAATACGCCTGGCCCAACGGAGCTGGGATCTTTCTCGAACACGAAGCAGCCATAGCCATCAATGTCATGAACGCCCCATGTATTGTACTACATGTGGTTTGATGTAATGGTTTGGTCAATTTGGTACGTGCGAATGAGCATCAAATGACCGCGTCAGCTAAACAAGCGATAAACCACCACCCATCGGCTGGTATGGTTCCGTGTCCCGAATCATGAAGGCCAGCGATTTAAGGCGTCTCGCTGCAACAATTCAAATTGGAGACCAAAAGGACAAAAATAAACAATCATGTTCAGAGTATGTGTGGAATTAAGATTATTATAACAGTGACACATATCATAGACAGGGAATTGCAATGCTGTGGTCATAATCATACCCCAAGTTCAAAAAAACAAGCCAATGGATTTCATATTCTAGCAATATGTCATGGTTCAAACATCATGTAACAATGTGAGGAAAACAACTATGACAGCGCCTACTCATATTCTACCATAGCACTTACTACTACTGTTCTCATATCAACTCTAAGCAATAACATGCGTTGTTATAAAAATCTTGTAAACGAGAGTAACATATAGCAATCATGATGTTATGCTCATAATATGTATTCTAACAATCATTGGATGCCAATTGTTCTCACATCAACTCTAACAATAACATGTGTGGTCATAAAATCTAGGAAATGAGAGGAACATATAGCAATGATGTGGTTATAGACATGCTATGCATTCTAAATTTGTAATAAATGAACAGCAATCGATTCATAAGGTAAAGATGAGATGAGATAGAACAATTACACGACGATAGATTCCACCAAGATAGGCAGCCAATCAAGGCCGATCACAGTAAACGATGCCATCGTGCACTATAGCATCGATGTAAATGTTGCCTCAATAGGATTGATGATGAGCCATAACCATGTATGGTGACCGGATTCCAGATAGACTAATCCCATTGTCGGATTTCAGGTACCGGCAGACCCTTGAGGTTCGAATACTGGGGTGCTCACGGAGATCTTTCCCCTACTAGCTCACGCGTCAATGGTTTGCGATGGATCTAAACTATGAACGAAGAACATCACAAGAGACACAAGGTTTATACTGGTTCGGGCCACCATTGTGGTGTAATACCCTACTCCAGTGTGTGGTGTGGTGGATTGCCTCAGGGGCTGATGAAGAACGGTAAAAACGAAGAACAGCCTCGCGAGGGGCTGTTCTTGAGCTGGTGCGATGGACTGCTTGGTTGAGTCTAGTCGCTTCTCTCTCTCTCTCTCTCTCTCTCGTCTCTCCTCGTAGGTCCTCTCCTTTCTCTCTGTGGTGGCTAGTCCTATTTATAGAGGAGGCCCCGGCCCTTCCCAAATAATGAGCGGAAGGGCGCCAACAATTGGCCATTTCAAGGGGAACATCTAGTATGCTTATCCCGACTAAAGTTGGTCTTCGGCTGCCAAAGGCTCGACGGTGATGCCGCCCCGAGCTCCACGATGACCTCATTCCTGCCGCCCTTCGGTCTTGGTCTTGTTGCACCGGCGGTAACCTTTGCTCGATGCCTTGGCTCTGTGCTTGCCTCCTTTGCACCAAAGGGGAAATGAGGACATCGCAGTCGGGCGCCCACCGGTCTCGATCGTCATGGCTTGCATCACGGGCACCTCGTGAGGTACCCCGCCTTGATCTTCTCCGCCTCATGAGCCTCGCCTCGACGAGGCTGCTCCCGAGGAAGGTTCCGTTGCCCGCCTCTGGGCGAGGCTTGGCCTCGCGTGGGTCTTGAGCATGAGCCGATGAAGCTAGGCGCTACTGGCCCCCACTTGAGCCACGCCATCGGCCGCAGCAGGCAAGTCTGGGACCCCTGCTCCTGTAACACCGACAGAGCCCCGGCCCAAGGCGCGCCCGACTTGGCTTAACAGAGAAGCGCAAGGGGCAGTGCGGCTGCGGGGTTCAACAGCTCGCAAGGCCTTGGGCGCCAGATGGCATATTGATTGGTCGTGGGCATCTCCGCTTCCCCATGACGCCTCGGCAACCGTCTGACTTGACAAGTCCCTGCACGTAGGAATGGGCCATGATTACCTATGATCGTGGAGGCCGACGGTTGGCCTCCCCCGACTATAAGTACGGAACGGCGCAAGCCCTTCCAGTCCATCTCTTCTTGCTACTCCATCATCTCCATGGCCCCATCGAAAAGGTTCTCGGCCGCGGAGAAAGGAAAGTCCCGCCAGGTAGGGCCTGACTCTCCCCCGGCCAAGCGCGACCGAGGCCGTCCCCGCAAGCATCCTGTGGCTCCCGTAGCGGCTTCCCGCGGTCGTGGAGGCGATCCCCTGCGCGGCGGTGGGTGCCAGGTTGTCGATGGGGGGCGCGCCGTGATTGTGCGGCCCCCTAGGCTGCGCTTCCACTCTACGGAGGTGCTGCCGGAGTTCATCATGTGGTCGGTGGAGCCGACCAGCACCTGGCTCGAGCTTCCCCGCTTCTTTGTAGGTGAACTTCCGCCGCGCCCGGCGCCTCTCGCTTCAGCGGACGCTTGTTGCAGCCTGGCCTCCCGGCCACTGGAGGTTTCGCCGCCGAATGTGGCCCCGACTCCCGGCCGGCAAACATTTTCCCGCCGCATGGCTCGAGCCGGGCGGTGCACGCTGCACTTCAAGTTCGACGGCGACACCACCTCTACGTGAGGGTGTTCGAGAAGACGGTCGCGCGCCGTGCTGCCTCAAGATGATGACCGCGCCTGCGGTACCCAGCCCCGCGATGATCGGGATGAAGATGACAGCAGCACGTGGTCGGCGGGCGCCGGGCTCGCCGAGCTTCGCGGCTCTCCTCGACAGCAGCTCCTCCAGCGGTGGTCGCGACCAGCCCCGTGCCGCCGCGCCGCCTCGAGGGAGGTAGCGGTCAGCCCGCCGTCGCGCCGGTGAAGCGCGAGGAGGAGTCCGACTAAGCCCGGAGGCAGACGAACCTCGCTGCAGTAGGCGCCGAGCAAGTCGTGCCTATTTTGCTTTTCTCCCTTCCCCGCGCAAAGAGAAAGTAGTGTAGGGACCACGGGGCGCATGAACTGTTGTTAGTTATCATGTTGTTTCCGCTTATTTCGTGGCTGTGCTTTTGTGTCTCGCTCTGCAGGATTACTTAGCCGGGGGGTCTGTCATGTCTCCGCTTCTCGAGGCCGACGCCTGCCGCCGCTTCATGTCTTGCAAGGATTATTCAGAGGGTAGCTTCCGTCTCGGTTGTTGAGGCGATCACCCAGTTCTATGTTTATGTCATGATGCCCTGTGGGGCACGGATCGGGAGGGTGCTCCCGTAGTGGACCTAGATAGGAAAGCTTCAACCGACAGGGGCAGAAAACACTGCGAGGGTGCTCAGATTGCTCCTCGCGAGACTTGCGCGCGAGAAAACGAGGCAAGTGAGCTTAAAAGGCAAAGAGTCATGCCAAGGACGACAACAACTTCAATAAAACTTCAAATAGGAACGAACAAGCCAACTGCATAAAGCAAATGAAAACGCCAGTCCGACACCTAATCTAGTCTTCGACGCCTTTCTCACCAAATATGAGCTAATGCTGCCATCGAAGCGTATGGAGCCCCGAGGCCCGAGGGCGGTTCTCCGAGACTCGGGCGGTACAGCCCCAACTCATTATTACGTGAGAGTGTCACGGGCGCAGCTTCACAGCATTGGTCTTCTTCATGTGCTCCGCATTTCTGGAAACGAAGCCACAGCGCTGGCCTTCTTCATGTGCTCCGGCCTTTCTTGGGAAAATGGGCTTCACAGCGCTTGCCTTCTTCATGTGCTCCGGACTTTCTCGAAAATGAGCTTCACAGCGCTTGCCTTCTTCACATGCTCCGTGCCTTTCGGAAAATGGGCTTCACACACGCTTGCCTTCTTCATGTGCTCCGGCTTTCTCGGAAAATGGGCTTCACAGCGCTTGCCTTCTTCATGTGCTCCGGCCTTTCTTCAAGGGTAGAACTTCCGGAGATGCTGGATGTTCCACGCGCTCGATGGGCACCCTCCCGAGTTCTGCCGCAAGGAGCTGGCCTGAAACATGAAAACCTTGAACGGCCCTCCCACATGGGAGAAAGCTTATGCAACCCTTCCCCGGAGAGGACCTGCTCGAGCACGAGGTCCCCTACCTCAAGAGTCTCGGGCGGATGTTGCGGCAAGGGTATTCAGCCGCAGCTACCGTTGATACCTTTGCCGCAGCAGCTGCCTCTCGACGATGTTCCTCCCCAAAGACGAGATCCGCCCCCGATGGCGCCCCGCCGCGCTCGCCGAACACTAGATTCTGCGGCGGAGCGACGCCGACCTCGTGAGGGAGGACGGCTTCGCCCGTGAGACGAGGAAGAACGGGTCTCGCCACCGGCTTGGCCGCTGTTGTGCGGATGGACCACAACACGGACTAGAGCTCGCCGTAGCCAGCCTCGCCGCAGGCCTCCGCCTTCTTCTTGAAGGTCGACCTCCGTGTTGGCTCGCCGCCTGGCTGCTATTCGGGATGCGCCACCGCGTAGCATATCTATGCTCCAAGGTTAGCACAAGATGCTTTGAAGAGATTGTCGTGAATCGCGAACTGCTGTCGGTGATGATGCGTTAAGCACCCCAAACCGCTCACGAGGCCCTCGATGAACTTGATCGCAGAGCCCGCCAGATGGTGCGTATAGCTTCCACCTCAGCCCACTTGGTGAACTTGTCCACGACAACGAAGAGGTAGCGATAGCCTCGCGCCCGAGGAACGGGCCTAGAATGTCCAGCCCTCAAACTGCGAATGGCCATGAGAGGGGTATAGTTTGCGCACCTCCCACGATCGGTGGATCTACTTACGTGAAATTGGCAGTGCCTCGCAAGCCTTTACCAGCTCAACAGCCGCCGAAAGTGTGGGCCAAGAGAACCCGCCACGGAACGCCTTTGCCAATGAGGGTTCATGACGATGAGTGATGCCCACAGTCTCCTCCATGTATGTCTTCCATCAATTCCTTCCCTTGCTCTCTGGAAATGCAACGTAGGGACACGCCGCCGCCGCCCCAGAAAGCCTCCATCCTCGATACAAGAGGGTCGTGGATTGCCGCGCCACACGCCCGCCTCCTCCTCCTTCTCCGCAGGTCTCCGCATCAAGTAGCTTTGAGTTCCGTGATCCAGCACCTTCCCGAGGCTCCAACGCCAGAGCAAAGGCGTGCCTCGAGGTCGGGCCGCAGCATCGGGCTCCCGAGGCAAAGCGGCCGGGGAGCTCTCCCGAGGTTGCGCCGCTTGATAGTGATGGTGCCGCCGAGGGCCTCAAGAGTCGCCTCAAGACGCCAGTTCTCGAGGCAGCCGCCGACGCCTCTTGGCGGCGTCATCCGCTTTTGATTGGTGCCGCGAGGCACATGCTGCAGCCCAGCCTCGTAACTATTTCTCCATCCTGTGAACTCCGCGAGGTAGGCTCAGATATCTTGTTGGAGAAGTTGACGAGGAGTTATGAATCGCCTTGATGATGAGGCGCTTACCCCAAAGCGATCGCGACCTTCAGCCGCTATCGTGCCTTCATATTCTACTATGTTGTTGAGACCTTTTCCCGTGGCTGGAAACAGAGCTGCACGGCATAATAGAGCTTGTCCCGAGTAGGGATACGAGACCGCGCCGCCCTCGCACCATGCGTCGGAGAATGCCCCGTCAAGCACATGACCCAGCCGTCCGTGCCTCGCCCCCGGAGAAAGTGATTGGTCTCCACCGCTTCGAGGCTGGTGCTCCGCCCATTCAGCCACGAAATCTGCCAATGCGCCCCTTGATGACTCGGGTTGTGCTGAATTCTAGCTGAAATGCTTGCAGCTCGATGTTCCACTGCGACTCGCCACCTGAGTTGGGTTTCGAGTACCCTCTCCAGAGGGTATGCCGAGACGACCTTGATGGGATGGCCTTGGAAGTAGTGCCGCAGCTTACGGAGGCTACCAATAGCACGAGGAGGAGTTTTGGGCATGGGGTACCGCTACCAAGATCCCGTGAGTACGCGGTCGATGGCACATCGGGTGGTTTCCACGAGAGTAGAAGTGCCGACGAGGCCCGTGTTCTCCGGAAGGTCCGACGCTTCGAGTCGACGGAGCTCCAGCGCCATCAAGGCCACAGATCCCGTGAGCACAAAGGTCGATGGTACACTGGGTGCTCGACGAGAGTAGAAGTGCTGACAAGGCCCGTGCCCTCCGGAAGGTCTGACGCCTTCTGAGTCGACGGAGCCCTCAAATACCGGGCTGCACCGGGCGCGGCCTCTTCGGCCCTAGGGCATCTTCCCGCTAAGGTTGGTTTCCATCCGCCGAGGCCATGACCTTTGCGAGGCCTTTCTTGGTCTTGTGCCGCCACGGCCGGGCATGACGCAGTTTGATCTCGGCGCTGCCCGAACTGGCCACTAGAGCTGCGCGGGCGCAGAGGGGTGTGGCGTGAGGTAGAGCACTGTGGGCTCGAGAGGGATGGGCGCCACCATCACAGAGGGCTGGTAAGGTACCTCTTGAGTTCTTAGAATGCCCCGCCGGCCTCTTCACCCATTCAAAGGGGCCCTTTTTCTTCATCACCTTGAAGAATGGCAAAGGTTTCGTTTCTGCCTTGAAGATGAAACGCCCTAGCCGTCACGCCCCGTGAGTTTTCTGATTTTCTGAGGGTCTTTTGGCGGCTCATGTCTTCGATCGCTTGACCTTTTCCGGTTGGCCTCGATGCCCTATGGGACACGAGGAAACCCAGAGCTTGCCCGAGGGGACTCCAAACATGCACTTCTCCGGTTGAGCCGCAGGTCCACTTTATCAAGGCTCGCTGGTTTCTTCCAAGTCCCAGATCGTGGTTTTCGCCCCGAGACTTCACTACAATGTCATCGACGACGCCAAAGATTCCTCCCGAGCCGCCGCCCAAGGCGATGTGCATCAGTCACCGAAGGTCGCGCCAATGCTAAGCAACCCAAACGGCATGCGTGTATAGCAGACACCGCACGGGTTAGGAAAGCCGTTTCCACGCCTTCTACCGCCATCTTGATCTCGTTGATAGCCCGAGAAGGCATTCAGAAGCACACAGCAGTCACACTCGGCGTGGAGTCGACGATCCGTCAATGCGAGGAAGCTGAAATGGATCCTGTGGGCAGGCCTTGTTGAGGTTGGTGAAGTTGACACACGACGCTCTTTCCTTTTTGGCACGATAACTGGTTGGCCAGCCAGTCCCGTAGCGGACTCAATAAACCCCGCTGCCTCTAGCTTATGGGTCTCTTGGACGATAAAAGCTTGCTTCTTCTCGGACTTCGCCGCTTTCTCGCTTTCACGGCGCACGCTTAGCACACGCTGAGGTGATGCTCAATCACGCCGACCCCCGCCAACCGATCAGTCCCCATGCTAACACCTTTCTTGTTTATGCCCAGGAACTTTACCAAGGCCTCCTCCGCTGGGGTTCGAGGTTTGCACCTATGGTGAAGGTGGCGCTGCGGACCCATCTCGCCGACCGGTACCTGCTTGGTTTCCGCCTTTGTTTTGAGGAGTAGCTGCTTCTTCTTGACGGCACAGCCCCTTTGGGCTCGGGGGCCGGCATGGCGGTTGTGCCACCGTGGCCGCTTTGAAAACAAGCCCGAGCACCTGCAGGCATCCCCGTGTTCCCCGACACGGTAAGGACGCCGCTGTTCCCGAGCATCTTCATGAGGTTGTACGCCGGTGAGTCGCTGCCATGAACCGGCCAAGGCTGGGTAGCAAGGATGGCGCTAGGCGAGGCCGATGGGGTGATGTCAAGTCGATTAGCTCAGGCGGAAGTTGTCGCGGTGCCAAGGTCACCGGGAGGCGAATTTGTCCTGTGGAGGCTGTGGAACCGCCCGACCTCAAAAGGCCTCGCTGGACCGGAGCCGCCTGGTGGCACATGGAGGAGGCTCAAGGCCTCCACAGAGAGCACGCCGAGGCCGCCTCCGCTGCCGATGAGGGTCTCCGTGACAGCCACTCGCAGATGGTGGGGTGCACAGATCGAAAGCGATCCAACCGGGCGGGGTTGGAGGGGTGATCGTCCGAGTTGAAAAAGCAGTGTCGGCCTCGGGCGCCACTCTAGCCCGGGCGGGGCTCTCTGCACTTGGAGGCGGTGGCGATCCGGGCGGTGAGCGGCTTGACGTGGCGGCTCAAGGTGGCGCCAGTGAGCCGCCCAGAGAGCTGCGACGACCGCGGCGCCCGCGCGATGGCGAGGCAGAGGTCGCGAGCTCTTCTAACAGCTCGCTACTGCTCGCCGGCAGGTGGCGGCGCGGCGGCAGGCGCATGTGGAACGACGGGGTGCTCGCCGACGGAGCCGCTCTGGTGACTGAGCGCGCGAGCAGCCCGGGTGCTCGGCGCTGGCTCGGCGAAGGCCACCATGGACACGACGGAAGATCCCGCATACCAGCGGAAGAAAGATTCCGGCGACTTTACCGGGCGCGCTAAATGTCGGATTTCGGTTCCGCACTTTGAGGTTCAACACTGGGTGCGATGGAGATCTTTTCCCTACTAGCTCACGCCACGATGGTTTGCGTAGGGATCTAAACTATGAACGAAGAACGCACAAGAGACACAAGGTTTATATCGTTCGGGCCACCGCTAGGTGTAATACCCTACCCAAAGGTGTGGTGTGGTGGATTGCCTCAGGGCTGATGAAGAACGGCATAAAGGAATAACAGCCTCGCGAGGGGCTGTTCTTGAGCTGGTGCGATGGACTGCTTGGTTGAGTCCAGTCGCTTCTCTCTCTCTCTCTGGTAGGTCCTCTCCCTTTCTCTTGTGGTGGCTAGTCCTATTTATAGAGGGAGGCCCTGGGCCTCTTCCCAAATAATGAGCGGGAAGGGCGCCAACAATTGGCCATTTCAAAGGGGAACATCTAGTACGCTTATCCTGACTAAAGTTGGTCTTTGGCTGCCAAAGGCTCTGACGGTGACGCCGTCCTGGGCTCCACGATGACCTCCTTCCGCCGCCTCGCTAGTCTTGGTCTTGTTGCAATCAAGCGGTAACCTTTGCCTCGATGCCTTGGCCTCAGGCTTGCTCCTTTGCACCAAAGTGGAAATGAGGATCGCCATGAGTCGGGCGCCTCACCGGGTCTCGATCGTCATGGCTTGCGCCACGGGCACCTCGTGAGGTACCCTCGCCTTGATCTCACGCCTCGTGAGCCTGCCTCGACGAGGCTGCCCCGAGGAAGGTTCCTTCGTCTCGCCTCATGAGGCTTGGCCTCGCGAGGGTCTTGAGCTTGAGCTGATGAAGCCGGGCCGCCACTGGGCCCCCACTTGAGCCACGCCACAGCCGCAGGCAAGTCTGGGACCCCTGCCCTGTAACGCCGACACCCATGTTGAACAAGGCAATGAGCTTGTAATCCATGTAGTCTTCGATGTGTGGGCACTTTGCAGATTACAACTTTCGCAAAATGAGGTCGAGCCAAAAGCTTGACGCTGCCTCGTGCATAGTAGGCGGAGTGTCCGCGGGTCGCGAGGCTCGATGGCGGCGGTATCCAACGATGGAAGGGTGATCTCTCGCTGGGTGTAGATATCCATGAGACGCCACGGACTACGGGTGTGGTGGATGAGGACGATCAGTTGGCCTTCATGCCCGCCAAGAGTGGCCGCATATGAAGGATGTGGACGGGTAATGGTAGCATGTCGAGGGCACCACGACAACCTCCGTAGGATCATCAAGTCGGTGTCTTGGCCACCCGCGAGGATCGGGCATCAATGCTGTGGTGTCTTGAAAAGAGCCGTCCGTTGCTTGCATTTGAGAAGATGGTACAAAGACACCAAGCATGCGGCCGACGGACGGTGCCGAGTAGGTCCATACGACTACGATCTGCTCCAAGAGAACATCGGGAGGGAATTCCAATCGCGCTCTGCGGTCGTACCGGTTCTGCCATTGGGGTTTTCGTGTCTCGCGAGCCAGCGGGAAGTGGATTCGGCGGCGAGCGAAGAAGCTTCTCCTCATGTGGCCGAAAGCAAAGGAGCGGGGATATGGTACGCCATGAGCTACCAAGGAAGATGGCGCGGGCGCGAGCAAAGTGAGCGGGTGTAAATGGTGCGGCCGACGATGGGGAAGAGATGAGGAAGAAGAAGAGAGGAGGAAGAAGAGTGGAAGACGGGAAGAAAGTGCATTCAATATCAATTCTACTAGTACTACTACCAGATATACCGCCCTTCGGAGTGTAAATAGTTACACCGATGACATGTGGGTCTACCACAACAGGCCCATATGTCGCTTAATGGAGGACAGAGGTGCGAGGCGATTTATGGAAGCGCGTTTCACCGCAAACATGATGGCAGATCGGTAAGGCTGATTTAGTAACACCAACACGCTGGTTCAGCTTATTAATTACGTGTCCCATCTCGCCGCAGCATGTATTGTCACTTCACCGCAAAGACTAGTTGAATAGTTCTTCCGACCGAGATGGGGAATAATGGATCACGAGGACTCTTTCTACAAGATCCCTATGCCTCTACGCCACTTCACTCATTTTGTCGCATCTAGTCACTTGTTGAAATCTAGAAAGACAACATCCAGATTTGGGAACAGAGGGAGGCTTTTATCTGCACTATTTGGGAACAGAGGGAGTATCACCATATGGAGGGAACATGGGAAGCTTGAAATATGAACGTGTCAATGGGAGGGAGTAAGCCCCATGCATGCATGCAACATGCAACACTCACACATACACATGGACGCACGCAACAGTCACGCACCCATGCGGCACACATCACACGACACAACACACACGCTCACGCTCAAGTGCTCAACCTACTCCCTACGTCCGTGAAAGACTGTACATTTAGAGATTTACACATTGACCAGGGCATAATTAATGCCCAAAAGTAGCAGACTTATGTGTGCATGCGACCATTGAGACAAGAAGATTAAATGAAGGGCGCTGTATGTCTGTAATTATGATAGACATGTAGCCTATACCTACAGACAAGTTGGTGCATTAGTCAATCAATATCGATTTAGATTAAAGGCTAAATGCATTGAAGTGTAGATGTACATCATGTACTACACTTTTGTTTTATAGCCGATGTACACTTTTGTTGGAAGACCGAGGAGGACACGCATGCACTCACATACATAGCTGTATGGCGGTTCGCGCAAGGGTTGGACTCGTGTCGCGCTTAACGTAAAGTTTTGTTTAAATGATTTCTTTGCTCACCAACCCGATGTGGGACCCGTAAACCAGGTGACAATTTAACCAGTCAACAAAGTGCCACGCCGACTATGTGGCCGGTCAAGAGGGTGCAATACGGTGCTCTATGATGAGCTAGTGATCGATAATCGCCAAAAACTATATATAGTGACCGTGAAGAGCGATTGTTACATACGCTGACCGCCAAAGGTATTTTTCTCGCTTCAAATTAAGACATATTAATCGGAAAGGAAGCAGATGGACTACTACTACTAGTACTAGTACTGCTTTGATGTGTCCCATAACTCGCCGGACGAGGAGAAGCTTGCTTACTACGCCTCCTCGCCCACGCCAAGACGGTGGTTCACAGGACGAGGAGAGGGTTTTGACTACAACGCCCTCCCTCTCCTCTCCTCTCCTCGCCTCGCCTCTGTGGACGGCAGCAATTCAATCGATGTCGATTGCCGTAAGCATATTGTATCAGTAGTATCATCATTGTTGGACCTTCCAAGAGGCGAAGAGCCAAGTGCAAGGTTCACACGAGTACGAACTGTTGAACCTCCCAAGAGGCAAAGAGCCAAGCGCAAGGTTTTATAGGAGTTGTCGCCCTAGTAGGAGTGTACTACAACTATAGCGTAACGATGCTACAGTATGATGCCGCCACGCCACGATATCCAAAGTTGTGCCACATTTTTTTTCTCAAAGAGCTGTTGGAGCCCGTGCAACAACCACACAAGTTGCACGCACACATAACACATTTACTAGTAATAAATTCTAAAGGACAAATGTCAAGATGCCACACAAGTTCATCTCCAATTCATGTGATAAATTTGTGCACGACTAAGTCTACATATATTCACAGCGCCACTGCTCACAATTACTGCACTCCACTTACACGCTATAGATGGGCTACATGTCCTCCTCCGTGTTCCAGCCCTGTGTGTTCTTCATGGATGGCACGATCCATAGAGGTGGGCAACGGAATCATTGTCGCAGCTTTCTAGTCCTGTTCCACACGATGGAGACTCATCCAAGCTGAAGCGGCATAAATCAGGGATAGCGTGTCCCAAAGATGTCGCTCATCCGCGGCGCGCATGAAGACACAACCATGCTTCATGAACGGCAGGCCTTCCATGTCGCGGCACGGAAGGTGGCATCCGCTTCACAAATGGGGTAGCTGTCCCCGATGAAAAGCGTAGTACTTCCAAGAGTGTTCTCGCACCCACGTAGCATCACGGGGTCGAACTCGGCGCCGCTCATCCGTACGCGCGGCATCCCAGATCTGGACACATGGTGACGCATATAGTCAAGGTCCATGCATAATAATGTTGTGCTCAAATATGGCGGTCAAGAATACTGCAGCAAATAGTACCGCTCGTATAGAGGAAGTAAAATAACTGCTTATTATATATAGCCACTCTTGGCTACATGGATGAGATAGTAAGACATGGAAAACAAAATGGTGGCAGCTAGTGGGTTCAAGTCTTCAAGGGCCTAGCTAGCTATACGCCCTCCAAGGTAAAAGTACTCCTACTAGTACTACAAAGTATACTACTAGTACAACAATGAAAGAGAAGGCGTAGAGGGTTAAAAATGGAATACCGGGTAGATGGTGACGGTCCGATCGTGGTAGATTGTGTGACCATGTTGCACATCGCTGGTACCATGGGTAACGATCGCTAAGATAGTTGATCCCAATATGCCAAAGTCAGCTACAAGGTTCCGTGTTAGACCGAATCGCGGATGCAAATGCACATCCAGATCGGCGATCTTATTTTGATCGGGGATGACCGGTCCTCGCAAAATAATGGAGTACCGTTAGGGATGCAAATGATGGTTTGTGCATTCCGCTTGTAATCTCGATCGTAGGATGGCAACCAGATGAAACAAGTCCCCGGCTTGTCACCGCTGAAGATGCGTTTCAGATGGCGACGCATCTTTGAACGTAGGGTACAAATCTGCCGCCGCCAACATGCGCCACCGCCACATCGCTTCTTGCATTGATGGCAATCCTTATGTCGAACACCGCGATGAGATAGTAATCGCCGAGCCACGCCGCTTTGTCGGCGGGTCCGCAATTGCTATCTTCTTCAATCTCATGTAGGCATCATCATACGATTCAAGCCCAGCCATCCGGAAGGCCGATCCCAATGGTGGAGAAGGGGTTCACCGAACGCCGCATCGCTGTGGATGTTGTGCAAAATGATGGTGGTATCCGCCGAGGTATGCAAGCCAATCTTCGCTGGCACCGACCTGCAGACCTATATATAAGACGGCAGCGGAGAAATTACGGATGGAAATGGAATAACTAAGTACTACATGATCAAACTCCATTATCGACCTGCTCATCGGACAAAATCCGAATACCTCTCAACGCCGGCAACTCTAGCGGAGTCAACGGCAACCATGGCCAGGAGCGTGGACTGTTCAAGGATTGTCCCATAGAAGAACCTTCCTCGAGGACGATGGAAGACCAATAAGCATGGCCTTTTCCCAAGCCTGCTTAAGCAGCCGCCTTGAAAAAGTTGGTGCAGGAAGCACCGAGTCTTGCGGCGGTGAGGACGCCGGAGCAGCGGTATTTCTCCCTGAGGATCGCTGCCCAAGGTCTCCCAGCCTCAACGAGGAGGAGAACCGCCTCGCTAATCCATGGGAGCAGCGACGAACTGCCTTCTTCGGGGAGGGAACAAGCAGGAGGAGATAAGAGCGTAGTAATCATAGGCCTCGCCCTTCCAACTCAGAGATCGCTCTCAGCCAAGGGGTGAGGCTATTATTTACTACTAGTACTAGCATTATGGAACGTTATGGGATTGCATTATACTGTAAATAATAGCACTAGTAAGAAATTTTTGGCACTAGGTAGTAGTTTTTGGCGTGATTAAGAAATTTTGGGTATGTTTTTGCCATTTTTGTACACGCCAACTAGTGTCAAAAAACATCTTACATTATGTGATTTGGAGGAGTACGATTGCATCAGAAAAGATTAGTACTACTTTTCTCAACTAGTAGTGCGATGTATCGCACTTTAGTCTAGTCTAGTATAGTGCACCGCTTTTGAACTCTTGAATCTCGTGGCCAAGGAGCTACAGCTGGAAGTGGAGGGTACTACTATTCTCTAGAACCATCGCTGTACTATCAATGCAGGGAAGTACACTCAGTAGTGGCCTAGTGGGTACTCTCGTGCTCTATTCAGCCACTCCTCTCATGTAGCTGGCCTACTTAGCCGCCTCCTCTCACGCACACACTAGCAGCCTGTTTATCGTACGATTGTTATCGCAAGCGTAACATTTGAGTTATTTGATACAATGAGACTAGGCTTTTCGCCCATTTGTGGAGGTGTAATGGATCTCGTCAACTTTGTTAGTAGTTCCTTCTTTATGAATGAGATGAAGCAAAGCTTTTGCCTCCGCTTAAAAAAACACATCAAGAGGAATTTCTTTTATAGTAGAGCCGATAATGGAGTGAAGTCCATGTGTGCAACGCCACAAGCTACAAGTAGTAGTAGAGCACTTTACGACAGATCCATATTGCACAGCCCAATGCCCCGCCAGCTTTTCCAGCCTCCGGCTTAATTGGGAGGCGCTAGTTTAAATATGCTACTAGCTGAAGTCGCAAGCTAGGTGCGGTTAGGGCGCAGCATGCGAGCCACGGATGCTGGGAAGGAAAACCCGCACACGTGGCTAGGCTGTTCAAAGGCACCCAGATTAGGGGCCGCACGTCCATTTGACTTCAAAACTCAAACTACCCTGTAAAATATTGGCTCGCAGCAAGTGTAGTAGTACTACTTTAAAAGGCCAGGCTGTATGCTCGGCCGGCTCGAACCCACAAAACGAGGTATACACTCCCGCGATGTCTGGGAAACGACACCTATGGGATCACCGAATCCTTTCTACGGTTGCGGGGCGGGGATCGTGAGAAGAGCGACCAGCAGACAACACAAAGGGATTTTACCAGGTTCGGCCGCAAAGGTGCGAAAACCCATGATCCTGCTTTGGTGGATGTTTTAGTGTTCTTGAGCTCTCGAACTAGCTCTAGGTGCCGCGAGGCTCGAAGAGCCGTTAACTTTCTCTCAGGTGCCATGGGCCTCCTTTTATAGGCTAAAGGGGTTGCCATAGTGGCACACGTGGAGGTGGAAAAGTGCATGTTGTCGCGAGTCTATCGCTAGTATTACAGACAAGACGATTTAATGCGAGGCTTAGGTGTCCTTCGCTTATTGGGGACGGGCGAGGCCCTCCCCGTCTGCCGCCCCTTCCCGCTTCGACACACGCCCGCCAGCGATGCATGCGGTGCCATGTAGGCGGCATGCAGCTGAGGTGGCGCGGTGGTGGAGCCTCTACGAAGGATTGCATGCCACCACGCAGGTGCCTGCCCAGCTGGTTGGGTCGGCAGCTGCATGCGAACGACGGCGAAGACTTATCTGGTGCGGGCCTGGTAGTGGCCCAGCTGGTGTGCTTTGGCAAGGGCCTTGTCGGGTGGCCCAGAAGAGGGTCTTGCCGTGGCACGCTGGCCTCCCCGGCAAGGGTTTTGCCGGTTGTCTTGTGGGTTTCTTCGGTGAGGATGGTTGCCCTCTTATCCTCATTTGATCTTGAGCATTCTATGTCTTCACAAAGATCTGCATGCCACCACGGAGGTGCCTCCCGAGCCCTGTCCCAACGCATTTGTCGAGCGTTGATGGGCTCAAGGGCGGCTCACTTCGGCCGGCGTGGGCGAGCTGCCCTGACAAGGGTCTTGCCGAGGCTGCTGAGGCTGCCCCAGCAAGGGTCCTTGCCGGGGGAACCTGCTACGCCTATCTGATCTTTGTGGCCTTGGTCCTTGTTGTTGCTTCATTTGTCCTCGTGGCTTTGGCTTTTCCAACTCCCTTCCCTGCCATGTTATGCGTGGGTCGGGCGGAGGCTCACTGCCCGTGGCACAAGTAAAGGGCCAAAAGAAGAGCCCTACTTTTGTACACCGACAGAGCCCCCGCATGGGCCACACACAGGCGCATCACGTTGTTGGGCCAGGCCCAGAACGGTGTGCGGGCAGTTGGGGCGGATTTTTACCGCGGCCGCTGTTCCGTCTGCCGCGCTTCTCCACGACCCGTGTTGAATGCGTGGTGGGGTCGTGCGCGACATGACGGAAGCATGTCGGCGCCACCTTTGTGGTGGACAGAAGAGGCGGTTTATGCTTCGCTCGAAACCGCAGGCCGCTCCCATTTATCGCCTCGCCGGGAACCATCGCTCCACGGTCCCATCAAGGCCGCCTTTGCGCCACGCTCGCCGTGATGCATAACGCAGCAAGTGACAAGCGACGACGGGTGAACGCGCTGGCGCGGGTCGATTCCCACGCCGCTTCAATGGAGCGGAGGGCGGTCGACGCCCCGCTTGCTGTTATTTCAAGAAGTCGGATTGGCCGAGAGGGGCGGTCGAGCCGCGCCCCCGCCTTTATCAAGAGGGGTGCGGAGGAGCGGTGCCTCAATCTTTCGCCATCCGCTTTCCATTCCTCGCTTCCTTTCTTCTCCCCGCCATGGCGAGGGGCGGGCGACGCTCATCGGTGGCGGCGAGGGTTTCGCCAGACAACAGACGCCTCCCCAAGAGCTGGTAGCGGCGGAGCCAGCCGCTAGACGGAGGGGGAAGGGGCGAGGTCGAGGCCGCCGCGGTGCTCGAGGGAGAGGAGGACGGGCGGCAGATTGCCTCGCCTCCCCAAAGAGCCCTCCTCCGATGGAGGGCCACGCCGGGACAACCCCGTGAATTCTTCGTCAGCACGCTATCCACCGCACTGCCGCTTTGCCTCCCGACCCCATTTGCGCGGGAGATGGAGCCGATCCGCCGCAAGCGCCGCGATCGCACATGAGGGGTTGGGGAACAGCGCACATGGGTCGACGCCGAGTTCCCCGCCTCACGCCATGTATCTTCGCCGAGGGTGGAAGACCTTGCTCACCTTCACAGCTTGAAGGATGGGCTCGCCTCCATTTCAAACTAATGGAGGGCGGCCTCTCTCGCAAGATCTTCAGCACTTCGACCCGCGGAGATGCTGCGTGGAGAGCTCCTCCGATGATGAAGATTCCTCCTCCAAATGAGAGTGGCGAGGAAGACAACGGCAGCGACGACGAGGGTACGGCAGGATGACGGTCCGATTAGGCGCGGGCACCGCCCGAAGGCACCGCGACCCCATCATCCGTGTCGCTGCCTTGAACTTCGGTCGCTTTCTTGGGCGGATGGCATAGGGAGGCTGCGGAAGAGGGAGAGGGTGGGCGGCAAGGCCGCAAGTTGAGTACGCTGGCACCGACGCCTTCGCTGCAAGGTTGACGCCCCACGCCGCCTTCGAGCTCTTCCTCCGGCGCCGCCATCACCATCTAGCCCTTGGACGGCCACCGGGAAGTTCTCTTGGTGTCTGCCACTCGTAGCTCGCCTAGGCGCCCCTTTTGCCCTTCTGCTTTCTTGTTCTATTTCCTGAGGAGAGGGACAAGAAAGGGATTACGGGCACCTTATACCTTTTTAGTCTTGTAAGCTTCGGGCCTTTGTTAGCTTTAGAACTTGTAATCCCCTTGTTCATGTTTTTCATTTCAGATGGACTGCACTGACAGATGTATTTTAAATGAAAAGGATGTTTGCCGATTTTCGCTCATGGAGGAACCCACGACAAGGAGTGAATCCTTGTTATCTTTAAGACAAACATTTTCTCGCCCGGCAACAGGCCTATCCGTTTCCCCACTTCGCTCGACCTTTCTCACGCTTTTGGCGGAGGCAGGATGAGGGGCTTAGGCCCCTGCTCTTCTCTTTGTCACTGCCACGACCAAATCCAGCACTCAGGATAATCCTTGGTGCCGAAAAGGGGAGCACGGTAGCTCGTAGATAGAACGGGTTTCACGATCCCACCATAACGAAATGCATGATAGAGGATAAAGGACTTATCCGATCTACAGCCCCCGGCGATCTTGGCTTGCCGCTGGAGGATCCTTGTTCTTGCAGCCCCGCAACTCGCTTGATCGGGCCCGGGCGCCGGTCTGTTCCTTTCTTCCAAAACAGCTCGGCAAGAATATTTACTTGCCCCGCGAACCAAAGAAGAGAGAGAAGAACAGAGACGCCAAGACTCGACCTCTGTTAGGGGTTAGCCGCTAAGCACTATCAACCCTAACCAAGGAAGAGACTCAACCTAGCATGCATGCATAACTTAGGGCGCCACGCCGCTTATTTATGCTGTGGTCTCATACCGCTTTGTACAAAGGGTTACATGGCTTGTCGGGCAAGGCTTGTAATAAAGGGTGGCTTGCCGAGGCCCGCAGCCGCGCTTCTTTATGGGTAAAACTTATAAGATGCTCGATGTTCCAAGAGTTGCTCATCGAATAGCATCTTCGGTCTCCAGCCGACCGCGCCGCCCGGTGACTCGTGGTTGTTCGATAAGGGCCTTCCCACTTCAGGCCAACTTGTTGGAATTCTTGGCCGATTGAACGCGCTAAAGAACAAGGTTGCCTTCCTCAAAGCTCAGGCATGAACCTTGCGCTTATGGTAGCGGCTAAGGCTTGTCGGGTAGCGTACGCTCTCACAATACCAGAGACGATCTTCCTCAAGGAGCATCACGCCATCTTGCCGCAATCGCTTTTCTCAAGCTCATCATAAGTTTTGAGCACTCAAGGTGACCCAGATATGAGTTCTGGGAAGAACTGCTTCGCCTGTAAACCAGGGCAAAGGGTGTCCGCCGATGGCTCGATGGCGCCGCTCGACGACCAAAGAACCGCCGCAACCCATCAATCCAGCGCTTTCCACTCTTGTGCAGCCCGTCAAATTTCTTCGTTTAAGCCTCGCAGACTTCAAGATTTGCTCTCCGCTGGGCCGTTGGTCCGTGGATGCCACGAAGCAAAATAGACCTTGCTGCCGAGATCCTCAATGTATTGCAAGAAGGCATGGCTTAGAACTGCGTGCCGTTGTCGGTGATGATCCTGTTGGGCACCCCAAACGGCACACTAGTCCCTTGAAGAACTTGATGGCTGATCGCTACCGTCACCTTCCTCATCGCTTCCCTTCCGCCACTTTGTGAACTTGTCGACATTGCGCATAAGTACTCAAAGCCCGCGACAAAGACGGGGAAAGGGCCCAATATGTCGAGCCCCTGCACTCGAGAAGGGCCAGAGAGAGGGACGGTTTGAAGAGCTTGAGCTGGTTGATGGAGCTTCTTCGAATGGAACTGGCACGCTTCGCATTTGGTTACTAGTGCCGTCGCATCCTGGAGGGTGGTGGGCCAAAAGAAACCTTGCCGGAAAGCCTTGCCGGCAAGGGCCCTCGACCCTATGTGGGAGCCACATATGCCTCCATCTATCTCTGCCAACAGCTTTAGTCCTTCCTCCCTGGAGATGCACTTCAATTTCACCCCATTCGGTCTTCTTCAGATAGCTTGTTATCAACGAATCTGGTACAGGCAGACCGGGCGGCTACTTTTTCCGCTTCTTCCCGCCTCCTCGTGAAGCTCTCCTTCTCAAGGAATTGACGGTGTGTGTGTTCCATGCCGAGCTCGTGGCTCGACGACAAGGACCAAAGGCATTTCTTCACATGGGCGGCCGCCCACGGCCATGACTCGAGGTCCCGCCGAGTCGGTCGCCGCCGGGCGGATCGGCATCCACGGCAACATCTTCGCCGCGGCTCGGGAAACTCTGGGGAAGTACTTGCTGTGGCCTAGCTTCTCCGCTTGTTCTGCCCGGCCGACGGCTCAACGGATGGCTGAGTTAATCGAAGCACAAAAGTACCTGGTTCTACTGTGTAGCTTAAGGGCAGCGCGCTGGACAGTAATCGGCAATGTCGCTCTCCGCCCGAGGGACATGCTCGCTTGTATACCGCCAAAGCTGCTCTCCGCTTCTCACCTCGCCTATGTAAGCTTCCATCAACGGGCTTTGATAATCTTTGTTGATCTGCCGACGACGAGCCGTGAGTCGCCTCGACGATGAGCTTTTTAACCCGAGGTCCGCCGCGATCCCGAGACCGCAAGCAAACCTCGTGACTCGGGCGGTGTTGTTGGTTGACATCTCCGGGAAGTGCATCTCGACGACGTGCTTGAGGTGTTTCCCGTGGTGCGCATAAGCAGCACACAGCGCCACGCGCTTTGCAGCGAGAAGGCACCATCAAAGTACATGATCGAAGTTATACTCGCTTCTTGCCGGGAGAGTGGTCTCGCACTCTTCGCCGGGCGCCGAGGTCCATTCTCGCAACAAACTCCGCCAAGACTCGCCTCAATCGCCGAGGTACTTTCAACTTTAAACCAAAACTTGACAGCCCAGGCCCATTCCACGATCCTCCCCGCTGCATCCGGTTATGCAAGATTCGTTGTAATGGGAGGCGGTGACCACCGTGATCTCATGCGCTGAAGTAATGGCGCAGCTTCCTTGAAGCCATAAGGAGGCGTAAGAGCAGCTTTTGCACACCTGAGTACTCGACCTAGCCCCCGCAAAGGGAGCCGACGGCAACCGGGTGATGCACCATTTTCTTCTTCTCGGCTTCTTCACCGTCGCGTGGTCCCGCTGGTGGGCGCCAGCCTTGCCGGGGCTCAGCCTTGCCGGGAGGGTTCCGCCCGCCAACCGCCGACTCGCCGCTGATGTCTCCTCATCAACCTCTCTCAGGCATAAGTGCGGCGCTAACCACCTGATTCGCTGCCGCTAGATAAAGCAGCAACGGTTCTTGTGGTCCGGGCACAACTAGCACCGGGTAGAGGAGAGGTATTTCTTCAAATCTTGCAAAGGCTGCCTCGGCCTCCGGGGTCCACTCCATCGCCCCGCTTTTAAGATCTTGAAAAAGGAAGGCACACCATGACTTGAGATGAACTGCCCATGGCAGCAACGCAGCCGCGAGCCGACGCACGCCCTGATCCGCTTGGGTGCCTTTGATAGCCTTGATCTTATCTCGGTTTGCTTCAATCCCGCTTGACACAAAGAAACCGAGAAGCTTGCCGGACGGGACGCCAAGACACACTTCTCGTGGTTCAATTTGAGGTTGATCTTGTGCAGGTTCCCAAATGTTTCTCCGTATCTTGCACGAAGCGTTGCTTTTGTCCTTGGTTTTGACCACTATGTAATCCATATAAGCTTCCATATTTCTATGTAGTCGGGCTCAAAACCAATTTGGACTGCTTCTTGCAAAGGTCGAGCCAACACTCTTCAACCCGAAGGCATCCGTAAAAAGCAATACGCATCACATGGGTGATGAATGCTGTCTTTCCTCGCCTTCCTTTGTCATGAAGATCTGGTGGTATCCCGAGTAGGCGCCTAGGAACGATAAGAGGTCACACCCACCGTGGAGTCAACAATCCGTCAATGCGCAGCAACGGGAAAGGATCCTTTGGGCAGGCCTTATTGATGTCTGTGTAATCAATACCCAGCCTCCATTTCCCATTTGCCTTGCGCACCACTACAGGATTGGCCAACCACGTTGGATGGAGTACTCCTCTCACCAAGCCCGCCTCTAGCTTTCTCGATTTCTCCGTGATGAACTCCGCCTCCGTAGCTTGCTTCCCGACCTTCTGCTTGACGGGCCGCACATGAGGATAGGCAGCAAGGTGGTGCTCAATCACCTCCCTGGGAACGCCGGGGATGTTGGAGGCTTGCCATGCAAACACATCGACATTCGCCCGCAGGAAGGCGACGAGCTCGCTTCCTATTTGCCGCCAAGGGTGGAGCTTACGTAAAAACTCCCCGCACTGGCCCCTCCTTGACGGGCACCTTCTTGGTCTCTAGTGGCGTGGCTCGACCTCTTGCTTTTGCCGGCGGAGCTCTCTCGCACGTCCTCAACGGGAGCGCAACACCTCAAGAGGTGCGCCATGCGAGTGGGTGCTAGGAGTCTCGCCGTCTTCTTCCCCGGGATCCGCCGGCAGAGCAGGTACCTTAGCGGCAATCGCTGCAATCGCTTCCCGTAGAGTTGGTCAGCGAGATCAACGATCTTTCTTGTCGGAGGGGACGGTGATGATGTTCATCGCCCGGCATCTTCAAGATGTTGTAGACGAGTGTGAAGCCGCCATGAACTTGGCTGACGGCGGCCGAGGATCCCTGCAAGGCAAGGGATATCGCTACATAAAAACAATCCTCTCCGCCCCGTGGTTCAGATCGCCTCCAAATGTCACGGAAGCGAATCTTCCCTTTGGCTGGCTCTCCCTGTGTTAACCCCTGGAACGCATCTCGTCTCCTCGAGGTCCCCATCGGGATCTGCAGCCTTTGAGCACAACAGCGAGATCGTTCAGGCCGCCCCGCCGTCGACCAACATCTTTGTCACCTTGAGGTTGCGGATTGTTGGTGAAACCAACAACAAGCACCGACCGCAGTGGTGCGGCCGTGGTGATCCTCGTGTCAAGATGATGGGCGGCTGTACCATTTCAGCGGCTCGCGGCGCCGAACGATGGCTCGATCGCAGTAATCTCCCGCGCCTAACGCTTGAGTTGGCGGCGGATGAATGCAGAGGCGCCACCATCGACGACATGGCCTCTCTGTGGCTTCAAACTCGTGGTCGCCGGACTCTTCGCCCTCGTCATGATCATCGCCTTCCTCGCTTGTTGCGCCCCGGCGCAGCTCTCTCTTGTCGACTTTCTTGCCGGGCGGTCTCCTTGGTCGCCACGCTTGCCGGATCCTTCGGCACCGCTCGGGCCTTTCTCCTTGTCCCGCCGCCATACTCGGCTTTCGCTTCTCGGCGAGCAGCTCTACCTGCCAGCAGTTTTGGAGATCGTGGCCCTTGGTGCGTGGATCTTGCAAGATCGCTTGTCGGAGCCTCCGGCTTGTCGGCAGCCGCCAAGGTTCGGCAAGCGCCACACCGACAATCTCCTTGCCGGGTCGCCGCTCGTCTTCTTGGTGGTACCGATGTCGCCGGATCCTCAACGGCAAGCACGGCCTTGCCCTTTGCGCTTCCTATTACGGCGCCGGCCTTTCTTTTGTCGGGTGGTGGTATCGCCTGGAGTCGGTTTCCGCACCGCATCTTCTCCGGTACTTCTTCCTTCCTCGGACGAAGCGCACCGATCGCCGTAACATAGAGCTCGCCACATCCTTAACCTTGTTCATCGCCAGCTCTTCACACATCTTGCGATTAAGCGATGTTCGATGAAACTCACCGATCACATCAGCGAGATGAACATCGGGATGTTGTATCGCGACCGGCTGAACGTTAGGATGTACTTGCGCAGGTTTTCCTTCCTTCGGGGATGATGTAAATCACTCACCGCCATGAGCTTGGTGACCTCTGGTAAAGGCGCCAACAAACTCATGTCACAGATCTGCCCAAGAAGAGATGGAATCCACCGGCAAGTGCATCAACCATGACATAACATTAGGCTTGAGTGCCAACGGGAAGTAGTTGGCAAGCACCTTGTCGTCGCTGGCCCCGGTAGCTTGCATCGCGATGGTGTAGATGCTGAGGAACTCTGACGGGTGAGTCTTGCCATTGTACTTCTCATCAACATCGGGTTTGAACGTACGGTGGGAGGGCCACTGGAACTGCCGCAGCTCACGGGTGAAGGCCGGACAACCCACCTTGTAAGGTAGGCCACCGTAGCCTCCCGGCGCTGGGTGGTCCATAGCGGGCCCTGCCCGCCTGTCCGACTGGTGGCGCGCGTCATGTCGGCGCTCGATCGTAGTTCGAGCGTCCTCGTGAACCCACTACCGAAAGACTTGGCGCTGATCGCGGTTGGTCCGCGGGTCGGACGACGCGATGGAGATATCATCACGAGCGTCGCCGCGACAGGCCGACGCCCGGGGCGGTCGGGATGGATGTGGGGAGTACACCGTGGCCGCGTTATCTCCGGCATGGCCTCCGCTAGTAGGTGGCAGCCCGGCGGAGCGACGGCCGACGGGTTCCGCCGGCCGCAGCCTGTCGTAGTTGGTGATGCCGACGAGGCTCCGGACGGTGGCCCTCCATTCGTCGAGCTTCTCCACGGCGGGAGGAAAATCGAGGAGCAGCTACGCGCGCTAGGGCTTCCGCTAGCATGGGTGGCGGTGAGAGCTGGGTGGACCGCGATGCACCTCGACTCCTAACCACGTTAGAAGGAGCCGCATCGCGGCTCCGCAGCCGTTCGCCACCTCCATCAGTACCTTGGCGCGCATGCTGGCCCTCTCCTTCATGTGACGGACGCACGGGACTCTTTTCAGGGCGGCGCGCAGGGTCACCAGCAGGGTGACGCTGCTCATCACGCACAACCTGAGAAGAGCGCGCCGTGGGCGCCGGTGTTGGCGTCTTGATATCGCTGCGTTACCGCCTTAGCGGACGGCGGCACCCGAGGGCCCGTGCGCTGCGCTGGGGCCCGACTCCGTCTCTGGAGCCCGTGACTAGTGGCTCGCCGCCCGGCGCGCGAACGACGCTGCTCGCCATGCCCGGACCATCAGGGCGATGTGGATGTTCGCGGGCCGCGCCACGGGTGCTCTCCGCGACTGGCCCGCTGCCGGTCCGCACCGCTACCAACCCGGCTCCGGACAAACCGATCGCCGTGGTCGCCTTCTTCTTACGAGCCATGGCGATGAAGAACAGCTAGGTCAACTGCTAGACCAGATTCTCACAACAGCGCTCCCCTACCTGGCGCGCCAAAGATGTCGGTGGGAAACGACACCTATGGGATCACTAGAATCCCTTCTACTGTTGCAGGGCGCGGGGATCGTGAGAAGAGCGGGACCAGCAGACAACACAAAGGGATTTTACCCAGGTTCGGGCCGCAAAGGTGCGTAAAACCCTACGATCCTGCATTGGTGGATGTATTTAGTGTTCTTGAGCTCTTGAACTAGCTCTAGGTGTTGCGAGGTTCGAAAGAGCCGAATCCTTTCTCTGTGTGCCATGGGCCTCCTTTTATAGGCGAAAGGGGCTGCCATAGTGGCACACAGGAGGTGGAAAGTGCTACAGTGTCGCGAGTCTATCGCTAGTATTACAGGACAAGACACATTTAATGCGAGGCTTAGGTGTCCCTTCGCTTTATTGGGGACG
Source organism: Aegilops longissima (assembly GCA_021605205.1). NCBI lineage: Eukaryota > Viridiplantae > Streptophyta > Magnoliopsida > Poales > Poaceae > Aegilops > Aegilops longissima. Next base: position 500,358,474 of record CM038679.1, read on the forward strand.
GGGGCGAGGCCCATCCCGTCTGCCGCCGCCTCCTCCCCGCCGACACGCGCATACTGCCAGCGATGCATGCGGTGCCATGTAGGCGGGCAGGCAGGTGAGGTAGCGTGGTGGTGGAGCCTCTACGAAGGATTGCATGCCGCCACGCAGGTGCCTGCCCAGCTGGTTGGGTCGGCAGCTGCATGCTAACGGGCGCAAGACTTATCTGGTGCGGGCTGGTAGTGGCCCGGTGGTGCGCTTTGGCGAGGGCCTTGTCGGGTGGCAGACAAGGGTCTTGCCTGTGGCCCGCAAGGGTCTTGCTGCAGACGCTATTCTCCCGGCAAGGGTCTTGCCGGGGTCTTGTGGGTTTCTTCGTGAGGATGTTTGCCCTCTTATCCTCATTTGATCTTGAGCATTCTATGTCTTCACAAAGATCTGCATGCCACCACGGAGGTGCCTCCTGAGCCACTGTCCCCAACGCATTTTTCGAAGTTGCCAGGGCTCAAGGGCGCTCACTTCGGCCGGCGTGGGTGAGCTGCCCCGGCAAGGGTCTTGCTGGGGTTGCTGAGGCTGCCCCAGCAAGGGTCCTTGCCGGGGGAACCTGCTACGCCTATCTGATCTTTGTGGCCTTGGTCCTTGTTGTTGCTTCGTTTGTCCTCATGGCTTTGGCTTCTCTCCAGCTACCCTTCCCTTCCATGTTATGCGTGGCCGTGGCGGGAGGCTCTGACTGCCCATGCACAAATAAAGGGGTCAAAAGCAGAGCCCCTACTTTTGTACACCAACACACGACCACTAGTAGTACTCGTTGGAGTACTACGCAACCTAGAATCGCCTTTTGTCGCTAGTAGTACGCACATTATTCCTTACAAGAAACCCCTAAGAGCATGGTTAATAGTATAGCCAGCTGCTAGCTATAAGCCAGTGCCATGTCATCTACAGCCCATCTTATAGCCAACATGTACAATAATAGATCAAAAGAGTGCACTACTTTTTTATTATGTGGCCTACTTCTCATTCTCACAAAGTGCCTAGGAACACGTGCTAGAGCTGGCTCTTCACGAAGATCCCGCTTACCTTCTCTCTCCTCTTCTCTTTCCTCCAACTAAGTAGAAATATACTAGTTTATTTCTTATAGCCCGCTGACTCAGCTCTATTGTACTTGCAAGAAACCACTAAAATGCCAAGAAACCACTAAAATGCCAAGAAACTACTACCACTTGCATACGTGGCAGACTTAAGATAAGACTACCTTATCAACCATTGTACATGCTCTTACCAACAAAAATCCTTGAGTGACCTCCTACCTCGGCCTGTCCACCTAGTCATCCTCGGCCATGGGACGCAGCCACCGCCCGCGTAGGCGAGGTCAAAACCGCCGCGGTGCGGAGCCCATGTTGCGGCAGCCCGGATGCCAGCTCGTCTGGCGCCGCATGTCGCTAGCTAGCCAAGATAGATCCGTCCAGCTGCTTGTCTCGCAAGGTTTGCTAGCTAGATTGGCACGGCAGCTGGCGGCTTGCTCGCTGCTGCCAAGGCTAAGGCCAGCCATCCGGCTCGAGCGAAGGCCAGCGGGAGGCTTGCTCGCCAGGAGTCACGCCGGGCCAGCCTGCCAACCGTGTGGAGGCCAGCGGTGTCCGCCCGTCCGTGAGCGGCGGCCAACTCGCTCATCACCGACGCCACTTACGAACACGCATCAAGACTGTTTGAAGTAATGTTCAGGAAAAATAATGATTTGAGGGGAATAACAGGATAGAAGGTCGATGTGGGTCCCTCGTGTCAATAAATCAAACAAAATGTGTTTGTTTAAGCGGCCTCGTCAGCACGGACGTGTGGGCCAACCCTGTCATAAATGGGTTTAAACAAACCTAATCGGTAGGAGCACTAGGTAGTTTTCGGCGTGGATTAAGAAATTTTGGGTATGTTTTTGCTATTTTTTGTACAATAGATTCTTCCTAGGGCTGGTTGAAAGTGGTAGTTTTTTGTTAAATACTCTACATATTGTAAGTAGGAGTGAAAGTTAAGATTTGGAAGCCAATAAGCAAGGCTAGTTACATAGTGCATATGTGTACATGATTGAAAGTAAATATCAATCATGAGTGACTAATATCTTGGTGGAAAACTCAAAACTATGGAATACCAGGAAAAAAATGCATGGTTGGAAATACTAGCAATGTTCATGTCCGTTGCAACAAATCATAATTAGAATAATACTTATTCACAAACTTGGTACAGAACACTCTAATTTTGATATACATATGTCACTAGAGATATATTATGTTTCAATTAGAATATATTCCTTGGGCTGTTTTGGTGAGGTCAGGGAGGGATGTGGTTGGTTTTAAGATACAAATTATGGGTTTTTCTGCAAATTGGTAGACAAGTGGGATGTTGGTGAGAAAAGGCAACAACTTACCTCACAATCGTTAGATGTAGATCTAATGGTCGAAACGACGGATGGCGTATACACCAAAGATCACCAACTTAGTCTTATGTAGGAGTATTAGCAAGATCCGTGCATTGCACGGAACATCAAGATGCATTTTTTATAAAACACTTGTTGTGATTGACCCTTGTGGGAGTAATCCCATGTGTAAAAACTAATGATATCTCAAGAAATATGAGATAAGGTGAAGAGGAGTGGGGTGTGGTGGTGGTTGGTGGTCGGACTGAGCGGAGGCATGGGGATTGACGACGCCGGCAGCGGCCACAAGGCCAGTTTGTTCCAGAGGCTTCCTTTCTTAATTGCTCAACAATGAGGTTTGTTGGAGATAAGGATGAACGAGGGAAGGCCTTGTCTGCAAATGTGGAGAGGGGTGCGGGTATCTTTTAGTTTAATTTCCATCCGTCAGATATAGATCAGACGGTCTATATTGCAAGATGGCACACGTACCATCATCACCAACTTGGTTTTTTATAAGAGAAGAAATATAAGTATGGAGATACAAACGTATTATCGATACTTGCTTCCATAAACTAGCATCTACATTCTATTCAATGCCTCGGCATGTGGGGCCTTAGCACAATGACTTCTCGACTGTGTAAAACAAAGATTTTCCGTCCCGACAAGGAGGGGGTGGCGGCGCGCTTTTGGCTTGCTCTAGTACTAGTAGTCATACTAGGTGGTCTAAGCACGTGTAGATTTATTCTTTTTCACGTCTCGTGTTCGCCGTACTACCACAACTGTTGATGAATAGACGGTAAGTTATTCACGGGGAAACCCTTGTTGGGCGTGTTTGCGAGAGAGAGAGAGAGAGTGCGTGTGTGATATGTTAGAGACTGAGGCAATGATAACAGATTCTTCGTGTCTATGTGTGTGGAGGATAGAGAGAGACATGTACATGGGGCTTTGTGTTGTGTAACATGGAGACACATATACATAGTTAGAGAGTGAGTGTGTAAGATACACATGCGGACATGAGGAGAGATGAGGATCCAGATAAATGGGTGTTTGTGCCTGTCTGTGTGTGTTTGTGCACGCGTTTGTGTGTGAGAGGGAGAGAGTGTATGTGGAGTAGAGAGACCACTGGTGATGTAAACCTAGTATAAGGGAAGGGGGAATGGTGTGACATGTGTAGTAGCGAGATAGCACAAAGCGGGGGGGGAGACTATTTGGAAGAGACATCGAGTGTGTGTGTGGGAGAGGGTGTGAGAGCGAGAGAAAGAGAGAGCTAGCGACAGAGAGAGAGAGAGAGAGAGGAAGAGAGGGGGCGAGAGGGGTCGTTTGTGTCCATAAATGGCGATAGATAGGGAGACAATGTTGATGTTGTCCAAATTGGCCTATGAACGGAGACGCAAGGGAAGCGAGTCATCGTGTGTGTGATAGGGACTTCATGAGAGATCTAGAATAGATGGTGTAGAGAACAATGTGCGAAATCGAGAATGATTATACATTAGGGAGCTATGCAAAGAGTCACGACATATATGTATACAGGAAAGGAGTTGGGGCGGGTCCGCATGTGGGAGAGATAGAAAGAGGAGAGTGGTGCACAAGGAGACAAAGTGTGCTTGTTTGCAGTGGGGGTGGTGTGTGAGGTGAGTGCGCGAGAACCACATAACTAGGGAGATAGACGTTTGGGGGCGACGTTTTGTGTGTATGGGAAATATACACTCTACATAGTGCGTGTGCTTGGGTAAGAGAGATAGCGGGAGACCTAGAGAGTGAGGGAAGATGTGTGCATGCCCGAGAGACAAAGTGATAGAGACCTATGTTGGGGTCCGACTTTACAAGAGAGAGGGTGTTAATGTGCTCGTGTGTTGGTGTTTGGGGGAGAGAACAACTTGTCTATGTGTGTGTGTGGTGGTGGGGGGGGGGGGTTGACTTCAGATAAAGAGTGAAGTGTCTATATTTGACGGACTTTAGTGTAATTGAGATATTGTGCACTCATGGTTGATCAATTTGTTTCACAGTTTGTACTATGAGATAACGATACTTTTGAACATGTGTGATATACCTTGATGTACCAGAATTACAAACCTAAGATTGGAATTTTCGAATTCGACTCCATCATTAGCTTTTGTAATTCATTTAAACGGAGGTACATTTTTTAAGCCGGGATTTCGTGATTTCAAATTCATATATCAAACCTAGAGATATACACATATGGGCATGTTCAAACTTTATAATCATCCACTTTATTCATACACATACACATTTTTGCTTTTGTCATCATATTTAGGATAAACACATTTGGAATTTCATTTGAATTGGACCGTATGATGGTATTTGCTTGTAGTAGCTCAATGATCCATATTTGAATTGAATGGACAATCTAAGTTTCGAGTTGGAGACATTGATTTTCAAAACTTGCACTTTTTTTTGCGTGCAAAACAAACAAATTGTCGGCCATGATATCAAGTCCGGCCGACGAGAGCAAAATACTTATAATTTTAGGCGCCAAAAGTTTTCAAACTTCCGCTCACATCGAAATATCACGCTACCAAAGTTTAGCCTCGATATTCCTGTTTTACCCTGCCACATGAACGGAAAAGGGCTGCTTTGGTAACTCCATTGTTTTCTCCTCTTTGCCCCAACATTCTTCCCAGAGCCCTCCTTCCCTCCCCGACCCCCAACCATGCAAGCAAGTCAGCCGAATTTAGTCCTCCGCCGCAGCGGTGGACCTCACACCCCGCCGGATCTACCTTCCGCACCTTGGAACCCCCAACTGCCAACTCACCACTTCACCGGAGCCGCTTCAGCGACTGGCTTGTCCACCGCTCTAGATATCCTTGACCGCCATCATGGTCCACCGCACCGGATCTGCTTAACCGGCGCCCTCGTCTACCACAGCGTAGGCCCTTCACTGACTCCCTCGTCCGCCCCTTCGCTGGCCCTTCATACAAGCCCTCGTCCGCCGCAACAGATCTGCCTCACCGAAAGCATTGTACAACGCGCCCGCTGAAGCCTTCGTCCACTGCACCGGACCCGCTCCACGGATGCCATATTCAACTCCACCGGCCCTGCTTTACCGACGCCGCAGCCTCATCAGGTTATTTTGATTTGTACTCCTTCGGTGTTTTTCTTTATCGTGCAACTATTCACTTACCACATATGAGCTTTCTTGTATGTCGACAGGCGCCGCAACCGTAGCACCGGAGCCGCTTCAGCGACGGCGACAGCCGGCCCAAACTCAACCGCAACACGAGCACCATCGATGATCCTTAACTATCAAGTATGACAACGATACCCATACGCCGCCGAGAATCAGGTACTATTATCCAACGGCCGGTGCCTACATTCACTTTCCTAGCATAAGCACCGCACCTTTGAATTTCTTCAGGGCATCATTCAGTTTTTCATGAGACGCGTTATTCTGCTTGCACCTGTAGGGCCATACTTTTGGCAGTGAACATATTACATGTGCTAAATTACATACCAAAGGCACATATAGTTAATATGCTTTAGTTTTGTTCGATGCCACCTGTTGGTTCCATCGATCGCTTAATGTTCTCTATGCTTAATTACAGATCAACAAACTAGCATGTGGTTCCGCTGCTTTTTGTTCGTTTTACCCTACATTTTATGATGCTAGCTATTACATCACTGCTCCGAGCCGCTGTTCATTACTTGTTTGTGTGTTCTTGATCTTCCCAAGTTGCATGACTAATTTTATGCTTCTATTAATTATGGAGCTGCCAACCCCATCAAGCAAAATATTTGTTCTTTTGGGGCTGGCACCTCGAACAAGCATAAAAATAGAGGGAAGCAGATATATTGTCGTGTATGCACACACCCTTCTTTCATTAGTTTAGATGAACCATTGATGATCAATTCAGACCAGTGCATGCGATTAAAATTAATTTTACCTAAATAGATGGTGCAGAATAAACTACAACAACTAGATTTGCAACCACGGGATGCTGACGATATCTTCAAAGAACATTGCAATAGTAGCTAGGCTTCACAACAACATATGGTAAGCCAGTGTGTTTTAGTACATGTGAAATGTAATGCGAGTGGGCTGCTTTCTTGGCTTGTGCCCTCAACGTGTAATCCTACCGAATTACAAATAGTTCAGTTGTCTGCTTTGCTGTATTGCTTGATTCGAATGCTTATTTGTTGTGACGCTATACCGAGTTGGCTAATATGTCAAGAAGGTTCGCTGTACTATCGTAAAGAAATGCATGCCTATTTCATTTGAGTCCTTAACTTTTCCTCTCAACTTCATCACAAGACTGTCTTCGTAGTTTATATGAGGCCACACTGTTAAGTGCTTTCTCAGATTATTTCAACTGCTTAGATGCCTTGGCAACTTAAATATAGCGGTTGTACACTCCCTTTCAACTAGGGATGTCAACTGGGTCCCGTTTAATCACGATTAAAGTCCACTAGTGGTATGATAGTTCAAAAGAGTTTTTATTTTTTGAGGAAAATGAACTAGGGAGGTAGCAAAAAATAACTAGATGGGACTGGCGGATGTCGTTTATTTGCCACTTACATCCCTAGTTTCATCTTACCATTTTAATTTCTTTTCGGCTGATGCTGCTTCAAACCATTTAAATATAGTTTGCCATGCTCGGCAATAATTCGTCCATCGTTTACCATGTAAGCTTACTACCTGGATCATACGATAACTATCTCTTACTGATGTGCAGCGGAAACCTTTCAGGATGCCGTTCACACTAGGACACAATGTACAACCCCAGAATCTATTTGTGGAAGCAGTGCGCCATCCATGTTACCAGATGGTAGCAGTTCAGAGGCAACACCGTCGGAGAGCAGTCCGAGCACAGATATTATAGTCCTTGAGGCTCTACTAGAGGCAGAAAGAGATGGTGTGGCTGCCATGAATGAGGCAATCTTTATCTTGAGGCTGGAAATTACGGAATTAGCGGCACGCATTATGCAAGCAACCCAAGAATTGGAGGAAGTAAGAATGTTGCATTTGAAGACGGAGGAGGTCTCATTGTTTACGCTATCTCAAGCCCAAGGTAATCCCGGTTCTTCTTTAGATACCAGTTGAAATTGTCATTAGATTATTGTACTTGCATGTTGTGTCATGTCTATGAATGGATTATGTTGCAAGACCCCCTATGTTGTCCATGTGTTGTAATGATCCGAATTTTTTAGGCGAGGTAATCCTCAGTACTTGTATGATTGACATAAGGTGAACTGTTTTTCGTGTGAGCATATTGTATTGGATGAAATAACTGTTTGACTCAGAGTGTATCCAACCTATTGAATTCGAAGATCACGACATTTATAAATCATAATCATATATAAAGGTGGAATAAATCTTTGTTGTGGTTTTGAAGAAATAAATAACAAAACGTATAATTATCCGTGGATATTCGTAATCGAATACAAATTGGATTTGAATTTAGTTTGCCAGGTCCCAGGGAAAACGTGAATGCTAAAGTCTCCCAAGTTTTGAACGAAGCGGCTAAACACCCACTATAATTTGTGGGCTGCCCGAAGCAAGTGTTTGCGAGATGGAAATTACTGTCTACCCCTGACACTTGACATCCTTATCGACCGGATTTACACTGCTGTCGATAGGGGTAGACTAGTAACTTCAATCAGACGTGACACGACGGCCTCTGAGCCCATTCAGACACGGTGGGCGCCAAACATGGGCGGCAAAACACATTTGATTCAAGCTCGTCGAAAGACATGTGTCTCTTCCTCCATTTCCCCATTCATATACAAGGTATGCAAAACAAACTCTCCTCGTCCGAAATCGATGTAGGATAATATTTTAAATAGGGGCAGATGTGTAACTTCCATCAGACGTGACACAACCGCCCTACCTGTCAGCCCCGTTCATACACCATGGGCGCCAACCACAGGCGGCAAAACACCCTCTCCTCGCCCGAAATTTATTTGGGAGATGTGAGATTACCGTCCTCTCCCCAACCGACGCGGTGTCCGAAATTTTAAACGGGGGATAATTTCGTAACTTTCCCCCATTTCACATAAGCGCGTCCTGATGTCTACTACGCAACCTTCTTCTTGTAGACGTTGTTGGGCCTGCAAGTGCACATATTTGTAGGACAGTAGCAAATTTCCCTCAAGTGGATGACCTAAGGTTTATCAATCCGTGGGAGGCATAGGATGAAGATGGTCTCTCTCAAGCAACCCTGCAACCAAATAACAAAGAGTCTCTTGTGTCCCCAACACACCCAATACAATGGTAAATTGTATAGGTGCACTAGTTCAGCGAAGAGATGGTGATACAAGTGCAATATGGATGGTAGATATAGGTATTTGTAATCTGAAATAATAAAAATAGCAAGGTAACTAGTGATAAAAGTGAGCACAAACGGTATTGCAATGATAGGAAACAAGGCCTAGGGTTCATACATTCACTAGTGCAAGTTCTCTCAACAATAATAACATAATTGGATCATATAACTATCCCTCAACATGCAACAAAGAGTCATTCCAAAGTCACTAATAGCGGAGAACAAACGAAGACATTATGGTAGGGTATGAAACCACCTCAAAGTTATTCTTTCCAATCAATCCGTTGGGCTATTCCTATAAGTGTCACAAACAGCCCTAGAGTTCGTACTAGAATAACACCTTAAGATACAAATCAACCAAAACCCTAATGTCACCTAGATACTCCATTGTCACCTCAAGTATCCGTGGGTATGATTATACGATATGCATCACACAATCTCAAATTCATCTATTCAACCAACACATAGAACCTCAAAGAGTGCCCCAAAGTTTCTACCGGAGAGTCAAGAAAACGTGTGCCAACCCCTATGCATAGGTTCATGGGTGGAACCCGCAAGTTGGTCACCAAAACATACATCAAGTGGCACGTGATATCCCATTGTCACCACAGATAAACACGGCAAGACATACATCAAGTGTTCTCAAATCTTTAAAGACTCAATCCGATAAGATTACTTCAAGGGGAAAACAAAATCCATTACAAGAGAGTAGAGGGGGAGAAGAAACAAAAGATCCAACTATAATAGCAAAGCTCGCGATACATCAAGATCGTATCACCTCAAGAACACGAGAGAGAGAGAGAGAAAGATCAAACACATAGCTACTGGTACATACCCTCAGCCCCGAGGGTGAACTAACCCCTCCTCGTCATGGAGAGCGCCGGGATGATGAAGATGGCATCCGGTGAGGGTTCCCCCCTCCGGCAGGGTGCCGGAACAGGGTCCCGATTGGTTTTTGGTGGCTCTGGAGGTTTTGCGGCGGCGGAACTCTCGATCTAATCTCTGTTCTGGAAGTTTTACGATACGTAGGTATATATGGGTGCAGGGGGTATGTCGGTGGAGCTACGGGGGCCCCACGAGGCAGGGGGGCGCGCCCCCCACCCTCGTGTGCACCTCCCGTATCTCCTGACGTAGAGTCCAAGTCTATTCGGTGGCTTTCCTTCCAAAAATAACTTCTCCAGTTGATTTCGTTCCGTTTCGATTCCGTTTAATATTCCTTTTCTTCGAAACACTGAAATAGGCATAAAACAACAAATCTGGGTTGGGCCTCCGGTTAATAGGTTAGTCCCAAAAATAATATAAAAGTGGATAATAAAGCCCAATATTGCCCAAAACAGTAGATAATATAGCATGGAGCAATCAAAAATTATAAATACATTGGAGACGTATCAAGCATCCCCAAGCTTAATTCCTGCTCGTCCTTGAGTAGGTAAATGATAAAAAAGATAATTTTTGATGTGGAATGCTAGTTGGCATAATTTCAATGTAATTCTTCTTAATTGTGATATGAATATTCAGATCTGAAAGATTCAAGACAAAAGTTTATATGGACATAAAAATAATAATACTTCAAGCATACTAATAAAGCAATTATGTCTTCTCAAAATAACACGGCCAAAGAAAGTTATCCCTACAAAATCATATAGTCTGGCTATGCTCTATCTTCACCACATAAAGTATTTAAATCATGCACAACCCCGATGACAAGTCAAGCAATTGTTTCACACTTTTGACATTCTCAAACTTTTTCAATTTTCACGCAATACATGAGCGTGAGCCATGGACATAGCACTTATAGGTGGAATAGAATGGTGGTTGTGGAGAAGACAAAAGGATAAGATAGTCTCACATCAACTAGGCGTATCAACGGGCTATGGAGATGCCCATCAATAGATATCAATGTGAGTGAGTAGGGATTGCCATGCAATAGATGCACTAGAGCTATAAGTATATGAAAGCTCAACAAAAGAAATTAAGTGGGTGTGCATCCAACTCGCTTGCTCACGAAGACCTAGGGCATTTTGAGGAAGCCCATCATTGGAATATACAAGCCAAGTTCTATAATGAAAAATTCCCACTAATATATGAAAGTGACAACATAGGAGACTCTCTATCATGAAGATCATGGTGCTACTTTGAAGCACAAGTGTGGTAAAAGGATAGTAGCATTGCCCCTTCTCTCTTTTTCTCTCATTTTTTTTTAATTTTTTTGGGCCTTTTTTTTATGGCCTCTTTTTTTTCTCTTTTTTTATTTTTCGTCCGGAGTCTCATCCCGACTTGTGGGGGAATCATAGTCTCCATCATCCTTTCCTCAGTGGGACAATGCTCTAATAATGATGATCATCACACTTTTATTTTCTTACAACTCAAGAATTACAACTCGATTCTTAAAACAAAATATGACTCTATATGAATGCCTCCGGCGGTGTACCGGGATATGCAATGACTCATGAGTGACATGTATGAAAGAATTATGAATGGTGGCTTTGCCACAAATACGATGTCAACTACATGATCATGCAAAGCAATATGACAATGATGGAGCGTGTCATAATAAACAGAACGGTTGAAAGTTGCATGGCAATATATCTCGGAATGGCTATGGAAATGCCATGATTGGTAGGTATGGTGGCTGTTTTGAGGAAGGTATATGGTGGGTGTATGATACCAGCGAAAGGTGTGCGGTATTAGAGAGGCTAGCAATGGTGGGAGGAAGGAAAAGTGCGTATAATCCATGGACTCAACATTAGTCATAAAGAACTCATATACTTATTGCAAAAATCTACAAGTTATCAAAGCAAAGTATTACGCGCATGCTCCTAGGGGGATAGATTGGTAGGAAAAGGCCATCGCTCGTCCCCGACCGCCACTCATAACGAAGACAATCAATAAATAAATCATGCTCCGACTTCATCACATAACGGTTCACCATACGTGCATGCTACGGGAATCACAAACATTAACACACGTATTTCTAAAATTCACAACTACTCAACTAGCATGACTCTAATATCACCATCTTCATATCTCAAAACAATTATCAACCATCAATCTTAGTATTCAACACACTCATAAGAATTCTTACAAATCTTGTATGCTTAGCATATTATGATTATTTAAGCAAATTACCATGCTATTTAAGACTCTCAAAATAATATAAGTGAAGCATGAGAGTTCATCTATTTCTTAAAAATAAAACTACCACCATGCTCTAAAAGATATAAGTGATGCACTAGAGCAAATGACAAACTACTCCGAAAGATATAAGTGAAGATCAATGAGTAGTCGAATAATTGTGCAACTATGTGAAGACTCTTTAACATTAAGTAGTTTCAGATCTTGGTATTGTATTCAAACAGCAAGCAAAACAAAATAAAATGACAATGCAAGGATAGCACAACTCATGTGAAGAAGCAAAAACTTAGGCTCAACCGATACTAACCGATAGTTGTTGAAGAAGAAAGGTGGGATGCATACCGGGGCATCCCCAAGCTTAGATGCTTGAGACTTCTTGAAATATTATCTTGGGGTGCCTTGGGCATCCCCAAGCTTGAAATTTTGTGTCTCCTTAATTCCTCTCGTATCATGGTTTCTCTTTTTATCAAAAGCTTCATTCACAACAAACTCAACAAGAACTCGTGAGATAGGTTAGTATAAACCAATGCAAAACCTTATAATTTCCTACTGTAACAAATCACTAAAATTATTATTTAACATTGCATACTAAATTCCTCTGCATATTTAATATTCCTATCCTAAAATAGAATCATTAAACAAGCAAACATATGCAAACAATGCAAACAATGCAAACATAACAGCAATCTGCCAAAACAGTATAGTCTGTGAAGAATGCAAGAGTATCAATACTTCCCTAACTCCAAAAATTATGAAATAAAATTCCCACTGTAATAAATTTATCAGAGCTCAATATGCAAAAAGATTCAACATTATACCACTCTCTTACTTTTCTATGGAATTTTTGCAACATCGGTAAACTTTCTGTTTTCAAACAGCAATATGTATACTAGCAAAATAAGCATGGCAAAGGCTATCCTTGACTTTTTTTATTGAAACTAAAGATGCAAAACATTATTCTAAATAACAACAAGAAAATACTAACAAAAGAAAAGGACACCCCAAGCAAAACACATATCATGTGGTGAATATTACCTCGGGGTGCCTTGCGCATCCCCAAGCTTGGGCTCTTGCCACTCCTTATTCCATAGTCCATCGAATCTTTACCCAAAACTTGAAAACTTCACAACACAAAACTTAACAGAAAACTCGTAAGCTCCGTTAGCGAAAGAAAACAAAACACCACTTCAAGGTACTATAATGAACTCATTATTTATTTATATTGGTGTTAAACTTACTGTATTACAACTTCTCTATGATTTATAAACTATTTTACTAGCCATAGAGTCATCAAAATAAGCAAACAACACAATGAAAACAGAATCTGTCAAAAACAAAACAGTCTGTAGTAATCTGTAACTAACGCAAACTTCTAGAACTCCAAAAATTCTAAAATAAATTGGTGGAACTGAGGAATTTGACTAGTAATAATCTTCAAAAATAACCAACTAAATATAACTCTCCAGTAAAAAGTTGAAGCAAATCTTGTGAGCGCTAAAGTTTCTGTTTTTTACAGCATGATCATAAAGACTTCACCCAAGTCTTCCCAAAGGTTCTACTTGGCACAAACAATAATTAAAACACAAAACCACACCTAAACAGAAGCTAGATGGATTATTTATTACTAAATAGAACCAAAATCCAAGAACTAAAATAAAATTGGGTTGCCTCCCAACAAGCGCTATCGTTTAACGCCCCTATCTAGGCATTATGATTTCAATGATGCTCACATAAAAGATAAGAATTGAAACATAAAGAGAGCATCATGAAGAATATGACTATCACATTTAAGTCTAACCCACTTCCTATGCATAGGGATTTTGTGAGAAAACAACTTATGGGAACAATAATCAACTTGCATAGGAAGGTAAAACAAGCATAACTTCAAAACTTTAAGCACATAGAGAGGAAACTCGATATTATTGCAATTCCTACAAGCATATATTCCTCCCTCATAATAATTTTCAGTAGCATCATGAATGAATTCAAAAATATAACCAGCACCTAAAGCATTCTTTTCATGATCTACTTGCACAGAAATTTTACTACTCTCCACATAAGCAAATCTATTCTCATCAATAGTAGTGGGAGCAAACTCAACAAAATAACTATCATGTGATTGAAAATTAAGATCAAGATGACAAGTTTCATGGTTATAATTATTCTTTAAAGCATACGTGTCATCGCAATAATCATCATAGATAGGAGGCACGCTTTCATCATAAAGAATTTGCTCATCAAAGCTTGGGGGACAAAAAATATCATCTCCATCAAACATAGCTTCCCCAAGCTTTTGGCTTTGCATATCATTAGAATCATGGATATTCAAGGAATTCATACTAACAAAATTGCAATCATGCTCATCATTCAAAGATTTAGTGCCAAACAATTTAATGCATTCTTATCCTAACACTTTGGCACAATTTTCCTTTCCATCATACTCACGAAAGATATTAAAAAGATGAAGCGTATGAGACAAACTCAATTCCATTTTTTTTGTAGTTTTCTTTTATAGAATAACCTAGTGCTAAGACAAGAAACAAAAAGATTCGATTGCAAGATCTAAAGATATACCTTCAAGCACTCACCTCCACGGCAACGGCGCTAGAAAAGAGCTTGATGTCTACTACGCAACCTTCTTCTTGTAGACGTTGTTGGGCCTGCAAGTGCACAGATTTGTAGGACAGTAGGAAATTTCCCTCAAGTGGATGACCTAAGGTTTATCAATCCGTGGGAGGCGTAGGATGAAGATGGTCTCTCTCAAGCAACCCTGCAACCAAATAACAAAGAGTCTCTTGTGTCCCCAACACACCCAATACAATGGTAAATTGTATAGGTGCACTAGTTCAGCGAAGAGATGGTGATACAAGTGCAATATGGATGGTAGATATAGGTATTTGTAATCTGAAATAATAAAAACAGCAAGGTAACTAATGATAAAAGTGAGCACAAACGGTATTGCAATGATAGGAAACAAGGCCTAGGGTTCATACTTTCACTAGTGCAAGTTCTCTCAACAATAATAACATAATTGGATCATATAACTATCCCTCAACATGCAACAAAGAGTCACTCCAAAGTCACTAATAGCGGAGAACAAACGAAGAGATTATGGTAGGGTACGAAACCACCTCAAAGTTATTCTTTCCAATCAATTCGTTGGGCTATTCCTATAAGCGTCACAAACAGCCCTAGAGTTCGTACTAGAATAACACCTTAAGATACAAATCAACCAAAACCCTAGTGTCACCTAGATACTCCATTGTCACCTCAAGTATCCGTGGGTATGATTATACGATATGCATCACACAATCTCAAATTCATCTATTCAACCAAAACATAGAACCTCAAAGAGTGCCCCAAAGTTTCTACCGGAGAGTCAAGAAAACGTGTGCCAACCCCTATGCATAGGTTCATGGGCGGAACCCGCAAGTTGGTCACCAAAACATACATCAAGTGGCACGTGATATCCCATTGTCACCACAGATAAACACGGCAAGACATACATCAAGTGTTCTCAAATCTTTAAAGACTAAATCCCATAAGATTACTTCAAGGGGAAAACTCAATCCATTACAAGAGAGTAGAGGGGGAGAAGAAACATAAGATCCAACTATAATAGCAAAGCTTGCGATACATCAAGATCGTATCACCTCAAGAACACGAGAGAGAGAGATCAAACACATAGCTACCGGTACATATCCTCTGCCCCGAGGGTGAACTACTCCCTCCTTGTCATGGAGAGCGCCGGGATGATGAAGATGGCCACCGGTGAGGGTTCCCCCCTCCGACAGGGTGCCGGAACAGGGTCCCGATTGATTTTTGGTGGCTCTGGAGGTTTTGCGGCGGCGGAACTCCCGATCTAATCTCTGTTCTGGAAGTTTTACGATACGTAGGTATATATGGGTGCAGGGGGTACGTCGGTGGAGCTACGGGGGCCCCACGAGGCAGGGGGGCGTGCCCTAGGGGGGTGGGCGCGCCCCCCAGCCTCGTGAGCACCTCCCGTATCTCCTGACGTAGAGTCCAAGTCTATCTGATGGCTTTCCTTCCAAAAATAACTTCTCCAGTTGATTTCATTCCGTTTCGACTCCATTTAATATTCCTTTTCTTCCAAACACTGAAATAGGCATAAAACAACAAATCTGGGCTGGGCCTCTGGTTAATAGGTTAGTCCCAAAAATAATATAAAAGTGGATAATAAAGCCCAATATTGCCCAAAATAGTAGATAATATAGCATGGAGCAATCAAAAATTATAGATACGTTGGAGACGTATCACGTCCCAAAGTTTGAGATCCCCCCTCCCCTCCATTTCCCCATTCATACAGCGTCGGCGGCACGACAACCTCCGCACTGCGGCCAGCCTCCTCCGTCCGCCACCCCATCCTCCACCTTGCCGGAGCCGCTACCCCTACCCCGTCGTCCACTGCAAGATATGGACGTCGATCTCTCATCCACGGCGCTGGACCAGGATCCTTTCATCGCCTCCTCTCGCTTCATCGGCGCCGTCGTCCACCTTGCTGTTGCCGCTCCTACGACCGCCTCGTCCACGGCAACAGGATATATCCCCCGACCCGGCCGTCTGCCGTCTAAAGTCTTCTTCCCTGCCACCGACAGCCATCGCACCCGCAGCACCCTCAACGTATCAGCATAGGCCTACACGGCGTCGCAAGAGAGGTGGTACTCTTCCATATGTGCTTAAGTTACTAGTCATCAACCCATGCACCTGCACGGGCTAGGGGTATTGTATTGTTTTGAAATCTATGGTATTGTTACACAACATGCATATATACTTTGTGGACACTCATATAACTTTAACTTTATGGAAGGATGTCCCTGAATTATTATTATTTTAACTGGATACATATGTTGACATATTAAGAAATATAGATGGTACGGTATAATTAGGAAATGATATAAAATGTCTTAATTAATTTATTGTGTTTTCTAGAATGGCAGATCTAAAATCTAAATAATGGAACTACAAAGAGAAAATACATATGGCGTTAGAAACAAACCTTTAGAATATGTATTCCTTATGCGTTGCTAAAATTGTAGGAGTATCCATATGAATGTTTCATTTTAGATTTGAACATCATCAAGACAGGGCCTTTTAAAACATATCTAATTAATCACAATTGATATTAAATTTAACTAAGGAAATGCAGAAGTAGCAATATTTGCTTCATTTCTTTTGTGATACAAATCTCACCAGTTTCAAGTTTGCCGTGCATGTTTCTACGCCAAACAATGACTTAATATGTAAGTAATCACACTATTCTAAAAACTGAGAAAGCAGGAAATAATTTGTTTTAAATTAAGAAAAATTGCACCTTATTTCTATAGTAGTACTTTCTCGGAATTCAAAGGGTTGCTGGAGGATCAATAAGTTTGGCTGAACCCACAAAATCTAGCATAGAGGATAAAGCTAGTTCAAACATTCGTATTATTAAATATAAAAAAATATCGATGTATCTAAGATTAGTGTGTTTGGTGAACCAAAAAACTCTATTATGCAGCCAACAGGTCTTTTTAAAGTTTTTACCGCCAAATTTGATGTTTGATACCAATGAACTAACACTTTACGATCTTGGAAAATAAAGTCACAATAGACAATAGATATACCAGATTAAGGAGTATACCTACTCAAGAATATAGCTCAGAGATCTAAATAACTACATACCATACAGTAAATAAGCAAAGTGCTTTATTGCTTCGCCATCAAGATAATGGCCATGCACCTACATTATCTTCATCTTGTAGGCACTACATATTTCGAGGTTTGAATTAATGGACCAATGATTTTTCGTCCTGCAAAAAAAAAAAATCAAACAAAAATACATTATCAGTTTTACCCGGTCATTCACTATTTAGAACCTAATATGTGGCACAGTATCACGACATCATTATCAGTGGAGCAAAACTTGTGAACCGGTAGAGGGAGACACACTAAATAATATCATTTGCATTCAAGGCATATACCAGAGGAGATGCCATATGTGTGCCGTGAATATGTCATAGTACCATCTGAGAAGACAACCGACAATAATATATTTCAGAAACCAACAACATGGCATAGAACTAATGTAAGGCCATTTTCTGCAAGCCTGCAACCACTATGAAACACATAAAAAATACTAATGAAGTAACTGGATTAAGTTTACACATGTTTACAACCTTTTTTGCGAAAACTTTACTGTTTAGTGCTTCACTCAGTAGTACGATTACACAAAAACTAACTTGCGACCATCTAAAAGTTCCTAATTTAATAGTATAAAGCTTCGACATGTCGACATTATTACCTTCTTGAATTAATTTTGGTTAGGCAATGGACAAATCTTTGTTGTCGCCTTATTTGCCATATGCCTTCAAGAAATATCTGAGGAAATTGTATAGCATGGAGATCAGTACATATGTGAGAAAATAATACTTAAGTACAACGTAATATTAAAAATAATTATATACTTTTCAACATATAAAAAAATAAAACTTACACTGATATATTGTAGAAACCAACAACCTGGGAGCACAGCATGCATTACATAAAATTATGTACACCAAGAGGACTTCGCTCGATCTGTTAATAAGAAATTTTTGTAACACAAATAAATATATAATTCCATCTGTATGTCGTTACGTTGATAACAGTACACACAATTTTGGTGAAAGTTAAAGTATGTTTTATTAAAATAATTATGATAGAAAATACAAAGCGACTATTGCTCCTCGGACACACATTATGTTATTTCTAATATTCTCCCGAATATCATCGCACACACAGACCGGACACAAAACGCTCGAAGCTTACTCCAAAACATAGTTGGTAATTTAGTAGATTTCGAAAACCATGTGTTCATAGGCCATGTGTGTGCAGAATTTTAGAAAGGAAAATTTGAATTTAATGTTCATAAGAGAAGAGAATGAGTGCAGCACCATATATAAAAAGTATCAACTCAGTTTGATCTATCAGAGTTTAGCATCATATACCTCAGATATATTAGTTCAGTTAGAGCAACCTAATATTTAGCGCCAACAAACTAATAGTATCATGTTTTGCAGCTGTAGCTTTTAGTGATTTTTGTCATGTATGTACGTGATACAACCACGAAAATACTTCCACTTCCGCATCCGGCCTCTATATCTCATACTTCTACAAAAATAAAAATAAATACAGAACTCTATACCTCATAGAATGCTGGTGTTGTCTTTCCTGAACTTTTTCCCGGTCCACGACTGCTCACTTAATGCTATATTGTCCGCCTTAAACAGCCATACATGGTGGTCGCAACACTTCTCGTTCTACGGCTTATACAACAGAGAAACATTTACGTGTGTAAATGCAACTTCCTCCGGAACAAACTCCACCCGGCTGTATATTGTATGTTGCAAATGCTCCATGATGCAGACCCCGCTGTATCTGAGCTCTAGCAGACATTCTCTATCACGATCTCTGGCCCTCAGCCCCAACGCCCATGGTTATTACAACGTCGCCAGACCGCTGTTTATCTTCAGTCCAGTCTGATATGGAAGCAAAATAAAAATACCAAGGAGCGAATATTTTATAGTCTCATATAAAATTATACTAACATTAATTTGTTCAGTACTTTATTCCATTGACATTAGAATAAAACTGGCTGTATATAGTAGAAATCAGATTGAATAAAAACCTAATTAATTCCACTGTGATCTAATCTTAGTAAATTGCATACTTTAGCGGTCAGACTGGTATCAATTTTTGTTCCACTCAAATCTAAGGATGGCCAACAGCATGGATAGTATTTGAATTGGTAAAATTATAGGATTTAACGCTACTTTGCTGCTAGTTTCCTTGTTATATAGATACAAAATAGTTGATCAGATAGAAAACGATACCTACCTCTGTAGCAAAAGGGGTAGGGAGCTCGATTCTCCTCATGCATCTCCAATGCAATGCATGCTGATGAATTCCGCTGTACGCGTGGCCAATCTGCCCGACCTACTTAAGTACATGGCGATCATGGAGGGAGCTGACACCTCAATAAATTGAGGAGGGCAATCTCCAAGGTTGCCCAAGTAAGGAGACACATGGTGTCAGAGCGGCCTCCATGAACAGATGAGGGAGATCGGAGGTCAGCAGATCGAGGGATGTTCTTGTGGAGAAGAAACGATGGTGGGAGGCAGGAGGGTAGGAGGCCAGGATTACCCGGTCATGTTTTTTTTGGTTGGTTTCTATTTCAGTTTTTTTATCATGTATAAGAGATGGAAAGAGAGGAGTCTGTCTCCTGCACGTGAAGAGGTGCATCCTCGTTGGTTTCTATTTTTTTATCATATGACGTAAGGAGGTGCAAATACAGGAGTTTGTCTCCCTTACGTGAAGAGGCCCATCGGGGCATTATCTGACAGCGTTCGGTGTATCATTAGTATATCTAATGGTCAAAAATTTCTAACCAACAGGATTAACGTGGAACCTCGTTTGGTGCCTCTAATTAGTAAATATAAGATTGATCTCACCCGAAAAATAGATCGTAATTTGTTTACTGTACTTTTCTTGTCCGTACCAAATCGTAGTGGCTAGTTGAAAGCAAACATTGGTTGCGAAGTAGCTTTGTCCGGTTTGCACCTTCAGATCCGGCATGGCACGGGCACTATACTCGTAAAGCTTATGGTTTGCCCCCTTTATATTCAGTACCATCATCGTAGGTGCTTCGTGTCGTGCTAGCACTGCTCCTCAAGACCTCAACCCAAAGCTTACGTGTTGAAATACGAATCTGATATGATGCTCATATCACTAAAACATAGAATGTTTAATTGGTCACCTAATGTTCCTATATTCGTTTCGAAAAGCATGTGCGCCACCCACTGGTCCAGCTAGTTCCACTTTCCTGATTTTTCTCTTGATGCTTAGGGTTTTCCCCTTTTATCTACTCTACTATGATCTACGTAGGTGCTTTCTATCGTACTAGCATTACTCCACCCTTCAAGCTAACAACACAACACTCAGAATATGGAAGCTTAGTTGTTCAAATATGATTGTGATACTGATATTAGTTAACCGACACATTTAATTGGTTATCTAAAGGTCCCACTTGAGTTTCCAAATGCATGTCGCGACATATAGAGAGACATCATAATTGCATTTCTTTGTCACTTGTTGACCGTACTTTCTTGTCCATACCAAATCTTAGTTGTTATTTCAAAGAAAACACCGGTTGCTAACTACCCTTTGCGCGGTTTGCAGCTTCAGATCTGCCATCCCATTGCCACGGCCAACACTGTACTCATCATGCTTATGTTTTCCCCATTTTATGATGACCACAATCAGCCTACGTGGTTCGTGTCGTAATAGCACTGCTCCACCCATCGAGCTAAACAAGCTTAGTTATACAAATTCATATCTGATATTATTGCTGATATTAGTAAAACCGAGAGATGTTTAATTGGTTAGCTAAATGTTCCTACTTTAGTTTCGAAATGCATGTGAGCCACATATGGAGAGACAGGAAAGAATAGTATTTCTCTGTGCGCTCTGGTTCATCATGGGTGGCCAACCGACATTGTATTGAAAGACTTGTAATATCTTCAATCTGCTTGCTCTTCTGCTCTTCTTTAAGATGATACTCTTCTCTTGCAGTCGACTGGTCAGGTCGAGTTGTTCTCCTTAGTATATTTTGAATCTGTCAGTCAGTCGACTTGTTCTTCTTTACTATATGTTGAAGCTATCATCCGCAAAGTGTCATCACTACGGAGCTCTCATATTTTGAGTAGTAGGCCACATTATATTAATGCACACAACAAATTACAGCATGCATGGCATCTTTTAAAAGAATTGCAGAGATAGCACAAAGGGGTTTACAGGGAGGCGGTATTGGATTAGAATCACTTCTGCATTACAAAGAAAATCTCACTTGTTTTTATGTTTTCATGCATGTCAGATATTGAACATTATCAAAATTAATATGAGAATGGACACACGAGAGGAATATTGCAGAACGATCCATTGGCTAACAAACTTGGCATGGTGGAGGATGGCCTATCTTATTCACCCATCAAGGTGCTTGCTCTAACTTTGCAAAGTTGTATTGGTCGCACATATTTTTCATCTGACCTCTTGCATTACTTCTACTTTGTTACACCATCTGCTTAGTTTAAGCATCATATATGAGTATATGCCATACCTATCCATTTTCTGTACCCATTCCATGTGTCGTCACACTATGTTTTTCCAGTCAAATGTTGTTCTTTCGTAATAGATGTCCAAAAGGAAGGGGTGCATGCAGATCCTCAAGGAGTACAAACTAGGTATTTGGAAAAGGTAGTGATACCTGTTAAATCAGATAGATCAGCAGCCACAGAAAACATAGGCCCAACTGTACCACACTTTACCCCTACTCCAGTGGCCAAACCCCTATTAGAACTGCTGGGAGCCCAGCGTCAGGTACTGTCTATGATATCAATTCAAAATTTGAACTCCTAAATTTCTGCTTGTGCCTTACCTTCTCTCTTGTATGAAAACTAATTTCAGATGAATCTCCTTGCTCAAAGGATCATATGATCTCAAAACAATAATGGGCTCTGCATTGCTCTTGTCAGTACCTCTCTCCCTTTTGCCTTGTAACGCTGTACTTAATTAATTGCTATTTGATTATGTATCATCACCGCACTTTTGAGCTTCATTATCCTCTGTTTCGTCCAATATTATTTGATCTATATTTACTCTTTGCAAAATGTAGAATAATGGCAACGCTTATAAAGAATTTTCTTTGGGGAATTTATTGAATTATCCTTCCATCAACATGGAGAAGGGCTTTGTCCAGCCCATGTTAACATGTAATGTAAGTTTATCCTTCTCAAGCCTTCAAACTTTGTTCTAGTATAGATTTGGATAGGCATAATTTCCTCCACTGCTATTTGCTTTGCTGTTTACATCTGATTGGATGTTTGCAACAACTACCAGTTTCACATTGTAGTTGTAAAAACATGTTCCTTATGGAGAACAGATCCATTTATTTGCTTATATAATTGTGAAACCTGTTACGTGTCTCCTTGTTTCTCTTTCAGACTCGTATCTCTTACGCCAGGCAGAACTTTAGGGAAGATAGTGAGCCAAACCATCTTGAGGACAGTGAGATGACCCCAAGGTCATGTCTTGATGAAGACAGTGAGTTGAAGCTACTCACCAACAGGTGTGAGACAACCTCTGTGCAGTTGCTGCCTCAATCAGTTCGACTTCTTCAGTCTCAACTTAAAGCGGAAAGGCTTGCTTCAGCTCAGCTCCGACTTGAAGTCAAAGATGCAATAAAGATGTCAGAGGACTACCGTGCGCACCATCATGCCTTAAATCTAGTGTTGATGCATCTACGTTGACACAACTGAGGTCTACTCAGCTTCTTCAGCTGTTTGGGGGGCCCGACCTGGCTAGGCCTAGTGCCTTCTTAAGTGCTCTCAGTTTTGTATATTCTTTTGTCGGCGTGTTTATTTGCACTGGTGGCGAACTTTGATGCCCAGTGGATGTAATATGTGTGATAGTCGTGATAGCCTAGCGTAAGTTGCTTATTTATTTCCTTGTTGTCTTGTTTATTTGTTTGCTTGTAGTCATTGCAGTTCTTTTTCCGCGGTTTGCTAGTGGCTGCAATAACCTATTTTTTTAAACTAGGCCACAATAACCATGGGCTAATATTCTTGTAGTGACTTTGGGCCTCCTACGGGCCGTGAAAGCGATGGGCCTTCTACGAGCTGTAGAAAGCGATGGGTATTCTACGGGCAGAGAAACAATGGGCCTTCTACGGGCCGAGAAACAATGGGCCTTCTACGGTCGATCATCAATGGGCCTTATACGGGCAAGATGATCGACACAAACATGGGCCAATAACAGTCGCATTATGGCCGTAAACGGGCTAGAGTTGGAATCGTTCGTTCATGGGCCGACCATAACGGGGCATCGTTAATAGGCCGTATTTGATGACGCTATGAAAACGGCCCAATGTATTAACGGACCACAAACGGCCCGACTATAACCACGGGCTGAATTTGGCCCACAAGCAGAAAATGACAGTAACGGGCCGTAAGTAAACGAATGCTGGAAATGAGCCCAAGAATAAATGGGCTCTGAGAAGGCCGAAAGATAACATGGGCTGGAAATGGCCCAACGGAATAATGGACCGTTAATGGGTATAAAGTGATACACTATTCAGTACGGGCCAATTTCACCACGGGCCGTTAATGGGTGTAAAGTGATACACTGTTCATTACGGGCCAGTTTCACCACGGGCCGTTAATAGGCCAAGAGTTACATAGGGCCTCATATGGGCGAAGACGTCATGGGCCATACATGGGCCGGCGAAAACAGGTGGAATCATATTGGGTGGCCAGATGACGCCATCGGGCCTAATTCAGATAGGGCGTAACGGGCCTTGGGTTAGCGGGCTGTAAATGGGCTATATGCGAACAGGCCTTAACAGGCTTTACATGGGCCGGCCCGCCACCTTTTGACCAAGTCAAACGGGCCAGCCTTTTCACAGGAATGGGCCTCTGTTGGGCCGTGCCATGTGTCGACGTATCATAGGCGCCTTCTGTCCAATGAGTGGATGACATCTGTCCCAACGATGAGCCGACATGTGTTTCCTCCAGCCAATGATGATTTTACACGTGGAAAATCCCCATTGGTCGGGGCTGTTAACGGGTTATCGGATCCAAAACCCGACCCGATAGCTTAACGGCGTTCCGTCACGGTGGATGCCACGTGTCGGTCACCCTTGACGAAAGCACTTCTGTGACGCGCGATTTATCGTCATTGAAGTGGACACTTCCGTGATGATAATTTTGGTAATGTCATGGAACACTTCTACGACAGCACATGTATGACTATCTTGATTCTGTCATAAATTTATCATGGATGTACATGCATGCAGAAAACGCGACCTACTATGACAAACACGTATCATCACGGAAGTGTATTTTTTTGTAGTGCTATGATGTCTCTTACCGATTTACCACTATCGTTTTGGGGTTATGCATTAGAGACAACTGCATTCACGTTAAATAGGGCACCATCTAAATCCGTTGAGACGAAACCATATGAACTGTGGTTTGGCAAGAAAATCCAAGTTGTCGTTGATTAAAGTTTGGGGTTGCGATGCTTATGTGAAATAGCTTCAACCTGATAAGCTCGAACCCAAATCGGAGAAATGTGTCTTCATAGGATACCCAAAAGAGACCTTTGGGTACACCTTCTATCACAAATCCGAAGGCAAGATGTTCGTTGCTAAGAATGGATCCTTTCTAGAGAAGGAGTTCCTCTCGAAAGAAGTGAGTGGGAGGAAAGTAGAACTTGATGAGGTAATTGTACCTTCTCCCGAATTGGAAAGTAGTTCGTCACAGAAATCAGTTCCAGTGATTCCTACACCAATTAGTGGGGAAGCTAATGATGATGATCATGAAACTTCATATCAAGTTACTACCAAACCTCGTAGGTCAACCAGAGTATGATCCACACCAGGGTAGTACGGTAATCCTGTTCTGGAGGTCATGTTACTTGACCATGACGAACCTATGAATGTCGGTGTACAAAAAGAGGGGCACACTTTTGTACCCCTTTACCTGTGCACGGGCAGTCAGAGCCGCGCCCATGACCACACCAAGCAGAGCAGGGGAGGTGAGCCAAGGTAAGACCGAAGCCCAAGATAATCAGAGCAATGCCAAGGCCAAGACCATAAAGAGCAGAGGGACGAAGCAGGTTCCCCCAGCAAGACCCTTGCCGGGGAAACCTCAGCGGCCCCGGCAAGATCCTTGCCGGGACAACTCGCCCCACGCCAACAGAGCGAGCCACCCTTGAGCCCACGGCCGCCAACACCGTCATCAACGTGGGGCCAGGGCTCGGGAAGGCACCTCTGTGGTGGCATGCAGATCTTTGTGAAGAAATATTCAAGATCAGATGAGGATTAAAAGACGACGATTGCTACGTCTTGAGCTTGCATTGGTTTTCCCCGAAGAGGAGAGGATGATGCAGCAGAGTAGCGTAAGTATTTCCCTCAGTTTTTGAGAACCAAGGTATCAATCAAGTAGGAGGCCACGCACAAGTCCCTCGTACCTGCACAAAACGATAGCTACTCGCAACCAACGCGATTAGGGGTTGTCAATCCCTTCACGGTCACTTACGAGAGTGAGATCTAATAGAGATGATAGATAATATTTTTGGTATTTTTGGGTATAGAGATGCAAAGTAAAAAGTAAAAAGGCAAAGTAAAAAGTAAAAAGGCAAAGTAAAAAAACAAAGCAAGTATAAAAGTGATGGAGATTGATATGATGAGAACAGACCCGGGGGCCATAGGTTTCACTAGTGGCTTCTCTCAAGAGCATAAGTATTCTACGGTGGGTGAACAAATTACTGTTGAGCAATTGACAGAATTGAGCATAGTTATGAGTATATCTAGGTATGATCATGTATATAGGCATCACGTCTGAAACAAGTACACCGAGACGATTCTGCATCTAGTACTATTACTCCACTCATCGACCGCTATCCAGCATGCATCTAGAGTATTAAGTTAAAAACAGAGTAACGCCTTAAGCAAGATGACATGATGTAGAGGAATAAATTCATGCAATATGATAAATACCCCATCTTGTTATCCTCGATGGCAACAATACAATACGTGACTTGCAACCCTTTCTGTCACTGGGTAAGGACACCGCAAGATTGAACCCAAAGCTATGCACTTCTCCCATTGCAAGAACTACCAATCTAGTTGGCCAAACCAAACGGATAATTCGAAGAGACTTGCAAAGATAACCAATCATACATAAAAGAATTCAGAGAAGATTCAAATATTATTCATAGATAAGCTGGATCATAAACCCACAATTCATCGGTCTCAACAAACACACCGCAAAAAGAAGATTACATCGAATAGATCTCCGAGAGAGGGGAGAACATTGTATTGAGATCCAAAAGAGAGAAGAAGCCATCTAGCTACTACTATGGACCGAAGGTCTCAAGTAAACTACTCACACTTCATCGGAGGGGCTATGGTGTTGATGTAGAAGCCCTCCATGGTGGATAGCCCCTCCATGTGAGCTCCTAACAGGCCCCAAGATGGGATCTCGTGGATCTGAGGAAGCGGCGGTGGAATTAGGTTTTGGCCCTGTTCGATCGTTTGGGGGTATGTAGGTATATATAGGAGGAAGGAGTACGTCGATGGAGCAACAGGGGCCCACGAGGCGGGGGTGCGCCTGGGCGCCCCACCCTCGTGACCGCCTTTGTTGTTCCTTGGCGTGAGGGTCCAAGTCTCTGGATCACGCTCGTGAGAAAATCACGCTTCAAGGTTTCATTCCGTTTGGACTCCGTTTGATATTCATTTCTTCAAAACACTGAAATAGGAAAAAAAAACAGCAATTCTGGGCTGGGCCTCCGGTTAATAGGTTAGTCCCAAAAATAATATAAAAGTGGAAAATAAAGCTCAATATAGTCCAAAATAGTAGATAAAGTAGCATGGAGCAATAAAAAATTATAGATACGTTGGAGACGTATCAACGATCCTCGGCATGATCCTTGCCGAGGAAGGCTACCAGACCCCCGGCAAGACCCTTGCCGGGGACGACAGCGCGCCACGGCAAGACCCTTGCCGGGCCACCCGGCAAGGCCCTCACCAAGGACGCCGGCGGGACCACCGGCAGGCCCGCAACAGCCAAGCTTCCACCGCCGTTCCCATACAGTTGCCAGCCCAACCAGTTGGGCGGGCACCTGCGTGACAACATGCAGCTCCCAGGCCAACTCATCAAGCGCCTGCGTGGCGGCATGTAGATCTTCGTGAAGGCTCCACCACCGCGCCACCTCAGCTGCCTGCCTGCCTACATGGCACTGCACGCATCACTGGCCGGGGTGCATGTCGAAGCAAGGAGGAGCGGCAACGGACGGGACGGGCCTCGCCCCCGTCCCCGATAAAGCAAGGGACACCTATGCCACGATTAAATGCGTCT
Organism: Aegilops longissima; assembly: GCA_021605205.1. Classification (NCBI taxonomy): domain Eukaryota; kingdom Viridiplantae; phylum Streptophyta; class Magnoliopsida; order Poales; family Poaceae; genus Aegilops; species Aegilops longissima. The sequence goes on from CM038679.1 coordinate 500,386,217, forward strand.
TGTCACCGAATGCGAGCGATAAGCTCAGGGGCATCAGACGCTTTTCCACCTCTGTGTGCCACCGTGGCAGCCCCTTCGACTATAAAAGGAGGCCCATGGCATACTGGAGAAGGATTCAGCTCTTTTGAACCACGCACTGACCACATCTAGTTCGAGAGCTCAAGAACTCTCAGAAATACACCCACCAAAGCAAGACTAGGGTTTTACGCATCCTCGCGGCCCGAACCTGGGTAAACGATCCTTGTGCTGTCTACTAGCCCTGCTCTCCTCGCAACCCTGCGCCCCGACAACCGTAGTAGGGATTCTTGTGATCCCATAGGTGTCGTTCCACACCGACATCTTTGGCGCGCCAGGTAGGGGGCGCAATTGTGAGAATCTGGTCTGGTAGTTAGCCTAGCAGTTCTTCGTCGCCATGGCCCCTAAGAAGAAGACGACCATGGCGATCGGCTCGTTGGGAGCTGAACGGCCCGTGCCAGTGCAGACGAGCAGCGGACCGGTCGCGGAAAGGACCCGGGCCGCGGCCCGCGAGCACCAAGATCGCCTGAGTAGTCGGAGCTGGCGAAGCGGCGTTCGTCGCGCCAGACGACCGCTACGTCGCCGGATCCAAAGACGGAGATGCCCCCGCAGCGGCGCAGACCCTCCGGGGTGTCGCAGCAATTCGGGCGGCGCGGCGACCTCCAGACGCATACACCGCGACCACCGCGTTCTTCCCATGGTGTGCGCGCCGAACAGCGTCACCACGTTGGTGACCCTGGGCACCGCCGTGGGAAGAGCCGTGTGCGTCGTCAGCAAGACGAAGGGGTTCAGCACGCTCGTCGAAGCGCTGGTGAAAATGGCACGCAGCCGCTGGGTCGTGACGGAGCTCCTTCTAACATAGTTAGAAGTCGAAGTGCGCCGCGACCCACGCAGCTGTTGCCGCCGCCCACGCCAGCGGAAGCTTTGGCGCGCGCACAGCTGCTCCTCGACTTCCCTCCTGCTGCAGAGAAGCTCGATGAGCGGAGGGCCACCATCCGGAGCCTCGTGCCATCGCAAACAAAGACGATCCGCGACTGGCGGGGCCCTCGGGTTGGCGCTCCACCGAGCCACCACATGCTGGCGTGGGGAGGACCGGGGGAGCTGCGGCCACGGTGCACACTCCTCTTCCTCGCCAGCCGCCGCGGGCGTCGGCCCGTCGCAACGACGCTTGTGATAACATCTCCATAGCATCGTCCGACCCGCGGACCCTCCGCGACCAGCGCCAGGTCCTTCGGGAGCGAGCTCACGAAGACGCTCGAACCACCGTCGAGCACCGGCACGAAACGCGCCGCTAGTCGGACAAGCGGGCGGGACCCGCTATGGACCACCCGGCACCGGGGGGCCCCGGTGGCCTACCTTATGAGGTGGGCTGCCCGGCTTTTACCCGTGAGCTGAGGCAGTTCCAGTGGCCGTCCCACCGCATGTTCAAGCCCGACGTCGGCGAGAAGTACACCGGAAAGACCCATCCGTCCGAGTTCCTCAGCATCTACACCATCGCGATGCAGGCCGCTGGGGCTCTCGAAGACAAGGTGCTTGCCAACTATTTCCCTCTGGCGCTCAAGCCCAATGTGATGTCTTGGTTGATGCACTTGCCGGTGGATTCCATTTCTTCTGGTCAGATCTGTGCCATGAGTTCGCTGGCGCCTTCACAGAGGCCACCAAGCTCATGGCCAGTGCGATGATCTCGCATATCATTCCCGGAAGGAAGGGAGACCTGCGCAAGTACATCCGAGATTCAGCCGGTGCAGTACAACATCCTCGACGTTCATCCCGCCGCTGTGAATAGCGCGTTCCACCAGAACGTGGGCAATCGCAAGATGCGCGAGGAGTTGGCGATGACTAAGGTTAAGGATGTGGCTGAGCTCTACGTTCTGGCTGATAGGTGCGCCCGGGCTGAAGAGGGAAGGAAGTACCCCGGCGAAGACGCCGGCGCGAAAACCGACACTACCGATGAAGACGCCGCCACCCCGACGAAGAAGAGCCGGCGTCGCAACAGGAAACGCAAAAGGCAAGGCTGTGCTTGCCGTTGAGGGATCTGACGATACCGGTGCCGACAAGAAGGTCAAGGCAGACGCCCTCGGCAAGGAGATTGCCGGGTGTGCCGCCTACCGGGCCATGGCGGCTACCGACAAGCCAGGAAGCTCCGGCAAGCAATACTGCAAGATCCACCGCACCAAGGGCCACGACCTCCAGAACTGCCGACAAGTCGAGCTGCTTGCTGAGAAGCAAAAGGCTGGGTACGAAAGGCGGGACAAGGAGAAGGACCAGGACGGTGCTGAGGGATCCGGCAAGAAGCGTGGCGGCCAAGGAGGCCGCCCCAGCAAGGACAACCAGCAAGAGAGGCCCGCCCGGGGCCGCGACAAGAAACAAGAAGACGACGATCACGACGAGGACGACGAGTCTGGTGAGCAAGGGTTCCAGAAGGGTACGGAGGCCATGTGCGTCGATGGCGGCGCCTCGCTGCATACCTCTCACCGCCAACTCAAGCAGTGGGCGCGTGAGATTACAGTAGCAGAGCCATCGTTCGACGCTCAGAAGCCGCTAAAGTGGTCCAACACGCCCCTCATCTTTGACGCCGAGGACCACCCTGACCGCACTACCGCGGTCGGGTGTTTGCCATTGTTGGTCTCGCCAACGATATGCAACCTCAGGGTGAACAAGATGTTGGTTGACGGCGGGGCCGGCCTGAACCTGATCTCGCCTGTCGTGATCAAAAGTTTGCAAATCCCTGATGGAGACCTCAAGGAAACGGGCACGTTTCAAGGGGTCAATCCGGGGAGGAGCCAGCCGAAGGGAAAGGTCACGGTGCCCGTGACATTTGGAGGAGAGTTGAACTACAGGATGGAGAGGATCGTCTTCGACGTGGCCGAGATCCCCTTGCCCTACAACGGGATCCTCGGCCGCCCGGCACTAGCCAAGTTCATGGCAGCGTCACACTATGCCTACAACATGCTAACGATGCCCGGGCCGTTGACCATCATCTTCGTCCCCTCCGACAAGAAGGACGTGCTGATTTGCGCCGACCAACTCTGCCGGGAAGCAGTTGCAGTAGCCTCCGTCAAGGCACCTGCTCCTGCCGCTGAAGGCCCGGGAGGGAAGAAGGAGCCCGGCAAGACCTCTCGCACCCACTCCGGCAAGCGCACCTCCTCGGAGTGTTGTGCTACCGTTGAGGACGTGTCAGAGAGATCTACCGACAAGAGCAAGAGATCCAGAGCCGAGCCGCCGCAGACCAAGAAGGTGCCCGTCGGGGAGGATGGCACGGGAGGGGCCTTCATCACAGGATCCACCCTCGACAGCAAATAGGAAGGTTTGCTCGTCACCTTCCTGCGGGCAAATGTCGACGTGTTTGCATGGCAAGCGTCCGACATCCCCGGTGTTCCCAGGGAGGTGATTGAGCACCACCTACCTGTCTGCCTCCACGCACGGCCCGTCAAGCAGAAGGTCAGAAAGCAGGCTCTGGAAAGGCAGGAGTTCATCACAGAGGAGATTAGGAAGTTGGAACCGGCAGGTTTGGTGAGAGGGGGTGCTCCACCCGACGTGGTTGGCAAATCCGGTAGTGGTGCGCAAGGCGAATGGGAAGTGGAGGCTGTGTATTGATTACACAGATATTAATAAAGCTTGTCCTAAGGACCCCTTCCCGTTGCCGCGCATCGACCAGATTGTTGACTCCACAGCCGGGTGTGATCTGTTATCATTCCTCGACGCCTACTCAGGCTACCACCAAATCTTCATGAAAAGAGAGGATGAAGAGAAGAGAACATTCATCACCCCATGTGGTACGTATTGCTTTTTACGGATTCCTTTCGGGTTGAAGAGTGCTGGCTCAACGTTTGCAAGAGCAGTCCAAATTGGTTTTGAACTTCAGATCCATAGAAATATGGAGGCCTACATGGATGACATAGTGGTCAAAACCAAGGACGGGCCAACTTTGTGCAAGATCTGGCAGAGACATATGCTAACCTGCGCAAGATCAACCTCAAGCTAAACCCTGAGAAGTGCGTCTTCAGTGTTCCGTCCGGCAAGCTTCTCGGGTTCTTTGTGTCGCAGCGCGGGATCGAGGCAAACCCAGACAAGATCAAGGTTATTGAGCAAATCGAGGTGCCCAAGCGGATCAAGGATGTGTGTCGGCTCACCGGCTGTGTTGCCACCATGAGCCGATTCATCTCCAAGTCCGCCAAGCGCGCCCTTCCCTTCTTCAAAATCTTGAAGAAGGCAGGCCAATAGAGTGGACCCCAGAAGCTGAGGCAGCACTGCAGGATCTGAAGAAATACCTTTCCTCCATGCCAATACTGGTTGCGCCTAAACCACAAGAGTCGTTACTGCTATATCTGGCAGCGACAAATCAAGTGGTCAGTGCCGCACTGGTGGCACAGACGGAGGTCGACAAGGAGGCAGCAATGGTGGCAGAACCAGCGGATGGCGAGCCAAAGATTCCCCCGCAGGGCCTGGTGCCGACAAGGCGCGGCCCCCGGCAGAGTCTGGTGCCACCAAGGCAATGCCCGCGCAGTCGAGTGAAGTGGTGCAAAAGAAGAAGATGATGCGGCACCCGGTTTACTTTGTCAGCTCCATCTTGCAGGGGGCTAGGTCGAGGTATTCCGGCGTGCAAAAATTGCTCTTCGGCCTCCTTATGGCCTCGAGGAAGCTACGTCACTACTTCCAGGCCCATGAGATCACTGTCGTCACCCGCCTGCCGTTGCAACGGATACTGCACAACCCGGACGCAACCGGAAGGATTGTGGAATGGGCCTTGGAGCTGTCAAGCTTCAGTTTAAAGTTTGAAAGTACCTCGACAATTCAGAGCAGAGTCTTGGCGGCGTTCATCGCAGAATGGACCTCGACGCCTGACGAAGAAATCCAGGAGACCACTCTCCCTGGCAAGGAAGCAGACCGCGACTGGATCATGTACTTTGATGGGGCTTTCTCGCTGCAAGGCGCCGGTGCCGGTGTACTGCTCGTCGCACCCACCGGAGAACACCTCAAGTACGTGATCCAGATGCACTTCCCAAGGGAGATGTCCACCAACAACACCGCTGAGTATGAGGGATTTCTTGCCGGTCTTAGGATCGCGACAGACCTCGGGGTTAATAAGCTCATCGTCAGGGGTGACTCGCAGCTCGTTGTCAGGCAAGTCAACAAGGATTATCAGAGCCCATTAATGGAAGCTTATGTAGATGAGGTGAGGAAGCTGGAGGAACGCTTTGACGGTATCCAGGCGGAGCACGTCCCCCGAGCGGAGAACGACATCGCCGATTACCTGTCAAAGCGTGCCGCATTCAAGCTACCTGTGGAAGCAGGTACCTTTTTGCTCCGGTTAACTCTACCACCCGTCGAACCATCAGCGGGGCAGAGCAAGCCGAGAAAATCAGGTCCCGGCAAGTACTTTCCTACCGAGCCCCCTGGGGCTGCCGGCAAGGGTGCTACCGCGGGCGCTGAGCCTGTGTCAGGACCCCGATTCCAAGTCACATCGATCTAGCCTGTAACGCCTCATATCACTTTGCGGCCTCACACACGGTATTCCCACGGGTGTCGCCTTACCATGGCCCGGGACCGTTTGCGCCTTTTGGCTCACGTATTTGATAGTGTCGCTAGCATCCATATGATAGAGAACCCGTGCCGACATGGCTAGTCGTGAACCCAAAGCGGCACTAACCCATGGGGACAGGCATACATGAATCACATCGAGCATGTCGGTCATCAACGTAAGAATCTGGTCTGTAGCACTGGGCTAACAGGACTCCGGTAACCCGGCTGTAGCAGGCTAGGCAGACTCCGGATGTCACCGCGTGACATTTCCCGAAGGGATGAACACGAGAACGAAGTGAAACACATGCCGCCAGTCAAGTGTCAGAGCAAGAGTCCTGGCTAGCAGGACTCCGTGAACCGGGCAGAAGCGGACTACTATCGCCAGAAGCACTAGACTACATTTCCCCATATGAGAGGCTGCCAAGGATAAACAACTAGATTGTCGGATCCCACACATACCAAGCATTTCAAACATACACACAATATGCTCAATATGTGTAAATACAACATGGCATCACAACATAACTCTACGACTCAAATATTTATTCATTAGGCTCCGAGGAGCGAGATATTACAAACATGGGTCTCATGACCCAACATACAGAGCATACAAGCAACAAGCACAAGCGGAAGCTTAACATGTCTGAGTACAGACATCTACAAATGAAAAAGGCTGAGAAGCCCGACTATCTACCAGATCCTGCTGAGGGCACAAGATCGTAGCTGAGGTAACAAGCTAAACTTCGAAGTCCACGCGGAACTACTAGCGAGACTGAAGTCTCTCTGCAAAAACATAAAATAGGCAAACGTGAGTACAATTGTACTCAGCAAGATTTACATCAGAACTAGCTACACATGCAACATTATCAACAAAGGGGGTGGTGGAGTTTGACTACAGCAAGCCAGCATTGACTCAGTGGCTATCCTGAACTACGACTGCAAGTAACTCTTTTGAGGTGGCGCACACGAGTCCACATATTCACCATATCAATACACCACTATGGATCCGCTCCTGTCTACCTACGAGGACGCCATCCATAGCACTCACGCTTATCTTGCGAGTTTTAGAGTATCCACTTTCACTTGTCTATGAACTATGCAAGGGTCCAAGTTTCCATATCCGAGGAATCCGGCTATTCGAATAGATAATGATAACCCTGCAGGGGTGTACTTCTTCACACACGCTCTCGCCACTTATCGCCCCACACACGCCATGTACCTCGGCAACCTTCAGCGGAAGCCGGGCGAGGAGTCGGGCACGACCGACTAACCACACAAGTCTCTCGTCCAGTTTTATCGCCTATTGGGTTCCATCCGCAAGGAGATCCGGCGGGTGTCGCTCACGGCCCCAAACGATGTGTACAGGGTTCCAAGCCCACCAAACGGGCGGCGCTTGGCATACCCGGGCACGGTGCCTAGTCTGTCCCAAACCCGCCTGTACCGGGTGCCACTCGGTAGACTACTAACACTACCTACAAACACCAGAAACTAGTTGCAACTCCTGGACAGAGATCAAGTTGATTAATAAGTCGAGAGGGGTCGAGTTACCGGAACCCAATGTGTGGTAGTAACTGTTCATGGATCACAAACACAGAACTCAGTTCCTGAGGACGGTTTCAATGAGACAACCCACCATGTACTCCTACATGGCCTCTCACCGCTACCTTTACCAAATCGTGTTCACACACTTAGCTCTCACACGGTAGGACATGTTCACGCACCTCCAATTCATCCCCGATGAATCAGACCTGACACAACTCTAAGCAATAGCAGGCATGACAAACAAGCATGAATGAGTAGGCACATCAGGGCTCAAACAACTCCTACTCATGCTAGTGGGTTTCATCTATTTACTGTGGCAATGACAGGTCATGCAGAGGATAAAGGGGTTCAACTACGGCAGCAAGTAACAGATGAATCGTTGTTGTCCTAATGCAGAAAAGAGAGCAGGAGCGAGAGAGTGGGATTGTATCGAATGAACAAGGGGTTTTGCTTGCCTCGACACATCCGAAGATAGTATAGTTCTCCATCGGTGTCATCGAACACATCGTTTAACGTCGCTCACCGGAGGGGATAACCGCAAACAAGAAAGAACACAATCAATGCAATGCAGCAATATGATGCATGAATGTGACATGGAAATATGCTGTTGATTGAGCTAATGCATCTAGCAAAGAAAGTTAAATGAAGTTGGTTTGAATACAAGATTCAAATTCAAACTCCATATGTGGATATTTAAATGCCATTTATATGATTTGTGCTAAACAGCAGCTATAAGTTGTTCTAACATGCATGAAAATGGTATGTATGGATAGATTGGATTTTCTTGATCATTTTTCATATATAATTTATCTCATTCCGAGTTACGCTTGAATTACTATGAATTTTAGAAGTTTATACTAATTTCGGAATTTCTGAATAAGAATAAATCCAGAAATCGAATTAATGCGCCAAGATGACGCCATCGGATGTCGTGAATCAACCTGGTCGGCCAGGTCAAACCTGACCGTGGGACCCATATGTCAGCGTCTCAGCTGGTTTAGGTGGATGACATGTGGGACCACCAAAGTCGACTTGGCCAAAGTCAAGCGGCATGTGGGGTCCACGGCATTAACACTAATTTAATGTAAAAAATATACCAATCCTAATTGCGTTAGGGCCCACATGGCAGTGGCTCATGGGGTGATTAGCCCCTAACTAAGTGGCCACGTCGGCTCGCCGGAGTTTGGCCGGCGGCGACCATGGGACACGGCGGAGGCACGCCAGAATTGCTCGGGCTCGCACTACAGGCGGCGGTTTGCGGCGGGGTTTGGCTCTACGGCGAGCTGGCGTTCGCGCGCATCTGGTAGGGCAGGTGGGAGGGGCTGGGACGACACAAGCTCGCCGGAATCAAACTCCTGGCGGCGGACGGATTTAGGGTGTGCACGGGGTTGCGGCTACGGTGCAGGGTAGGCCTAACGGGCGGGTGATTCGAGCTCCTGGAGACTCCCTGAGTGCGTTGACATGCTCGGAGGCAAGCTTGCACGGCCGTAGCCGCGGTGGCGGCATGGCCGGCGTGGAGGAGATATCGGCTTCGGTGAAACTAGGGCTATGCGGCGCAAATGAGGCGGGGAAGAGAGGGGTTCGGGGCGGGAGCTCACAGCGGTCACGTGGGGAAGCGCAGAGGGCTCGGGGAAGGGCTGGAGGGGTCGGGGCAGCGAAGGCGATCTCCGGTGGTTGGAGGTGAAGATGACGTTGATGGCGGCGTTACGGCGCGCCCCTGGTTGCTTGACTCGTCGAGGACGATGTAGGCGACGAGGCGGAGCTCTAGGGCGTGGAGACAGGTCGAGGGGGATGCGGTGGCTACGGCTACGGCGAACGGCGGCGACGGCACCGCTCGGGTCCGAGGTGGAAGCGAAGCATAGAGCGGGGTGGGGGCGAGTGAGAGGTCGGGCGGATCCCGACGGCAACGGGGTGATCATCCGCGGCGTCGACGTGTGTCGGGCCAAGCAGGAGATGGAGGCTGGTGCGCGTGCTGGCGCCACGCACCCGCCTGTCCTCCCTGGCGGGGAGGTGGAAGACGCCCTGCCCCCGTGGGCTGGGCTGTCTAGCTGGGCCGCCAGTGAGCGCCTGTAAGTGCTTTCTCCTCTCTCTTTTCTAATTCTGCTACATTTTCTATTTATTTTGATCTGTTTTGAATTAGTAAAAATACTAACTCATTTTGTAAAATCGACAAAAATTGTGGGCACTATTTGATTTATTTCCAACAGCCCCAATTGTTTTCGAAGTATTGAAGCATTTAAAATATTTATAGGCATTAAATGCTCCAATTCAAATACTTATGATTTAATCCAAAACCTGAAATGACCTAGGGAAAATATGCACCAATTTTTGTCGAGGTTTTCACCATTTAAAAATGATGGACTTTTCCTGAAGTCACTTTGGGTTTATTGGAAGTGATTTTATTTGAGCCTATTTGAATTCATTTGGTGCTAGGGTTTGAACAATCCCCATTTCAAGTTTCTGAGAAATTTAAACATGATGCACACATGAAGGGCTAGCCTAGAGCATACCAGAACTAGGGATGTGACAGCTCACCCCTACTAAACAAGAATCTCGTCCCGAGATTCAAGACGTGAGGTAAGAAGACAGAGGGGATACAAAGATAACTTGATATCCATGATCCAACTGTCCTTCTCAAGATGTTGACTCATTGCTTCATATTGATCTTGACGTCTTTGCTTTCGAGATCTTCACTCGACACGACAACAGAAAGAGAGGGAAACCCTACAGGATTTAATCTTCTTGAAGATCGAGCAACTCAAGATCAGTTCATGGAGTGAGACGTAAGAACATCTCTTGAGTTGAGACACCAAACACACATTAGGAATGATGGAAAAGAAACGGATGACGAAGGTTCAAATTGGTAGGCAACCATTCCACGCTTAAGTAAAATGGTGCATGGTTTCAAAGTAACAGGGAGATGATTGCCATGATTCCATAACGGGACACCTTAGGAAAGGTGACTCGTAGAGTTATTCCCTTAAGTGGCAAAAAGAATTACTTTTGATTCAGAGATCATTGAAACTCTTATACCAACCTAAGGCAAATTCACAAACGATCGTTTGAAGGAGTTCGGAAGAACGACACACTCGGGCTAGAATGGATGATATGGACTACCTTGTCGAAGACAACGAAATGGATGATTTCTGCTTATCATCAGAGGTGGAGGGAACCCATGGTAGACTGACACAATGATGGGTGCAAGCTGGGAGCAAAATGCAAATACTGGGAATGACCCAACCATCATATCTGCCTGAGATTCAGATCTGGTTGGTAACGGGATATTTCAGACAGCATGCCTGGAGAATAAAGTTTGCAACACAAACCGACGAGATAATGTTGCGAGACTCTCAGGGGATGAGCTACGATAGCAAGCTCCAAGACATGAGCTGGTTCTGCTACATACATGTGAGCACATTGTCCAAGACAAAAATGACCACGTAGTAGTCTTATAATAAAAATACTACCGATTTCAGGTGGGGAACCATCATCGAGGATATCGAGGTCCTAACATAAGTCATGATTAGCTCTTATGAAGGAACTCCTTCTCCTTGAACAAATCAATCAGTGGCTTGGGGTGCTAGGAATTGCATATGAATGAAGATGATCAGTCTATCAGACCATAGAATACTTTGCACAGGTATGACTGACTTGGGATGATTCCAGAGGAAACAAAACAAACCTTTCTCAAATTCATGGTGGCAACTTACACCTAAAGCACATGAATTCGAGGAAGTCACTTCTTCCATCCAAGCATAGGCTTCATGAATGGATCACGAAGGCATTGCTTACAAAGTTTTCAACACTAGGTTGATGTTCAACATGAATCATGGGGGAGACAAAATGCTGCTGATGGGCTCAACAACAACTCATCGGAATTTCCATATCACTGGACTTCCACCATCATGTGAACACGGTGATAGCATTGATCAGACCAAAAGATGTAATGGTGTATGCTCAAGGGATCAACCACGAGTAAGACAACATTACGAACATCGTTGGTACTGATTTGACTTGTCAATAGCCCATACTCAAGTCAAAGTTCTGACAAGGCAATAGATCCAACAACTGATCACGAGGACCAATCAATGGAGATATCATCTTTCTTCAACACACACACGCACGGAAGATATCCCTAGAGATGAACTAAGTTAAGCAAAGCTTTATCTTCCAACTCTCCAAGTTGTTGTCTAGCTCAACCAACTAGCTCAGGGACATCCAACACAGATTCTTGGAGAATGGGTGGTTTAGAGGAAAACCAATATGATCACGAACTCAACATAGCGGTCAGGTGACAACCTGGTAACACTTCCGAGAAGATTTTCGGAACATCACGAACCACCGATATATTACTAAGCTCGAGAACAATCTTGCTTTTCAGGGCAAGACGATATGACCAAATGAGTGAGGGCTTGACAAGATCCTAACTCATCAATCGAAGTGTGCACCAGGAAAATGGACTAGGTGGCACGATCAATCTTAGGATGATGATTTAGTAACCAACACGCTAAGAATGATAATATTGTCCATTAACTACCAAGCAACGGGGTTGCTAGGAGTATTGATTTCACACATCACGACTCACTTGCCAAACATTCGGTTATGACAACACGGAACCGGGGAATGAGCAATGATGGCGAGAGGTATCACTGCAACAAGAATTCATAAGAGTTGGTGCAATTCTCATGACATTCTTGACATAAGACGGTAATACTTCACAGTAGAACAGAATCAAAAGCTGGATTGGCATTTGATCTGCGGAATACAACCGCTTTGACCCAATCCTAGAAATGGACAAGGTACTGGAGTTTGTTTCTCCTAGTCATTCCGGAATAGAATGGCTTGACGGACCACATGAGTAATAGGCATCGATGAACACGAATGCACAATTACTCCTGACTATCAATTGATAGACGGGGGTCGGAACACAACTAAGGAGGAACAACTCGAGGAGCATATAACTTTCTGAGTTGTGGATGCATAGGTTAGTATGTCGAATCAAGTTCAACAGGTTTCTTCCGGATAACCCATGCAGGAAAGTAGAACTGGCAGATTCACAATTATGAATGGAGAACTCCTCAAGAGTACTCTGATTGTGATCCTTTAGTTCAGCGAGGAACTTCTGCCATAAGCGGTTCATAGCATTTGGAAGAAGGAAATACCACGGACCTCGAGGACTAATGCAAAGCTTACTAATATCCTAAAGGAACTAGCAAATACTAACAACATTAAGTAGGGTGAATCTCGGGTTCAAGAACCCAGGAATAGAATACCTACTACTAAATGGCATCACAGGATGCTTTCAAAAATAATGGCCAGAATCATCACACTAGGGATACAAAAGCACTGATAAATTGCTAGGTGACTTCCTAAACACCTAGGGTCATATTAATAGCTCCAACATCTACGCCGAGGCAACAAAGTACCTCAACTTACCGATTAGTCTGCTTATTCTGACCAAAAAGGACATAGGAAACGGAAGGAAAGGATTTGCAAATGCATCAGACTATTTAGAGACTTGGGATGACTCGGACAGCATAACGGCTGTAAATGCTCAAAATGATTTGAGACATCCTGCAAAAATGGTGGCATAACCTCTCAACATCATAATATCAAGGTTCTGAGACCAACTATGAACATACAAAAATAGTAGAAATTGAACTGGGGCGTAAAACCAACAATCTTAAAAGTCTATGGATTAGTAACACGTCATCCTGATAGATAGATGAGAAGGCCTAGTTCTTAATCCCCGTAGAAGAGAAGAGGATGACTCAGATCAGAAGGCCATGAGGTATAAGGAGTAAAAAGAGCATTACGCTCCTTCCACAATCAATTCCCTTACACAACTAAAGCATTTCTAGACACAACTTCGACCGGTTTGGCTTGGTAATCCACAGCAATCAAAGCTCGATACCAAAGCTGTCAGACCCGATTCCAAGTCACATCGATCTAGCCGGTAACACCTCATATCACTTTGCGGCCTCACGCACGGTATTCCCACGGTGTCGCCTTACCATGGCCCGGACCGTTTGCGCCTTTTGGCTCACGATATGATAGTGTCGCTAGCATCCATATGACAGAGAACCCAGGCCGACATGGCTAGTCGTGAACCCAAAGCGGCACTAACCCATGGGGACAGCATACATGAATCACATCGAGCATGTCGGTCATCAACGTATGAATCCGGGCTGTAAGCACTGGCTAACAGACTCGTAACCCGGCTGTAGCAGGCTAGGCAGACTCGGATGTCACGCGTGACATTTCCCGAAGGGACATACACAGAACGCAGTGAAACACATGCCGTCGACCAAGTGTCCAGAGCAGTAGTGCTGGGCTAGCAGGACTCGTGAACTGGCTGTGGCGCACTACTAGCGCCAGAAGCACTAGACTACATTTCCCCATATGAGAGGCTGCCAAGGATAAACAACTAGATTGTCGGATCCCACACATACCAAGCATTTCAAACATACACACAATATGCTCAATATGTGTAAATACAACATGGCATCACAACATAACTCTACGACTCAAGTATTTATTCATTAGGCTCCGAGGAGCGAGATATTACAAACATGGGTCTCATGACCCAACATACAGAGCATACAAGCAACAAGCACAAGCGAAAGCTTAACATGTCTGAGTACAGACATCTACAAATGAAAAAGGCTGAGAAGCCCGACTATCTACCAGATCCTGCTGAGGGCACAAGATCGTAGCTGAGGTAACAAGCTAAACTTCGAAGTCCACGTGGAACTACTAGCGAGACTGAAGTCTCTCTGCAAAAACATAAAATAGGCAAACGTGAGTACAATTGTACTCAGCAAGACTTACATCAGAACTAGCTACACATGCAACATTATCAACAAAGGGGGTGGTGGAGTTTGACTACAGCAAGCCAGCTTTGACTCAGTGGCTATCCTGAACTACGACTGCAAGTAACTCTTTTGAGGTGGCGCACACGAGTCCACATATTCACCATATCAATACACCACTATGGATCCGCTCCCGTCTACCTACGAGAACGCCATCCATAGCACTCACGCTATCTTGCAAGTTTTAGAGTATCCACTTTCACTTGTCTATGAACTATGCAAGGGTCCAAGTTTCCATATCCGAGGAATCCGCTATTCAATAGATAATGATAACCCTGCAGGGTGTACTTCTTCACACACGCTCTCGCCACTTATCGCCCAGACACGTCATGTACCTCGGCAACCTTCAAGCGGAAGCCGGGCGAGGAGTCGGCCACGACCGACTAACCACACAAGTCTCTCGTACAGGTTTATCGCCTACTCGGGTTCCATCCGCAAGGAGATCCGGCTGGGGTGTCGCTCACGGCCCCAAACGATGTGTACGGGGTTCCAAGCCCACCAAACGGGCGGCGCTTGGCATACCCGGCCACGGTGCCTAGTCTGTCCCAAGCCCACTTTGCATCGGGTGCCACTCGGTAGACTACTAACACTACCTACAAACACCGAAACTAGTTGCAACTCCGGACAGAGATCAAGTTGATTAATAAGTCGAGAGGGTCGAGTTACGGAACCCAATGTGTGGTAGTAACTGTTCATGGATCACAAACACGTAACTCAGTTCTCGAGGACGGTTTCAATGAGACAACCCACCATGTACTCCTACATGGCCTCTCACCGCTACCTTTACCAAATCGTGTTCACACACTTAGCTCTCACACGGTAGGACATGTTCACGCACCTCCAATTCATCCCCGATGAATCGACGACACAACTCTAAGCAATAGCAGCACGACAAACAAGCATGAATGAGTAGGCACATCAGGGCTCAAACAACTCCTACTCATGCTAGTGGGTTTCATCTATTCTTGTGGCAATGACAGGTCATGCAGAGGATAAAGGGGTTCAACTACGCAGCAAGTAATAGATGAATCGTTGTTGTCCTAATGCAGTAAAAGAGAGCAGGAGCGAGAGAGTGGGATTGTATCGAATGAACAAGGGGTTTTGCTTGCCCGACACATCCGAAGATAGTATAGTTCTCCATCGGTGTCATCGAACACGTCGTTTAACGCCGCTCACCGGGAGGGATAACCGGCAAACAAGAAAGAACACAATCAATGCAATGCAGCAATATGATGCATGAATGTGACATGGAAATATGCTGTTGATTGAGCTAATGCATCTAGCAGCAGGTTAAATGAAGTTGGTTTGAATACAAGATTCAAATTCAAACTCCATATGTGGATATTTAAATGCCATTTATATGATTTGTGCTAAACAGCAGCTATAAGTTGTTCTAACATGCATGAAAATGGTACAGATGGATAGATTGGATTTTTCTGATCATTTTTCATATATAATTTATCTCATTCCGAGTTACGGTTGAATTACTATGAATTTTAGAAGTTTATACTAATTTCTGGAATTTCCTGAATAAGAATAAATCCAGAAATCGAATTAATGCGTCAGCATGACGTCACTGTGATGTCAGGAGTCAGCTGGGTCGGCCAGGTCAAACCTGACCAGTGGGACCCATACGTCAGTGTCTCAGGGTGGTTTAGGTGGATGACATGTGGGACCAGTCAAAGCTAACTTGGCCAAAGTCAAACTGGCACGTGGGGTCCATGGCATTAACACTAATTTAACAGAAAAAATATACTAATCCTAATTAAGCGCAGGGGCCCACATGGAAGTGGCTCATGGGGTGATTAGCCCCTAACTAAGTGGCCACGTCGGCCCGCCGGAGTTTGGCCGGCGGCGACCATGGGACACGGCGGAGGCACGCCGGAATTGCTCGGGCTCGCACTACAGGCGGCGGTTTGCGGCGGGGTTTGGCTCTACGGCGAGCTGGCATTCGCGTGCACTTGCTAGGGTAGGTGGGAGGGGCTGGGACGACACAAGCTTGCCGGAATCAAGCTCGCGGTGGCGGACGATTTCGGGTGTGCACGGGGTTGCGGCTACGGTGCAGGGTAGGCCTAACAGGCGGGTGATTCGAGCTCCTGGAGACTCCCTGAGTGCGTTGACGTGCTCGGAGGCGAGCTTGTGCGGCCGTTGCCTCGGTGGCGGCATGGCCGGCAGGGAGGAGCTATCGGCTCCGGTGAAACTAGGGCTACGCGGCGCAAATGAGGCGGGGAAGAGAGGGGTTCGGGGCGGGAGCTCACAGCGGTCACGTGGGGAAGCGCAGAGGGCTCGGGGAAGGGCTGGAGGGGTCGGGGCAGCGAAGGTGATCTCCGGTGGCCGGAGGTGAAGACGACGTTGATGGCGGCATTACGGCGCGCCCCTGGTTGCTTGACTCGTCAAGGACGATGTAGGCGACGAGGCGGAGCTCTAGGGCGTGGAGATAGGTCGAGGGGGATGCGGTGGCTACGGCTACGGCGAACGGCAGCGACGACAGCGCCCGGGTCCGAGGGGGAAGCGAAGCAGAGAGCGGGGTGGGGGCGAGTGAGAGGTCGGACGGATCCCGACGGCAACGGGGTGATCATCCGCGGCGTCAACGTGTGTCGGGGCATGCAGGAGGTGGAGGCTTGTGCGCGTGCTGGCGCCACGCACCTGCCTGTCCTCCTGGCAGGAGGTGGAAGACGCCCTTGCCCCTGGTGGGCTGGGCTGTCTAGCTGGGCCACCAGGTGAGCGCCAGGTAAGTGCTTTCTCCCTCTCTCTTTTCTAATTCGGTTTCTGTTTTCTATTTATTTTGATTTGTTTTGAATTAGTAAAAATACTAACTCATTTTGTAAAATCCTGACAAAAATTGTGGGCACTATTTGAATTATTTCCAACAGCCCCCAATTGTTTTCAGAAGTATTGAAGCATTTAAAATATTTATAGGCATTAAATGCTCCAATTCAAATACTTATGATTTAATCCAAAAACCTGAAATGACCTAGGGAAAAATATGCACCAATTTTTGTCAGAGGTTTTCACCAGTTTCAAAAATGATGGACTTTTCCTGAAGCCACTTTGGGTTTATTGGAAGTGATTTTATTTGAGCCTATTTGAATTCATTTGGTGCTAGGGTTTGAACAATCCCCATTTCAAGTTTCTGAGAAATTTAAACATGATGCACACATGAAGGGCTAGCCTAGAGCATACCAGAACTAGGGATGTGACAGCCTGCCCAAGAGCAATTGGCTCCGGCAGGGCGTCAAGCCCTGGCTGTAGAGACAGCCGCTCCCATGGCGGAAGAGATGCCTTTGGTCCTTGCCGTCGAGCCCCAGGCTCCAGCATGAGCGCAGCATACCGTCCAATTCCTCCAAACAGGGGAGCTTCCTAAGGTGCAGGAAGAGGTGGAGAAAGTAGCCCGTCGGTCCACCCTGTACCAGTTCGTCGATAATGTCCTGTACCGGAGAAGGCCGAATGGTGTGAAACTCAAGTGCATCCCCCGGGAGGAAGGACTGGAGCTGTTGGCGGAGATACATGGAGGCATATGTGGCTCCCACATAAGGTCGAGGGCCCTTGTCGGGAAGGCATTCCGGCAAGGTTTCTTCTGGCCCACCGCCCTCCAGGATGCGACGGCACTAGTAACCAAGTGTGAAGCGTGCCAGTTCCATTCAAAGAAGCTTCATCAACCAGCCCAAGCCCTTCAAATAATCCCTCTCTCCTGGCTATTCTCGGTCCGGGGGATCGATATACTAGGCCCTTTCCCCCGCCCTGTCAGGGGCTTTGAGTACTTGTATGTTGCAATCGACAAGATCACAAAGTGGCTGAAGGTGGAAGCAGTGCGGAAGGTGACTGCTCAGTCAGCCGTCAAGTTCTTCAAAGGACTGGTCTGCCATTTTGGTGTGCCAAACAGAGTCATCACCAACAACGACACGCAGTTCACAAGACACACCTTCATGCAGTACATCCAAGACCTCGACAGCAAGGTCTGTTTTTCTTCCGTGGCACATCCACGGAGCAACGGCCAAGCGGAGAGGGCAAATGCTGAAGTGTTGCGAGGCATGAGAACGAAGACCTTTGACAAGCTGCACAAGAGCAGAAGGCGCTGGGTTGATGAGTTGCCGGCGGTTCTTTGATCGATCAGGGCGACGCCAAATCGAGCCACCGGCCAGACACCTTTTGCCCTGGTGTATGGGGCAGAAGCAGTTCTCCCCACGGAACTCATATACGGGTCACCTCGAGTGCTCGCTTATGATGAGCTTGAGCAAGAGCCATTGCGCCAAGATGATGTGACGTTCCTTGAGGAAGATCGTCTTCGGGCGGCTGTGAGAGCGGCACGCTACCAGCAAGCCTTGTACCACTATCATAGCCGCAAGGTTCATGCTTGAAGCTTTGAGGAAGGCGACCTTGTTCTTCGGTGCATTCAATCGGCCAAGAATTCCAACAAGTTGACGCCGAAGTGGGAAGGCCCTTATCGGGTAATACGAGTCACCAGGCCTCGCGCAGTCCGCCTGGAGACCGAAGATGCCGTCCCAGTGAGTAACTCATGGAACATCAAGCATCTTCGCAAGTTTTACCCATAAGGCGCGACTTGCCGGGCCTCCCAGCAAGCCACCTTTTGTACAAGCTTTGCCGACAAGGCATGTGACCCTTTGTACAAAGCCAGGCGCAAACCCTGAGCATAAATAAATGAAGCGCTGGCGCCCTAAGTTGTAGCATGCATGCTAGGTCGAGTCTCTTCCTTGGTTAGGGTTGATAGTGCTTAGCGGCGACTAACCCCTAGCCTAGAGGTCGAGTGCGCGTCTATCTGTTCCTTTTCTGTCCTCCTTTGGTTCGCAGGGCATATGAGCACTTCTGCTGAGCTACTCGGAAAGAAGGAAACGGACCGGCGCCCCGACCCAGGCAAACCAGAGTTGCCGGGGGCTGCAAGCACAATGATCCAACCGCGGCAAGATGAGATTGCCGGGGGCTACAGATCCAGATAAGTCTTTTATCCTCTATCATGCATTTCAGAACTGGACTGGGGTATGTGAAACCTCGTTTTTATCTCTAGGCTGCCGTGCTCCCCTTTTTCCTATACATAAGGATTATTTCCTGGGTCCGGGTTTGGTCGTAGCCGCGGTGGCAAGGAGGTGGGACGAGGAGCCCGAAGCCCACTTCATCCCTGCCTCCGCCAAGAGCGCGAGAATGGTAGAGTGGAATGGGGGGACGGCAAGGCCTGTTGCATGGCGAAAAACATTTATCTTAAACAATAACAAGGATTCGCTCCTTGTCGCGGGATTTACCCGCGAACGAAAAACCCGGCAAGCATCCCTTTTTCATTAAAAACATCCCATACAGGTATAGTTCGTGCGAGATGAAAAACATGAGCAAGGGGATTACAAGTTTTAAATTTAACAAAGGCCCGCAGGCTTACAATCTAAAAAAGAGATAAGATGCGCGTAATCTCTTTCTTGTCCCTCTTCTCAGGAGGCAGGTCAAGGAGTCAAAAGGGCAAAAGGGGCGCCTAGGCGAGCTACGAGCAGCAGAAAGCACCAAGAGAACACCTCGTTGGCCGCCCACGGGCGGGCCGGTGATGACGGTGCCGGGAAAGGAGCTGGAAGACGAGGCGGAAGGACCGGCAATACGCGATGAAGGCGTCGATGCCCGCGTACTCCGAGTTGACGGCCTTGCCGCCCGCCCTCTCCCTATTCTGCAGCCTCCCGACGCCAGCCGCCCAAGGAGACGGCCCCGAGAAGTTCAAGGAGCTGGCCCCGCCCCCGGCAAACCTCTGCCGAAGGAGCAGCCAGGTGCAGATGCTGCTGCTGCCGCACCCGCCCAGGCGCGAGGCGTCCGACGCCTAGTTGGACTCGTCCCCGCTGTCCGCCCCGCTGTCCTCCTCATCACTTTCACTCGAGGAAGAACTTCCATCGTCAGAATCTCCATCGGAGGGGCTCTCCACGCAGCACTTCAGGCGAGTCCCGAACTCTCCGAAGTCCTTGATGGAGAGTAGGCCGTCCTCCATTAATTTGAAGTAGAGGATGAGCCCCGCCATCAGGCTGTGGATGCAAGCGAACGTCTTCCACCCACGACGGAGGTACATGACTCGAGGAGCCGGGAAGTCGATGTCGACCCGCGTGCCCCCGTTCCCGCAACCCCTCATGTGCAATCTGAGGGATTGGGGCCAGTCACGCTCCATCTCCCGAGCAAACGGGGCGGGAAGAAGAAGACGGAGATGCGGAGGCCGGCGTAGCCTGATTAAGAACTCACGGGGCTGGTCTCTGACATGGCCTTCCATCGGGAAAGGCATTATTGGTGGGGGCGAAGCCGGCGCGCTGCCCCGTCCTCCTCTTCCCCGAGCACTACAACCTCTGTCCCGGCCTCGCCCACGGCCTCGCTCCCTCCCCCTTCCCCTCGTGGCCGGCTCCACCACCGCGGGCTCAGGAGGAGGAGGGACGCATTGTCGAGCAGCGACCCTCGCCGCCACCGTCAAGGGACCAGGATTCCCTTTCTCCATGGCGAGTGAAAGGAAGAAGCAGAAGCAAGAGGAGATAGATAATAGAAGAGCGCGGGACGCCATCCCCCCTTCCACCTCCTTATAAAGGAGCGGGGTCGGGGCTCGGACGCCCCGTTCGGCCAATCCAGCCGCAAGAGGAGCGTGGAATCGGGACCGTCCCACTGCCCCAACCAGCAACGGCCCGGTTTCCCGCCCCGCCGCTTGCTACCCCAAGTGCATGGGGGATGCGTGGCGGACGTGCAGAACCGAGGGGACAGGAGAAGCGACCTCTCCCCACCCCGTGATCGTGGGGAGTGGATGCCTTGAAGACTGCGCCCCGGCCCCGTTCAGTAAATGAGTCGCGCCTCCACGCCTCCCTCTTTTTACGGGGAAGGCGCGAGCCGCCTCTTTACTGCGATGTGACGCATGCGTGTGAAAACCGCCCCACGCATGCCGCCCACGTCACGCACACCCCTCCACGCAGCACCGCGCGTGCGGGTCGTGGGAAGCGGAGCGCGCGAAAAGTCTTACTGCAGTAAAAACCGCCCCGCCTGCCCGCACACCATTTTGGGCCTGACCCAACAACATGTCGCGCTTATGTGTGGCCCAGGCCCGGGGGCTCCTGTCGGTTTAAAAAAAGAGGGGCACGCTTTTGTACCCCTTTACCTGTGCACGGGCAGTCAGAGCCGCGCCCATGACCACACCAAGCAGAGCAGGGGAGGTGAGCCAAGGTAAGACCGAAGCACAAGATAATCAGAGCAACGCCAAGGCCAAGACCACAAAGAGCAGAGGGACGAAGCAGGTTCCCCCAGCAAGACCCTTGTCGGGGCAACCTCAGCGGCCCCGGCAAGATCCTTGCCAGGACAGCTCGCCCTACACCAATAGAGCGAGCCACCCTTGAGCCCATGGCCGCCAACACCGTCATCAACGTGGGGCCAAGGCTCGGGAAGGCACCTCTGTGGTGGCATGTAGATCTTTGTGACGACATATTCAAGATCAGATGAGGATTAGAAGACGACGATCCTCGGCAAGATCCTTGCCGAGGAAGGCTACCAGACCCCCGACAAGACCCATGCCAGGGACGACAGCGCGCCACGGCAAGACCCTTGCCGGGCCACACGGCAAGACCCTCACCAAGGACGCCGGCGGGACCACCGTCAGGCCCGCGATAGCCAAGCTTCCACCGTCGTTCCCATACAGCTGCCAGCCCAACCAGCTGGGCAGGCACCTGCGTGGCAACATGCAGCTCCCAGTCCAACTCATCAAGCACCTGCGTGGCGGCATGCAGATCTTCGTGAAGGCTCCACCACCGCGCCACCTCAGCTGCCTGCCTGCCTACATGGCACCGCACGCATCACTGGCCGGGGCGCGTGTCGAGGCAAGGAGGAGTGGCGACGGACGGGACGGGCCTCGCCCCCGTCCCCGATAAAGCAAGGGGACACCTATGCCACGCATTAAATGCGTCTTGTCCTGTAATGCGAGCGATAAGCTCAGGGCACTGTACGCCTTTCCACCTCATGTGTGCCACTGTGGCAGCCTCTTCTGACTATAAAAGGAGGCCCATGGCATACTGGAGAAGGATTCGGCTCTTTCGAACCACGCACTGACCACGGCTAGTTCGAGAGCTCAAGAACTCTCAAAAATACACCCACCAAAGCAGGACTAGGGTTTTACGCATCCTCGCGGCCCGAACCTGGGTAAACGATCCTTGTGTTGTCTACTAGCCCTGCTCTCCTTGCAACCCTGCACCCCGACAACCATAGTAGGGATTCTTGTGATCCCATAGGTGTCGTTCCACACAGACAACGAACTATGAGGAAGCGATGATGAGCCCAGATTCTGCGAAATGGCTTGTGACCATGAAATCTGAGATGGGATCCATGTATGAGAACAAAGTATGGACTTTGGTTGACTTGCTCGATGATTGACAAGCCATAGAGAATAAATGGATCTTCAAGAAGAAGGCTGACACTGACGGTAATGTTACTGTCTACAAAGCTCGACTTGTTGCAAAAGTTTTTTGACAATTTCAAGGAGTTGACTACGATGAGACCTTCTCACCTGTAGCGATGCTTAAGTCTGTCCGAATCATGTTTTTATGATTATGAAATTTGGCAAATGGATGTCAAAACTGCATTCCCTAATGGATATCTTAAAGTAGAGTTGTATATGATGCAACCAGAAGGTTTTGTCGATCCTAAAGGTGCTAACAAAGTGTGCAAGCTCCAGCGATCAATTTATGGACTTGTGCAAGCCTATGGAAGTTGGAATATACGCTTTGATAGTGTGATCAAAGCATATGGTTTTATATAGACTTTTGGAGAAGCCTGTATTTACAACAAAGTGAGTGGGAGCTCTGTAGCATTTCTAATATTATATGTGGATGACATATTGTTGATTGGAAATGATACAGAATTTCTGGATTGCATAAAAGGATACTTGAATAAGAATTTTTCAATGAAAGACCTCAGTGAAGCTGCTTATATATTGGGCATCAAGATCTATAGAGATAGATCAAGACGCTTAATTGTACTTTCACAAAGCACATACCTTGATAAATTTTTGAAGAAGTTCAAAATGGATTAGTGAAAGAAAGGGTTCTTGCCTGTGTTACAAGGTGTGAAGTTGAGTCAGACTCAATGCCCGACCACTGCAAAAGATAGAGAGAAAATGAAGGTCATTCCCTATGCCTCAGCCATAGGTTCTATCATGTATGCAATGCTATGTTCCAGACCTGATGTGTGCCTTGCTATAAGTTTAGGAGGGAGGTACCAAAGTAATCCCAGAGTGGATCACTGGACAGCGGTCAAGAACATCCCGAAATACCTGAAAACGACTAAGGATATGTTTATCATTTATGGAGGTGACAAAGAGCTTGTCGTAAATGGTTACGTTGATGGAAGCTTTGACACTGATCCAGATGAGTCTAAGTCGCAGACCGGATACGTATTTATATTGAATAGTGGAGCTGTCAGTTGGTGCAGTTCCAAGCAAAGCGCCGTGGCAGGATCTACGTGTGAAGCGGAGTACAGAAGCAGCAAATGAAGGAGTCTGGATGAAGGAGTTCATATCCTATCTAGGTGTAATACCTAGTGCATCAGGTCCAATGAAAATCTTTTGTGCCAATACTGGAGCAATTGCCTTGGCGAAGGAATCTAGATTTCACAAGAGAACCAAACACATCAAGAGACGCTTCTACTCCATCCATGATCAAGTCAAGGAGGGAGACATGGAGATTTGCAAAATACATACGGATCTGAATGTTGCAGACCCGTTGACTAGGCCTCTTCCACGAGCAAAACATGATCAACACCAAGACTCCATGGGTGTTAGAATCATTACTATCTAATCTAGATTATTGACTCTAGTGCAAGTGGGAGACTGAAGGAAATATGCCCTAGAGGCAATAATAAATTTGTTATTTATATTTCCTTATATTATGAAAAATGTTTATTATTCATGCTAGATTTGTATTAACCGGAAACATAGTACATGTGTGAATACATAGACAAAACAAAGTGTCCCTAGTATGCCTCTACTACACTAGATCGTTAATCAAAGCTGGTTAAGTTTCCTAACCATAGACATGTGCTGTCATTTGATCAACGGGATCACATCATTAGGAGAATGATGTGATGGACAAGACCCATCTGTTAGCTTAGCATTAAGATTGTTTAGTTTTATTGCTATTGCTTTCTTCTTGACTTATACATATTCCTCTGACTATGAGATTATGCAACTCCCGAATACCGGAGGAACATCTTGTGTGCTATCAAACGTCACAATGTAACTGGGTGATTATAAAGATGCTCTACAGGTGTCCCCAATGGTGTTTGTTGGGTTCACATAGATCGAGATTAGGAATTTTCACTCCGATTGTCGGAGAGGTATCTCTGGACCCTCTCGGTAATGCACGTCACTATAAGCCTTGCAAGCAATGTGACTAATGAGTTAGTTACGGGATGATGCATTACGGAACGAGTAAAGAGACTTGCCGGTAACAAGATTGAACTAGGTATGATGATACTGATGATCGAATCTCGGGAAAGTAACATACCGATGACAAAGGGAATAAGACATGTTGTTATGCGGTTTGACCGATAAAGATCTTCGTAGAATATGTAGGAGCCAATATGAGCATCCAGATTCCGCTATTGGTTATTGACCGGAGATGTGTCTCGGTCATGTCTACACAGTTCTCGAACCCGTATGGTCCGTACGCTTAACATGATGACGATTTGTATTATGAGTTATGTGTTTTGGTGACCGAATTTTGTTCGGAGTCCCGGATGAGATCATGGACATGATGAGGAGTCTCAAAATGGTCGAGAGGTAAAGATTGATATGTTGGACAAAGGTATTCGGACACCGAAAAGGTTTCGGGACGTTTCAGATATTTATCGGGGAACCGAGGGGTTATCGGAACCCCCCGGGGAAGTTATGGGCCTTAATGGGCCATAAGGGAGTAGGCGAGGGCAGGCCACAAGGTGGTGCCCCCCCAAAGGGAGTCCAAATTAGACTAGGGGGAGGGGCGCAACCCCCTCTTTCCTCTCCCTCTCCCTCTCCTTCCCTCCTTCCCCTTCTAGGAATAGGAAAGGGAGTACAACTAGGCTTGGGAATCCTAGTTGGACTCCCCCTTGGCGCGCTCCCTCATGGCTGTCGGCCTCCTCCCTCTCCTCCTTTATATACGGGGGCGGGGGCACCCCATAGACACAACAGTTGTTTCTTAGCCGTGTGCGGTGCCCCCCTCGACAGTTTACCACCTCGGTCATATTGTCGTAGTGCTTAGGCAAAGCCCTGCGTGGATCACATCACCAACACCGTCGCCACGCCGTCGTGCTGATGGGACTCTTCCTCGACCCTCTACTGGATCAAGAGCTCGAGGGATGTCATCGATCTGAACGTGTGCTAAACACGGAGGTGCCGTATGTTCGGTACTTGGATTGGTTGGATTGTGAAGACGTTCGACTATATCAACCGTGTTAACATAACGCTTCCGCTTTCGGTCTATGAGGGTATGTGGACAAACTCTCCCCTCTCGTTGCTATGCATCTCCTCGAAAGATCTTGTGTGATCGTAGGAATTTTTTTGAATTACTACGTTCCCCAACATGATGTCATAAAGGTTCAACCGATAAAAGATCTTCGACGAATATGTAGGAATCAATATGGGTATCCAGGTTCCGCTATTGTTTATTGACCGGAGAGGTGTCTCGGTCATGACTACACAATTCCTGAACCCGCAGGGTCGCACGCTTAATGTTTGTTGACGCTAGAGTAGTATTGGGATATTTGATGGGTGGTAACCAAATGTTGTTCGGAGTCCCGAATGAGATCCCGTACGTCACGAGGAGTCTCAGAATGGTCGAGAGGTAAAGATTTATATATCGTAAGTCATGTTTTGGGTTCCGGAAAAAGATGTAGTTTTTTGGTATTGTACTGGGAAGCTTCTAGAAGGTTCCGAAGGATTTCGGATGGGTCCGGAAGTCCTCAAGTGGTTCCACCACGACCCAATAGCTAGCATGGGCTGCGGGGAGGCGCCCTGGCCTTATTGGGCTAGGCGCATCAAGTCCTCAAAAGCCCATGTGGCTAGGGAAGGCAAATAAGGAAGGAGTCCTAGTAGGAATAGGATTGGACTTGGAGTCCAAGTCCTCTCCCCCTTAGCTGCGCCCTATGGCTTGGAGGGGCTGTTTACCACTCCCCTCCACCTATATATAGAGGGAGGGGGTGCCCCAAGAGAACACACCAAGCCCTTGGCGCCCCTCTCTCTCCCGTTAATACGTAGTTCCGCCGCCTCGTCCTGGCGACGCTTAGCGAAGCGCTGTCGGTGTTCCACCACCACCATCACCACCATGCCATCATGTTGGTTATGATCCCATCTACTTCTCCTCTCCCGCTTGCTGGATCAAGAAGGAGGAGACGTCATCGAGCCGCACGTTTGCTAAACTCGGAGGTGCCGCCCGTTCAGCACTAGATCGGTTGGATCATGATCAGATCGCGAAGAGTACGACTACATCAACCCCGTGATAAACGTTTCTGCTTAACGGTCTACGAGGGTACATAGACACACTCTCCCCTCTCATTGCTACGCATCTCCTAGATATATCTTGCGTGAGCGTAGGAATTTTTTTGAAATTGCATGCTATGTTTCCCAACATTTTTTTGGACCAAAATACAACTTGGGAGCCAAGGAAGCACCAACTCTATAAATATCCAAATATTTGAGAAACCCTAGGGAGTCGACGAAACACAATTCCAGCCACTGCAAATTCCATAACCACGAGATCCAATCTAGAGGCCCTTTCTAGCACTCGCCGAAGGGGAACACGATCACGGAGGGGTTCATCATCCTCACTGGTGCTCATCCGATGATGCGTGAGTAGTTTACCATAGACCTACGGGTTCGTAGGCAGTAGCTATGTGGCTTCTTCTCTCTTTTTGATTCTCAATACAATGTTCTCTTGGAGATCTCTTTGATATAATGACTTTTTGTGGTGTGCTTGTTGGGATCCGATGAAGTTTGAGTTTATGATCAGATCTATATCCATGAATATTATTTGATTTTTCTTCTCTTATATGCATGTTTTATACCCTCATATTTCTTCTCTGAATCTTTGGTTTAGTTAGGCCAACTAGATTGATTTTTCTTGCAATGGGAAGAGGTGCTATGTGATAGGTGCGATCTTGCGGTGTCCTCACCCAGTGAAAGAAGGGGTAGCGAGGCACGCATGTATCGTTGCTATTAAGGATAAAAAGATGGGGTCTATTCCTACATGAATAGATCTTTTCTACATCATGTCATCGTTCTTATTGCATTACTCCATTTCTCCGTGAACTTAATACACTAGATGCATGCTGGATAGCGGTCGATTTGTGGAGTAATAGTAGTAGATGCAGGCAGGAGTCGGTCTACTAATCTTGGAGCTGATGCCTATATACATGATCATTTCCTCGGATATCATCATAATTATTTGTTCTTCTATCAATTTCCCAACAGTAGTAATTTGTTTACCCACCGTATGCTATTTTCTTGAGAGAAGCCACTAGTGAAATCCATGGCCCCGAGGTCAATCTTTTATCATATTGCTTTCAGATCTATCTTTTATTATATTTGTTTTGAGATCTATTATTCCAAAAACCCAAAAATACCTTGCTGCACTTTTTCTTTACTTATTTTATTTCACATTTTATTCAGATCTATTTATCCAATATCATACAAATTAATCTAGTTTTTTTTGCCGAGGCGGGATTGACAACCCCTCTTGCGCGTCGGGTTGCAAGTATTTGTTCTTTGTATGCAGGTACTTTTTACATAGTGTTGCTTGGTTCTCCTACTGGATTGATACCTTGGTTTCACAACTGAGGGAAATACTTACCGTAGTTGTGTTGCATCATCCCTTCCTCTTTGGGGAAATACCGACGCATTCTCAAGCCACGTCAAAGGAATTTCTGGCGCCGTTGCCGGGGAGACATCATCAACTTCTATCAGGTTCCTAATCACCTCATTTCCTTGCAATTTACATTATTTTACATTTGCCTCTCGTTTTCATCTCCCCCACTTCGAAAACATTTTTGCAAAAACACAAAAATATTTGCCTTTTTGTTCGCCTTCTTTTTGCGTGTTTTCTTGTTTGCTATCTTAGCTTGTTTTGCCATGTGCCTTCTATTTGATTGCTAAAAATCTATTGATATGGATCCTCATCCACTTGCTAATATTTTTAAAAAGATCCAATTATGATGAACCAATTGCTAGTGATTTGAGTGCACTAGATTATCTTTATGAAGTTTTGCTTGAAAATTATGAATCTGAAAATTGTGATGAAGTGTTCGAGGAAGAAATTTATAAAGTGATTCATGATAGCTCCTCGAATGAAAAGCATGATTGAAATGATTTTACTATAAATACTATTAATGTCAATTGTGCTAATAATCTGCAAAACTCCAAGCTTGGGGATGCTAATTTTGCTATGTCCACTACTTGTTGCAATGAGCATGACTGGGGTGATTCTTCTTATGATCTTGAAAATTTATTTAAGCCTCATGACGAATATGATATTGATAATAATGTTTGCAATAATATTGAAAGTGGGTTTGGAAGAGTGTCAACTTTAGGTAAAAATAATCTCACATATTTGGAGAGTGTTCAATCTCATGAATTTTTTTGATAAAAGTGGGTTTGGAGAGGTTATGACTTTATTTGATGATATTCCCACTATTTTGGAAGAGAGTCAACTTTGCATGCATATGGATGATGTAGAGAATATTTTATATGATAGCTATATTTTAGAATTTGATCATGATCTAACATATAAATATTATTAGAGAGGAAAATATGGTTGTAGAAATTTTCATGTTACTAAACTACCTCTCGTTATGTTGAGATTGCTATTGTTTCTTTCTTCTTCCTTGCATATGGTAGTTTTCGCTTGCCTTGATAATTTGTTTGCTTATCAAATGCCTATGCATAGGAATTATGTTAGACTTAAAAGTGTTTTTCACATGCTACATGATGCTCTCTTTGGGTTCAATCATTATCTTTCATGCGAGCATCAATAAAATTTTAAGCCTATCTTAATGGTTATAAAGAAAGAGCTTGTTGGGAGGCAACCAAATGAATAAAATATTTTTAAACTATTTTTTTTGTTTTTGAGTGTTCACACAATTATGCTACTATTATGATTGTGTTTTTATGTTTTAGTTAGTGTTTGTGCCAAGTAAAGCCTTTAGGATCTTGTTGGGTGATAATTGATTTGATCCTGTTGAAAAGCAGAAACTTTTGCGTACGATAGCTGAATTTTTAAAAATCACAGAAGCGATGAAAAAATCTGAATTTTTTATAAAATATTTATACAGAAATTGCCTATGTTGTTCTAATTATTCAGAATTGTTGGAGTTACAGAAGTATGGTCAAAGTCCAGATTACTACAGACTGTTCTATTTTTGACAGATTCTGTTTTCTTTGCATCGTGTGCTTATTTTGGTGAATCTATGGATTGTATCGGGAGGTATAAGCCATGGTAAGGTTTGAATACAGTAGGTATAATGCAATAATAAAATATGAATGAGTTTGCAACAATACTTAAAGTGGTTATTTGCTTTATTAAACTAATGGATCTCACGAAGGTTTTGTTAAGTTTTGTGTGATTGAAGTTTTTCAAGTTTTGGGTGAGATCACAATGGATGAAGGAATAAGGAGTGAAAAGGGCCTAAGCTTGGGGATGCCCATGGCAACCCAAGTTAATATTCAAGGAGAACCAAGCAACTAAGCTTGGGGATGTCCCAAAAGGCATCCCCTCTTTCTTCTAACAACTATCGGTAATTTTACTTGGAGCTATATTTTTATTCGTCACATATCATGAGTTTTTCTTGGAGCGTCTTGTATTATATGAGTATTTGCTTTTTTTTGCTTTTTAGTTTGTCGCAATCATCCTTGCTGGACACCTATTTGAGAGAGCCAAAATTAAGCTATGATTTGTTAGAATTGCTCTATGTGCTTCACTTAAAAAAAATTGAGCTATGGAATTGCTCTAGTGCTTCACTTATATCTTTTTGAGCACGGTGTGCTTTAATTTTTGAAGAAATACTCTCATGCTTCAATTAGATTAATTTGAGAGTTAGTAAATTTTTTGAAGAAATTCTCTCATGCTTCACTTATATTTTTTTGAGAGATGAAAATTGTTATGCTCGTGTTCTTCACTTAAATTTGTTTGAGCTCATCAAAAGCAATTGCAACATATGAAATTAGCCCCAAAGTGATAGATATTCAAGATGGATATAATAAAAACTTTCATGAAGATCATTGGATAAAATGAACTTGACTCTTTGTAATAGTTTTGAGATATGATGATAGCAATATGTTGGTCATGTTGGTGAGTAAGTATGCTTTAGTAAGTATATTGGTGTTAAGGTTTGTGATTCCCTATGCAAGTACGAAAGTCAATAGTTATGCAATGAAATTTTATCCTACTTGTGGTGCATTATTCGCTGTTAGTTATGCTCAATGCTCGTTTATGTGAATTTTCGTTTCTTGGTTGGATGCTTCCCAATGTATTTGCTAGCCTTTCCTTGTACTAAGTAGGAATACTACTTGTACATCCAAAATCCTTTAAACCAGTTATGCCATATGAGTCCACCATACCTGTTGGGAAACATTGCACGGAAAACAAAAAAAATTCCATGCACATGCAAGATCTATCAAGGAGATGCATAGCAACTAGAGGGGAGAGAGTGTCTACGTACCCTCGTAGACCGTAAGCGGAAGCTTTTAGTAACGCGGTTGATGTAGTCGAACTTTTTCCCGACCCAACCGATCGAGTACCGAACGTACGACACCTCCGCGTTCAGCACACGTTCAGCTTGATGATGTCCCCGCCTTCTTGAT
The DNA here is from genome assembly GCA_021605205.1 of Aegilops longissima. NCBI lineage: Eukaryota > Viridiplantae > Streptophyta > Magnoliopsida > Poales > Poaceae > Aegilops > Aegilops longissima. The sequence goes on from CM038679.1 coordinate 500,416,994, forward strand.
CCAGCAAGATGGCGAAGTAGTGGATGAGTTCCGGCAGCACGACGGCGTGGTGACGGTGATGGTGAAGCTATCTCCGCAGGGCTTCTCCTATGCACTACGAAAATATTACCAAGGGACTAAACTATGGAGGGAGGCCCCGCACACGGCTAAGAAATTGTCGTGGTTATTTGTGGTGCCCCTCCCACATATATATAGGTGGGGGGAGGAGGGAGCAGCCAAGGAGGTGTCCCAAGTAGGCCGAATCCTACTTGGGGTCTCTCCCAAGCCCCCCCTTTCCTTTTTAGGTGAGCGGGGAAAGGCAGGGGAGGGAGCCCCCCTTCCTTTCTCCCATGAGAAGGGGGAGGCAGGAGGGGCTAGCCCTCCCCCTTTCCTTCCCTAGGGCTGGCCGGCCTGGGAGAGGGGCGCGCCAGCCCCCTTGTGTGCTGGTCTGTCCCCCCTGGACCATTAGGCCCATACACCTATCGGCGGTGTTCACCCCTTTCGGTGACCCGATGACTACACTGTGAACTCCGAAACTCTTCCGGTGTCCGAATATCATCGTATATATATATATATATATATATATATATATATATATATATATATATATATATATATATATATATATATATATATATATATATATATATATATATATATATATATATATCAATCTTTACCTCCGGACCATTTCGGAGATCCTGGTCATGTTCGTGATCTCATCCGGGACTCCGAACAACATTCGGTCACCAAATCCATATAACTCATATAACACTATATCGTCAACGAACGTTAAGCGTGCGAAACCTATGGGTTCGAGAACTATGTAGACATGACCGAGACACCTCTCCGGTCAATAACCAATAGTGGAACTTGGACCCCCATATTGGTTCCTACATATTGTACGAAGATCTTTATCGGTCGAACCTTATGACAACATATGTAATTCCCTTTGTCCATCGGTATGTTACTTGCTCGAGATTCGATCGTCGATATCTTCATACCTAGTTCAATCTCGTTACCGGCAAGTCTCTTTACTCGTTCCGTAATAAAATCATGTTGCAACTAACTCATTAGTCACTTTGCTTGCAAGGCTTCTTATGATGTGTATTACCGAGAGGGCCCATAGATACCTCTTTGATACTCGGAGTGACAAATCCTAATCTCGATCTATGCCAACTCAACAAACACCTTTGGAGATAGCTGTAGAGCATCTTTATGATCACCCAGTTACGATGTGACGTTTGATAGCACACAAGGTATTCCTATGGTATCCGGGAGTTGCATAATATCATAGTAGAAGGAATATGTATTTGACGTGAAGAAAGCAATAGCAATAAACTGAACGATCAATATGCTAAGCTAACGAATGGGTCTTGTCCATCACATCATTCTCCTAATCATGTGATCCCGTTATCAAATGACAACACATGTCCATGGTTAGGAAACCTTAACCATATCTTTGATCAACGAGCTAGTCTAGTAGAGGCTTACTAGGGACACAATATTTGTTTATGTATTCACACACGTATTTAAGTCTCCGATCAATATAGTTCTAGCATGAATAATAAACCTTTATCATGAATAAGGAAATATAAAATAACAACTTTATTATTGCCTCAATACCTACCTATATGTGGTATTTTTGTGCCGTTCTAAGTAAATTTGAATGTGCGATCTCTAATTTTCAAAATGAATTTCTTTTTTGTGTGCTCGTACCGCTCATGAAGCGGCAGGGGGTGGCCAATATTTTTCCATGCTAGATGTGTTATTCTCAAGATGAGTGTTTATTCACTTCTCATTGAACGAGAGTACGACGGTAATAGGGATGCCCAGTCCCAAAATGAAAAAAATGACTTTATGTTGACAAATAATAAATTCATTGGAAAGTGTTCGTATGGAAGGCATCTATGGATATGGCTAGCCATGGATGGTGGAAAAAGGAATAAACTCTATTTTATGTTTGGGAACCGCTCGTTGGAAAGAATGGTGGATACGGCTAGCATGGAAAGTGTTGGGAACTACTCGGTCGTTTTCGTTGATGGGAAAAGTATGCCTCCAAAATATTTTTATCTCTCAATTTAAGCTTTGAGATCTGGCACCTCTACAAATTTCTGATTTCCTCTGCGAAGGGCCTATCCATTTACTTTATGCAATTTTTATTTTTATTTGGGTCTCCATCTTCTCGTATAAAGCACCAACTAGGAGCACTATGATCATACTTGAGCATTGGGTGTAGCTAATATTCTAGTGTGTTTCGTGAATGTATCGATGATTAACCATGATGGACCATTTCTTTGAACCATTGCATTGGGTTTAGCTAATATTCATGTCAAATATAGACTATTGATGTCTACTACACAACCTTCTTCTTGTAGACGTTGTTGGGCCTGCAAGTGCACAGGTTTGTAGGACAGTAACAAATTTCCCTCAAGTGGATGACCTAAGGTTTATCAATCCGTGGGAGGCGTAGGATGAAGATGGTCTCTCTCAAGCAACCCTGCAACCAAATAACAAAGAGTCTCTTGTGTCCCCAACACACCCAATACAATGGTAAATTGTATAGGTGAACTAGTTCGGTGAAGAGATAGTGATACAAGTGCAATATGGATGGTAGATAAAGGTATTTGTAATCTGAAATAATAAAAACAGCAAGGTGACAAGTGATAAACGTGAGCGTAAACGGTATTGCAATGATAGGAAATAGTACTAGGGTTCATACTTTCACTAGTGCAAGTTCTTTCAACAATAATAACATAGTTTGATCATCTAACAATCCCTCAACATGCAACAAAGAGTCACTCCAAAGCTACTAATAGCGGAGAACAAACGTAGAGATTATGGTAGGGTACAAAACCACCTCAAAGTTATTTTTTTCAATCAATCCGTTGGGCTATACCTATAAGTGTCACAAACAGCCCTAGAGTTCGTACTAGAATAACACCTTAAGATAAAAATCAACCAAAACCCTAATGTCACCTAGATACTCCATTGTCACCTCAAGTATCCGTGGGCATGATTATACGATATGCATCACACAATCTCAGATTCATCCAACCAACATAAAAGTACTTCAAAGAGTGCGCCAAAGTTTCTATCGGAGAATCAAGAACGTGTGCCAACCCCTATGCATAGGTTCATGGGAGGAACCCGCAAGTTGGTCACCAAAACATACATCAAGTGGCACGTGATATCCCATTGTCACCACAGATAAACACGGCAAGACATACATCAAGTGTTCTCATAAAAGACTCAATCCGATAAGATAACTTCAAAGGGGAAACTCAATTCATGACAAGAGAGTAGAGGGGGAGAAACATCATAAAATCCAACTACAATAGAAAAGCTCGGGATACATCAAGATCGTGCCATAGAGTGAACACGAGAGAGAACACGAGAGAGAGAGAGAGAGATCAAACACATAGCTATTGGTACATACCCTCAGCCCCGAGGGTGAACTACTCCCTCCTCGTCGTGGATAGCGCCGGGATGATGAAGATGGCCACCGGTGAGGGTTCCCCCCTCCGGCAGGGTGCCGGAATAGGGTCCCGATTGGTTTTTGGTGGCTACAGAGGCTAGCGGCGGCGGAACTCCCGATCTATCTTCTGTTCTCGAAGTTTTAGGGTACGTCGGTGGAGCTACAGGGGCCCCACGAGGAGGCAGGGCGCGCCTGGGGTGGGCGCGCCCACCCTCGTGAGCACCTCCCGTATCTTCTGACGTGGGGTCCAAGTCCATCAGGTGGGTTTCCTTCCAAAAATAACTTCTCCAGTTGATTTCGTTCCGTTTTGACTCCGTCTGATATTCCTTTTCCTCAAAACACTGAAATAGGCATAAAGCAGCAAATCTGGGCTGGGCCTCCGGTTAATAGGTTAGTCCCAAAAATAATATAAAAGTGGATAATAAAGCCCAATATTGCCTAAAACAGTAGATAAAGCAGCATGGAGCAATCAAAAATTATAGATACATTGGAGACGTATCAAGCATCCCCAAGCTTAATTCCTGCTCGTCCTCGAGTAGGTAAATGATAAAAAAGATAATTTTTGATGTGGAATTCTAGTTGGCATAATTTCAATGTAATTCTTCTTACTTGTGATATGAATATTCAGATCCGAAAGATTTAAGACAAAAGTTCATATTGACACAAAAATAATAATACTTCAAGCATACTAATCAAAGCAATCATGTCTTCTCAAAGTAACATGGCAAAAGAAAGTTCATCCCTACAAAATCATATAGTTAGGCTATGCTTCATTTTCGTCACACAAAGATGTTCCCAACTTCTATACCCCTGATGACAAGCCAAGCAATTGTTTCATACTCAAATAATCTCAAACTTTTTCAACCTTCTCGCAATACATGAGCGCGAGCCACGGATATAGCACTAAGGGTGGAATAGAATATGATGATGGGATTGTGTGGAGAAGACAAAAAAGGAGAAAGTCTCACATTGATGAGGCTAATCAACGGGCTATTGAGATGCCCATCAATTGATATCAACATGAGGAGTAGGGATTGCCATGCAACGGACGCACTAGAGCTATATGTATATGAAAGCTCTACAAAAGAAACTAAGTGGGTGTGCATCCAACTTGCTTGCTCACGAAGACCTAGGGCATTTTGAGGAAGCCAATCATTGGAATATACAAGCCAAGTTCTATAATGAAAAATTCCCACTAGTATATGAAAGTGAAAAAATGAGAGACTCTCTATCATGAAGATCTTGGTGCTACTTTGAAGCACAAGTGTGGTAAAAGGATAGTAGCATTGTCCCTTCTCTCTTTTTCTCTCATTTTTTGGGCCTTTTTTTGGCCTTGCTTTTTTTTTCTTTTTTTTCTTTTTTTATTTTTTTCGTCCGGAGTCTCATCCCGACTTATGGGGTCATCATAGTCTCCATCATCCTTTCCTCACTTGGGACAATGCTCTAATAATGATGATCATCATACTTTTATTTTTCTTACAACTCAACAATTACAACTCGAAACTTAGAACAAAATATGACTCTATATGAATGCCTCCGGTGGTGTACCGGGATGGTGCAATGAATCAAGAGTGACATGTATGGAATATAATGCATGGTGGCTTTGCCACAAATATGATGTCAACTACACGATCATGCAATGGCAATATGACAAAAGTAAAGTATGTCATGATGATGATGAACGGAACGGTGGAAAGTTGCATGGCAATATATCTCGGAATGGCTATGGAAATGCCATAATAGGTAGGTATGGTGGCTGTTTTGAGGAAGATATAAGGAGGTTTATGTGTGATAGAGCGTATCATATCACAGGGTTTGGATGCACCGGCGAAGTTTGCACCAACTCTCAAGGTGAGAAAGGGCAATGCATGGTACCGAAGAGGCTAGCAAAGGCGGAAAGGTAAAAGTGCGTATAATCCATGGACTCAACATTAGTCAAAAGAACTCATATACTTATTGCAAAAATTTAGAAGTCATCAAAAATCAAGTACTACGCGCATGCTCCTAGGGGGATAGATTGGTAGGAAAAGACCATCGCTCGTCCCCGAATGCCACTCATAAGGATGCACAAGCCAGGTACACTTCATGTTTCAAATTTGTTACACAACTTTAACCATACGTGCATGCTACGGGATTTGCTAACTTCAACACAAGAATTTCTCAAATTCACAACTACTCAACTAGCACGACTTTGATATTATCACCTCCATATCTCAAAACAATTATCAAGCATCAAACTTATCTTAGTATTCAATGCACTCAAAAGAAAGTTTCACATATCTTGAATACCAAGTATATTAACATTAAGCAAATTACCATGCAAATAACGAATCTCAAAATAATATAAGTGAAGCATGAGAGATCAAGTTTCTTTAAAACAAATCCACCACCGTGCTCTAAAAGATCTAAGTGAAGTACTAGAGCAAATGACAAACTACTCTGAAAGATATAAGTGAAGATCAATGAGTAGTCGAATAATTATACAACTATGTGAAGACTCTCCCATTTAATAATTTCAGATCTTGGTATTGTATCCAAACAGCAAGCAAAAACAAAATAAAATGACATTGCAAGGATAGCACAACTCATGTGACGAAGCAAAAACTTAGGCTCAACCGATACTAACCGATAGTTGTTGAAGAAGAAAGGTGGGATGCCTACCGGGGCATCCCCAAGCTTAGATGCTTGAGACTGGGGTGCCTTGGGCATCCCCAAGCTTGAACTTTTGTGTCTCCTTAATTCCTCTCATATCATGGTTTCTCTTTTTATCAAAAGCTTCATTCACAACAAACTCAACAAGAACTCGTGAGATAGGTTAGTATAAACCAATGCAAAACCTTGTAATTTTCTACTGTAACAAATCACTAACATTATTATTCAAAATTGCATACTAAATTCCTCTGCATATTTAATACTCTTATCCTTAAATAGAATCATTAAACAAGAAAACATATGAAAACAATGCAAACTTAACAGCACTCTGCCAAAACAGTACAGTCTGTAAAGAATGCAAGAGTATCAATACTTCCCTGACTCCAAAAATTATGAACTAAAATTACCACTGTAATAAATTTATCAGATCTAATTATGCAAAAAGATTCAACATTATACCACTCTCTAAATTTTCTATGGAATTGTTTCAACAGCGGTGAACTTTCTGTTTTCAAACAGCAACATGTATACTAGCAAAATAAGCATGGCAAAGGGTATCCTTGACTTTTTTTATTGAAACTCAAGATGCAAAACATTATTCTAAATAACATAAGTCAAATCTAAAGAAAATAAAATGATGCTCCAAGCAAAACACATATCATGTGGTGAATAAAAATATAGCTCCAAGTAAAGTTACCGATGAACGAAGAGAAAGAGGGGATGCCTTCCGGGGCATCCCCAAGCTTAGGCTCTTGGTTATCCTTGAATATTACCTTGGGGTGCCTCGGGAATCCCCAAGCTTAGGCTCTTGCCACTCCTTATTCCATAGTCCATCGAATCTTTACCCAAAACTTGAAAACTTCACAACACAAAACTTAACAGAAAACTCGTGAGCTCCATTAGCGAAAGAAAACAAAACACCACTTCCAGGTACTGTAATGAACTCATTCTTTATTTATATTGGTGTTAAACCTACTGTATTCCAACTTCTCTATGGTTTATAAATTATTTTACTAGCCATAGAGTCATCAAAATAAGCAAACAACACAAGGAAAACAGAATCTGTCAAAAACAGAACAGTCTGTAGTAACCTGCAACTAACACAAACTTATGGAACTCAAAAAATTCTAAAATAAATTGGTGGACCTTAGGAATTTGTCTATTAATCATATTCAAAAAGAATCAACTAAATAGAACTCTCCAGTAAAAAGTTCTAGCTAATCTCGTGAGCGATAAAGTTTCTGTTTTTTACAGCATGATCATAAAGACTTCACCCAAGTCTTCCCAAAGGTTCTACTTGGCACAAACACTAATTAAAACATAAAACCACATCTAAACAGAAGCTAGATGTATTATTTATTCCTAAACAGGACCAAAAAGCAAGAAACTAAAATAAAATTGGGTTGCCTCCCAACAAGCGCTAACGTTTAACGCCCCTAGCTAGGCATTATGATTTCAATGATGCTCACAAAAAGATAAGAAGTGAAACATAAAGAGAGCATCATGAAGAATATGACTAGCACATTTAAGTCTAACCCACTTTCTATGCATAGGGATTTTGTGATAAAACAACTTATGGGAACAAGAATCAACTTGCATAGGAAGATAAAACAAGCATAACTTCAAGATTTTAAGCACATAGAGAGGAAACTTGATATTATTGCAATTCCTACAAGCATATGTTCCTCCCTCATAATAATTTTTAGTATCATCATGAATGAATTCAACAATATAACCAGCACATAAAGCATTCTTTTCATGATCTACAAGCATAGAAATTTTATTGCTCTCCACATAAGCAAAATTCTTCTCATGAATAATAGTGGGAGCAAACTCAACAAAATAACTATCATGTGATTGAAAATTAAGATCAAGATGACAAGTTTCGTGGTTATCATTATTCTTTAAAGCATACGTGTCATCGCAATAATCAACATAGATAGGAGGCATGCTTTCATCATAGTAAATTTGCTCATCAAAGCTTGGGGGACAAAAAATATCATCTTCATCAAACATAGCTTCCCCAAGCTTGTGGCTTTGCATATCATTAGCATCATGGATATTCAAAGAATTCATACTAACAACATTGCAATCATTCTCATCATTCATAGATTTAGTGCCAAACATTTTATAGCATTCTTCCTCTAACACTTTGGCACAATTTTCTTTTCCATCATACTCACGAAAGATATTAAAAAGATGAAGCGTACGAGACAAACTCAATTCCATATTTTTTTGGTAGTTTTCTTTTATAAACTAGACAAGTGCTAAAACAAGAAACAAAGAAGATTCGATTGCAAGATCTAAAGATATAACTTCAAGCACTAACCTCCCCGGCAACGGCGCCAGAAAAGAGCTTGATGTCTACTACACAACCTTCTTCTTGTAGACGTTGTTGGGCCTGCAAGTGCACATGTTTGTAGGACAGTAGCAAATTTCCCTCAAGTGGATGACCTAAGGTTTATCAATCCGTGGGAGGCGTATGATGAAGATGGTCTCTCTCAAGCAACCCTGCAACCAAATAACAAAGAGTCTCTTGTGTCCCCAACACACCCAATACAATGGTAAATTGTATAGGTGCACTAGTTCGGCGAAGAGATGGTGATACAAGTGCAATATGGATGGTAGATAAAGGTATTTGTAATCTGAAATAATAAAAACAGTAAGGTAACAAGTGATAAACGTGAGCGTAAACGGTATTGCAATGATAGGAAACAAGTCCTAGGGTTCATACTTTCACTAGTGCAAGTTCTCTCAACAATAATAACATAGTTTGATCATATAACAATCCCTCAACATGCAACAAAGAGTCACTCCAAAGCTACTAATAGCGGAGAACAAACGTAGAAATTATGGTAGGGTATGAAACCACCTCAAAGTTATTCTTTCCAATCAATCCGTTGGGCTATTCCTATAAGTGTCACAAACAGCCCTAGAGTTCGTACTAGAATAACACCTTAAGATACAAATCAACCAAAACCCTAATGTCACCTAGATACTCCATTGTCACCTCAAGTATCAGTGGGCATGATTATACGATATGCATCACACAATCTCAGATTCATCCAACCAACATAAAAGTACTTCAAAGAGTGCCCCAAAGTTTCTACCAGAGAATCAAGAACGTGTGCCAACCCCTATGCATAGGTTCATGGGTGGAACCCGCAAGTTGGTCACCAAAACATACATCAAGTGGCACGTGATATCCCATTGTCACCACAGGTAAACACGGCAAGACATACATCAAGTGTTCTCATAAAAGACTCAATCCGATAAGATAACTTCAAAGGGGAAACTCAATTCATGACAAGAGAGTAGAGGGGGAGAAACATCATAAGATCCAACTACAATAGAAAAGCTCGGGATACATCAAGCTCGTGCCATAGAGGGAACACGAGAGAGAACACGAGAGAGAGGGAGATCAAACACATAGCTACTGGTACATACCCTCAGCCCCGAGGGTGAACTACTCCCTCCTCGTCATGGATAGCACCGGGATGATGAAGATGGCCACCGGTGAGGGTTCCCCCCTCTGGCAGGGTGCCAGAACAGGGTCACGATGGGTTTTTGGTGGCTACAGAGGCTTGCGGCGGCGGAACTCCCGATCTATCTTCTGTTCTGGAAGTTTTAGGGTACGTAGGTATATATGAGTGAAAGGAGTACGTCGGTGGAGCTACGGGGGCCCCACGAGGGGGTGCGCCTGGGGTGGGCGCGCCCCACCCTCGTGAGCACCTCCGTATCTTCCGACGTGGGGTCCAAGTCCATTAGGTGGGTTTCCTTCCAAAATAATTTCTCCAGTTGATTTCGTTCCGTTTTGACTCCGTCGATATTCCTTTTCCTCAAACACCTGAAATAGGCATAAAACAACAAATCTGGCTGGGCCTCCGGTTAATAGGTTAGTCCCAAAATAATATAAAAGTGGATAATAAAGCCCAATATTGCCTAAAACAGTAGATAAAGTAGCATGGAGCAATCAAAAATTATAGATACGTTGGAGACGTATCAACTATTGCTTTGAACCATCAAAAATTCCAAATGTCCATGCTGAAAAAAGAATATGTGATGAACATGTTAGGTAGCATTCCACATCAAAAATTCCGTTTTTATCATTTACCTATTCGAGGATGAGAAGGAATTAAGCTTGGGGATGCTGATACGTCTCCAACGTATCTATAATTTTTTATTGTTCCATGTTGTTATATTGTCATTCTTGGATGTTTTGCAATCATTTTATAAACTTTATATCACTTTTTGGGACTAACCTATTGACATTGTGCCCAGTGCCAGTTGCTATTTTTGGCTTGTTTTTTACTTTGCAGAATATCCCTATCAAATGGAGTCCAAAGGCAGAGAATTTTTTCGCAGATTTTTTTAGACTAGAAGACAACTAGGGAGCCAAGGAAGCACCAGAGGGGAGGCCTGTGGGGCCCACAAGACAACAGGGCACGCCAGAGGCCCTTGGCGCGCCCTGATGGGTTTTGGGGCCCACAGGGGTCTCCTCCACCGCCTCTCAGCTCTATAATTACCCAATATATTCTAGAAACCCTAGGGGAGTCGATGAAACACAATTCCAGCTGGCGCAAGTTCCAGAACCACGAGATCCAATCTAGAGGCCCTTTCCGGCACTTCGCCGGAGGGGAACACGATCACGGAGGGGTTCATCATCCTCATTGGTGCTCCTCCGATGATGCATGAGTAGTTCACCATGAACCTACGGATCCATAGGCAGTAGCTAGATGGATTCTTCTCCCTTTTTGATTCTCAATACAATGTTCTCTTGGAGATCTATTTGATGTAATGACTTTTTGCGGTGTGTTTGTTGGGATCCGATGAAGATTGAGTTTATGATCAGATCTATATCCATGAATTTTATTTGAGTTTTCTTCTCTTATATGCATGATCTTTATAGCCTCGTATTTCTTCTCTGAATCTTTGGTTTAGTTAGGCCGAATAGATTGATTTTTCTTGCAATGAGAAGAGGTGTTTTGTGATAGGTTTGATCTTGCGGTGTACTCACCCAGTGACAAAAGGGGTAGCGAGGCACGCATGTATCGTTGCTATTAAGGATTAAAAATGGGGTTTATTCCTACATGAATAGATCTTGTCTACATCATGTGTCGTTCTTATTGCATTACTCTGTTTCTTCATGAACTTAGTACACTAGATGCATGCTGGATCGAGGTTGATGTGTGGCGTAATAGTAGGAGATGCAGGCCGGAGTCGGTCTACTAATCTTGGACCTGATGCCTATATACATGATCATTGCCTTGGGTATCATCATAATTATTGATACGTCTTTTACGTATCTACTTTTTCTCAAGCTTTTCCTCTTGTTTTGGACTCTAATTTGCATGATTTGAATGAAAATAACCCTGGACTGACGTTGTTTTCAGCAGAACTACCATGGTGTTGTTTTTGTGCAGAAATAAAAGTTCTCGGAATGGAACGAAACTTTTTGAGGATTTTTTATATCAACAATAAGAATTTCTGGAGCCAAGACCTGCTAGAGAGGGGCACCTGGGTGGGCACAACCCACCAGGGCGCGCCCAGGTGGGTTGTACCCACCTGGTGGCCCCGCCGACGACCCCCCTGATACTATAAATTCACATATTTCTAGAAAAAAAATCAGGGAGAAAGAATTATCGCGTTCCACGAGACGGAGCCGCCGCCAAGCCCTGTTCTTCCTCGGGAGAGCAGATCTAGAGTCCATTTGGGGCTCCGGAGAGGGGGGGATCTTCGTTCTTTGTCATCACCAACCAATCTCCATTGCCAATTCCATGATGCTCCCCACCGGGAGTGAGTAATTCCTTCGTACGCTCGCTGGTCGATGATGAGTTGGATGAGATTCATTATGTAATTGAGTTAGTTTTGTTAGGGCCTGATCCCTAGTATCCACTATGTTCTTAGATTGTTGTTGCTATGACTTTGCTATGCTTAATGCTTGTCACTTTGGGCCCGGGTGCCATGAACTCAGATCTGAACCATTTATGAATTCATTATTATATCCATGTTTTAGATCCGATCTTGCAAGTTATAGTCACCTACTACGTGTTATGATCCGGCAACCCTGGAGTGACAATAACCGGGCCCACTCCCGGTGATGACCGTAGTTTGAGGAGTTCATGTATTCACTATGTGTTAATGCTTTGTTCCAGCTCTCTATTAAAAGGAGGCCTTAATATCCCTTCGTTTCCAATATGGACCTCACTGCCACGGGAGGGTAGGACAAAAGATGTCAAGCAAGTTATTTTAATAAAGCACGTATGACTATTTACAGAATACATGCCTACATTATATCGATGAACTAGAGCTAGTGCCGTATCGCCCTAGGTTATAACTGTTACATGATGAATATCATCCAACAAGTCACTGATCCAATGCCTACGAATTTATTTATATTGATCTTGCTACAAATTACTGCTATCACTGTTACTATTACCGTGCTGCTGTTACTACTATCAAAACTATCAAACTAATTTGCTACTGATCACTTTGCTGCATATAATTAATCTCCAGGTGTGGTTGAATTGACAACTCAGCTGCTAATACCTTCAAATATTCTTTGGCTCCCCTTGTGTCGAATCTATAAATTTTGGTTCAATAGTCTATCCTCGAAAACTTTTGCGATCCCCTATACTTGTGGGTTATCAATTATTTGTTCTTCTATCAATTACCCAACTATAGTAATTTGTTTACCCACCGTACGCTATTTTCTTGAGAGAAGCCACTAGTGAAATCTACAGCCCCCAGGTCTATCTTTTATCATATTGCTTTCATATCTATCTTTTATCATATTTGTTTTCAGATCTATAATTCCAAAAACCCAAAAATACCTTGCTGTACTTTTTCTTTACTTATTTTATTTTGCGTTTTATTCAGATATATTTATCCAAGCTCATACAAATTAATTTATCTTTTTACCGACGAGGGATTGACAATCGCTCTTACGCGTCGGGTTGCAAGTATTTGTTCTTTGTGTGCGGGAACAATTTACATAGTGTTGCTTGGTTCTCCTACTGGATTGATACCTTGGTTTCACAACTTAGGGAAATACTTACTGCTGCATCATCCCTTCCTCTTTGGGGAAATACCGACGCAGTCTCAAGCCACGTCAGAGATAGAGGGGGCTAGTGGCCGCGATCAATCTTTGTTATCGCGAAGAAGATATGACAGGCAATGGTGATGCGGTGTTTTGTATCCTCACCCATTGTTGTCTTAGTTACTAGTCTACCCCCGACATGTAATTGGGTCTGGCTCATTTTTTCGTCTCAGTTGCATTTCCACCCTCGACACACAACTGGGGGCAGGGCGACCCATTTTCCCTCTAGTTGCAAGTCCACCCTCAACATGCAAGTGGGCCCACCTCTTTTCTTGTCCTAGCTGCAAATTCACCCTTCCGACACAACTTTTCCTGGCCCATTTTTTGTCCCGAGGACAAGTCCACCCTCGATACGCAACTAGGTCCCGACCCTTTTTGTCCTAGTTGCAAGTCCACCTCTGACATGCAACTAGGCCTTGGCCCATATTTGTCCCAGTTTCAAGTCCACCGTCGACACACAACTGGTGGCCTGACCCCTTTTGTCCCAGTTGCAAGTCCATTCCCCAACATGCAACTAATCCTTGGGCTATTTTTCATCCCAGTTTCAAGTTCACCGTTGACACGCAACTGAGCCCGCTTTTGTTCCTGTCGCGAGTTCATACTGGACATGCAGCTGGGCATAGACACATTTTTTGTTACAACAAGTCTACTCTCGACATGCAAATGGGTCTGCCTCCTTTTCTGTCCTAGTTGCAAGTCCAACCTTGATATTCCATTGTTTTCTCATTAGTTGCAAGTCCACCCTCGACACGCAAGGAGGGTGGGGGATGGGGTGACCCATTTTGTAACTCCATCCCCAACATGCAACTAGCCCCTTATTTTCTTGTCCTTGTTGCGAGTCCACCCTTATATGTAACTTAGTATGACCCATTATTTGTCTCATTTGTAAGTCCACCCTCCACGCGCAACTAGGAGCCCGACCCTTTTTTTCTAGTTGCAAGCCCACCCGCGATGCCGTCTGTGATAAACAATGTTGAATGGGTTCCAAATTAACGTTACTAGGCCACTAGGAGCATCTACAAATAGATGTCGAAAATCCGTCTTCGTAAACGTTTGCAGAGGTGATACCTCCAACGTATCTATAATTTATGAAATATTCATGCCATGTTTACAACAATTTTATATGGTTTTGGTATGATTTGCATGGAACTAACCCGGATTGACGATGTTTTCAGCACAACACCGTGGTGTTGTTTTTTGTGCAAAAATGAAAGTTCTCCAAATGAGCTGAAACTTTTTGATGAATTTTTTTGGAACAAAAGAGACCTCCGAAGCTTCGTGGGAGGGCTTTGTTAATATAGTTGGATCATATGGTGTTTTCCCCTCTCTATCTTGTTGTGAATTGAGTTTTCCCTTTGAGATTTCGTTCTTATCGGATTGAATACTTTTATGGATTTGAGAACACTTGATGTATGTCTTGCTATGAATACCGTGATGACAATGGGGTATCATATTGATTCACTTGATATGTGTTTTGGCACTCAACTCACGGATTCCTGAGGTGACATTGGGGTAATCTATGCATAGGGGTTGATGCACGTTCTCATCTTTGTTTCTCCGGTAGAAATCTTGGGGCGCTCTTTGAGGTTTTTGTGTTGGATTGAGTATTATGAATCTAAAAATATTTGGTGTTATCTTAGTATGAACTCTTGATAGATTGACCGGAAAGGATAACTTGGTGTTATTTTAGTACGAACTCTTGATAGATCGATCGGGAATGATAACTTGGTGTTATTTTAGTACGAGATCTTGGATAGATCGATCGGATAGAATAGCTTCGAGGTGGTTTCATACCCTACCAACAATTTCGTCTTATGTTCTCCGCTAGATAGGAACTTTGGAGAGATTCTTCATCGCACGTTGAGGGATGGTTATATGATCCAATTATATTAGCATTGTTGAGAGATTGCACTAGCGAAAGTACGGACCCTAGGCCTTGTTTTCAAGCATTGCAATACCATTTGTGCTCCATTTTATCCATTGCTACCTTGCTGTTTTTTATTGTTCCTATTACAAAAATCAATATCTACTATCATCACTACACCTGTATCACCAACTCTTTGCCGAACTAGTGCACCTATAAAAATTACCATTGTATTTGGTGTGTTGGGGACATAAGAGACTTTTCATTATTTTGTTGCAGGATTCTTTGACAGAGACCATCTTCATCCTACGCCTCCCACAGATTGATAAATCTTAGGTCATCCACTTGAGGGAAATTTGCTACTGTCCTACAAAACTCTGCGCTTTGAGGCCAAACCCGAGTCTACAAGAACAAGTTATGTAGTAGACATCAAGATCTTTTCTGGCGCCGTTGCAGGGGAGGTGAGTGCTTGAGGGTATATCTTTAGATCTTGCAATTGAATCTTTTAGTTTCTTGTTTTGTCAATAGTTTGGTTTATGAAAGAAAACTACACAAAAATGGAGTTGAGGTGGCCTCATATTATTCGTCTTTATAATGTCTTTCGTGAAAATGATGGAAAGGAAAATTGTGCTCAATTGATAGAAGAAGAATTCTATAAAATGTTTGGCATAAATGATGAGCATGATTGCAATGTTGTTAGTATGAATTATTTGAGTATCCATGATGTGAATGATATGCAAAGCCATAAGCTTGGGGATGCTATGTTTAATGAAGATGATATTTTTAGTCCCCAAGTTTTGATGAACAAATTTATTATGATGAAAGCATGCCTCCTATTTATGATGATTATAATTATGAAAGTGGATTTGGAGAGGTCATGACTTTGTTTTGTGATGAATCCACTATTTTGGAAGAGGGTTCTATTGATTATGAAAACAAAGTTACCATCTATGATGATTATGGTGATGACATGTATGCTATATTGAATAATGATAACCATGAAACTTGCCATCATGATTTTTATTTTCAATCACATGATAGTTATTTTGTTGAGTTTTCTCCCACTACTATTCATGAGAATTAATTTGCTTATGTGGAGAGTAGTAAAATTTCTATGCTTGTGGATCATGAAAAGAATGCTTTATGTGATAGTTATATTGTTGAATTCTTTCATTATGCTACTGAAAATTATTATGAGAGAGGAACATATGCTTATAGGCTTCTCACTAATATCAAGTTTCCTCTCTTTATGTTGAAAGTCTTGAAGTTGCACTTGTTTTGCCTTCCTATGCTAGTTGATTCTTGTCCCCATAAGTTGTTTGCTCACAAAATCCCTATTCATATGAAGTGGGTTAGACTTAAATGTGCTAGTGATATGCTTCATGATGCTCTTGTTATGTTTCAATTCTTATCTTTTGTGCGAGCATCATTGAAATCATCATGCCTAGCTAAAAGGCATTAAAGAAAAGCGCTTGTTGGGAGACAACCCAACATTTATACCTACTGTTTTTGTGTGTTCATATGATTAAGATACTGTAGTAATCATGTTTTATATCTTTTGTTTCAATAAAATGCCAAGTAATGCCTTTGGGATAGTATGGATGATAGTTGACTTGATTCTGTGCAAAAATAGAAACTTTTGCACCCAGTCCAGGAATTTTTAAAAATCACAGGAGCGAGATTTTGATCTGAATTTTTTTACACAAGATTGATATGCAAATTTCCTACATCTTCCTAATATTTCAGAATTGTTGGAGTTACAGAAGTATGGTTATAGTACAGATTACTACAGACTGTTCTGTTTTTGACAGATTCTGTTTTCAATGCATAGTTTGCTTGTTTCCTATTTTCTTATGGCTTATATTGTTCAATATAAATTTTCAAAATGATAAGGTACAGTAGACATTATGTGAGAACAATTATGAATCTTGTCTTTGGCATTACCAAAGTGAATGATTTGTCTTTATCATACTAACCCATCTCACGAAGTTCTGTTAAGTTTTGTGTGATTGAAGTCTTCAAGTTTTGGGTGAGATATCGATATGAGGAGAATAAGGAGTGACAAGACCCTAAGCTTGGGGATGCCCAAGGCACCCCAAGGTAATATTCAAGTAATATACAAGCAACTAAGCTTGGGGATGCCCCGGAGGGCATCCCCTCTTTCGTCTCCAACAGTATCAGTAACCTTACTTGGAGCTATATTTTCATTCGTCACATGATATGAGTTTTGCTTGGAGCGTCATTTTATTTTGTTTTGATTTGATTTCTGTTATTTAGAATAATGTTTCGTATCTTTTATTTCAATAAAAGTGGCAAGGATAGCCTTTACCATGCTTAGTTTGGAAGTATATGACTTTCTGTTTCAAAACAGAAAGTTTATCACTGTTGTAAAAAATTCCCGAGAAATGTCAGGATGTTATAAAATGTTGATTTTTTTGCACAATAAGCTATGATAAATTTTCTACAGTGTGCAAAATTTTCAGAATTTTTGGAGTTAGAGAAGTATGAATATTTTTGCATCCTTTACAGACTGTCCTGTTTTGCCAGATTGTTGTTATGTTTGCATTGTTTGCATATGTTTGCGTGTTTAATGATTCTATTTGAGGATAGGAGTATTAAATATGTAGAGGCATTTAGTATGCAATTTTAAATTGTAATTTTAGTGATTTGCTACACTAGAGAATGATAAGGTTATTGCATTGATTTATACTAACTTATCTCACGAGTTCTTGTTGAGTTTTGTGTGGATGAAGTTTTTAAGATTTAGGGAAACCGTGATATAAAAGGAATTAAGGAGACACAAAAGCTCAATCTTGGGTATGCCCAAGGCATCCCAAGATAATATTTCAAGAAGTCTCAAGCATCTAAGCTTGGGGATGCCCCGGTAGGCATCCCACCTTTCTTCATCAACAATTATCGATTAGCCTCGGTTGAGCCTAAGTTTTTGCTTCTTCACATGATGTGTGCTATGAGAATGTCATTTTACTTTGTTTTGCTTGTTGTTCTAATAAAATACTTATATCTAAAAGTTTTAAATAAGAGAGAGTCCTCAATTAGCTACCCATTTACTTAACTACTCGCTTGATCTTCACTTATATCTTTTTGCAGTAGTTTTCTTTTACTCTTTTGCTTCACTTCTATCCTATGAGTAAATTGTTGAATGAATTGAAAATCATGAAGTTGAAATTATATGTTCATATTATTCCTAGTAGTAGCTTCACATTGGGTTTAGAAAGTGAAATCTTTTGAAGCTTGACAATCACAATATTGGTCATACAAGATTCATGAATGATTGGTATAAGGAAGAGAACTTTCACATGCAAATATATTATCTTGGACATATTCTATGATTGTAAATACCCATTAATTATTTGCAAACTTGAGAAAATTAGTTGAAGTTGGACAAGGAAGACAATGTAATGAGTTATGGTTGTGTATATTTGCATAGAAGTTATATTGTCATGGATCCTCCAACATGTGGTGTTTGCCTAGGATCTTTTGCTAGCCAAAAATTCATACTAAGTAGAGATACTACTTGTGCATCCAAAAACCCTTAAACTCTGTTTCTTGCCATGAGTGTCCACCATACCTACCCATGGATTGAATAAGATCCTTCAAGTAAGTTGTCATCGGTGCATAAAGCAATAAAAAGTGCTCCTAAATATGTTTGATCTTTTATTGTAAGGGAAAATTGAGCGTTGTACGAACTTGTGATGGCAAAATAATAGAAGCGATAGACTGCATAATAAAGGTTGCTATCATAAGGGGCAATATAACATGACGTTCCTTTGCATTAAGAGTTTGGGCATCCAAATAAAAAGCGCATGACAACCTCTGCTTCCCTCTGCGAAGGGCCAATCTTTTACCTTTCAGTATTTGCTTTTATGCAAAGAGTCAACAGTATACATCCTCATTCAACCTCAATTATTCTCTAGTTGTCAAGCATCATGTGGTGGGGAAAGATCTAGGCACATATGGCCAGTCAAATATATTTGATCTTGATTTATTATTGTTAACAATTATCTCTATGATAAATGAGTTGGGAGGCGAAACATTAAGCCCCTATCTTTCTTTGTGTTCGATGGATGCCATTTGTTCTAAGAATATGCTTTGAGTACTAGCAATCATGGAAGACTATATGATGATTGAGTATGTGGAGCTCTTACTTAGACTTTGTTGAATAAGTTGAATTGCAATTGTTTGGTGACTAAGATATAGGTTGTTGAGTTTCAAGAGAATTCATTGTTTGAACATTAACATGTGAATTGGTTGCTACTTTAACATGAGCAGTTTTATGAGAAATAATTGTTGTTATGATGCTAGGAGAAGTCATTGAAATTATCATTAATCAAACTTGTGCACTTTGCTAGCATTCACACTTCATAAATTATTTCTTTTATCATTTACCTACTCGAGGACGAGTAGGAATTAAGCTTGGGGATGCTGATACGTCTCCAACGTATCTATAATTTATGAAGTATTCATGCTATGTTTACAACAATTTTATATGGTTTTAGTATGATTTGCATGGAACTAACCCGGACTGACGCTGTTTTCAACAGAACTATCGAGGTGTTGTTTTGTTGTGCAGAAATGGAAGTTCTCCAAATGAGCTGAAACTTTTTGACGATTTTTCTGGAACAAAAGAGACCCTCGAAGCTTTGTGAGAGGGCCAGAAGAACCACGAGGAGGGCACAACCCACCAGGGCGCGCTAGAGGGGCCCGGCTTGCCCAGGTGGGTTATGCTCACCTCGAGGCCCATCTTCGCGTGATTCCAACGCTGAAAAATCCTATAAATAGAGAAACCATCAGAAATAACTCTAGATCAGAAGTTCTGCCGCCGCAAGCCTCTATAGCCACGAGAAACCAATCTAGACCCTGTTCTGGCACCCTGTCGGAGGGGGAAATCATCACCGGTGGCCATCTTCATCATGCCGGCAGCCACCATGATTAGGAGGGCACTGGTGCGCGTCGGTCCTAAACAAACGGTTTTTTACCCCTTTCCGCGATTGCATTTGGAACCGTTGCCAAGTGAGTGTGGGCGATAGGGGGGTCCTTCCCACACGACCCAGAAACCGTCAGGGATAGGGAGCCTTGATGCATACAGTTATCCCTATATAATTGTTTCCGATATCTCAAATATCCCAAACGCTTCATCCTTGCTACTCGTTTGTGCTCGCATTGCCATCGCAGTCAGAATTTTCTGGTTCTGCCTAAAACCAGGCAGATTCTAGGCACGGGAGCTTTCCAGGCAGATTCTAGGCAGATTCCAGGCACGGGAGATTTACGATGCCTGACACATCACAAACAGTTCATGATTATAAACCTTGTACGATAGGTAGACAATCACACACATTTAGTTTTCCCGCACTGTATGTGATAGTGTCTGACATCACACACGCTTTGCGAATGGCAACTGTGTGCATGCTTGCACACGTTTCCTCTCTGTCAACCATCTCGGATTATGGTGTATATTGCAAACGTTTGTGTTTTACCAACCGTGTGTGCCGTAATGACCTGCACAACGTAATTATGCCCTAATTTAATTGCTGCTATTTAAAATTGTACCTAATTTAAACTTGAAAGTAGGCTACAGCTTTATTCATATACATCAGGTTCAAACAATCAATGCATTATTTGATTCACAGGCACATATGTTTAAGAATTACAGAAGCACCAAATAAAGAATGATGTACCAGGGTTCTATACTTGTACTATTACAGATGGTAAAGAAAGAGGCAACAGACATTCCAGTTGTTGAACAAGGTGAAGCGGAATTGCCCTATTGTGCTCTCCTGGATGCAGAAGGCTTGCAGGACTCTAGTCCAACCCCTTGTGATGGCCGGACGCCAATCATGTAGTTTGAGAGGTAATCTTGAGTAAACTGCTTCAAGATTCACTTCAAAAGAAAAAAGATTCAGATATTGTCATCTAACACTACTCATTACGGGCAATAAAAAGAAGGCTACAGGGTTCTTACTTACCATCCTGCAGTTCACTGTTGTCTTGCATAAAGTGTAAACAAATAGTTCGATTGACATATTTTGACCCATTTAGTAACAATCTTTATCAGTTTCCTCACTTGATGTTGGTTCATGAATATCTCATTGCCCCATACGCAGAAAGGGACGAAGTGTGGATCTTTGGCAATGATATATGTACCTAAAAGCACCAAGTTAATATTAGAAGCTAAACAACAATTGAAAAATGATGTAGTACAACACTCCATCCATCCCATTATATAAGATGTTATTACATGTATATCTAGACATCATCAGAACATTAAGGTAACACTCTTCCTTGTTGCTATGTAGCCTGGGATTGCATATTTAGTCATTTAGTACAATGCATGTTGCAAACAACAATTGAAAAACGAAAAGGCATGTTAACTGCAATATCCTTAACAGCAACCAAATATCGTAATTCATAGTGGTATTGTTGAAACTGTTATTGATGAAATTGAACTGTAGAGCAAATAGTTGCACATATAGAGCATCACTTTGTGAAGAACTGAAATAAAAAAGTCATAAGGACATCTCTAGGTGATCCTTAAAAAGTTAAAGGACTAAAACCCTTGGTGGATATATATATATATATATATATATATATATATATATATATATATATATATATATATATATATACTCCAGCAATTTTAGGCCTTTTCTAGACGACCCCTAAACTTAAGGTTGTAAACTTCAATTTGATCAAGTTCAAAGCAGGTTCAACCGAAAGTAGCATGCATTCAAACATAAACATAGATAGTTTTGCATAACCGAACATAAAACATAAATTCAAACTAAGCTAAACTACTTTCAATCGAAGTAGAGGTCGAGCCAATCCTTCCTCGTCATGTATGGTGTGCCGCGAGCCGGGTCCGGGCCAGTACCATCGTCGGGGTCGTTGGGGAAGGCAATCCTCCACTCGTCGACGTCGATCTCCTCGTCCTCGGGGCCTACCTTGACGCCCTCCATGCCGCCGTCGCCACTGCCTTCGACATCGTCATCAGAGGAGAGCGCGATAACCTAGCCGCCCTCCACACCGCCGTCCTCGCCACCTTCGACCTCGTCATCGGAAGAGAGCGTGATAACCTCGCCGCCCTCCACGCCGGCAAAGATCGCCTGCTCCGCCTCCACGAGCTCCGGGTGCTCCGGCGAAGGTCTTGCATGTAGGCCTCGTCGGTGGCCTCGGCCTCGAGACACTCCCACGCCTTGTGGTCCTCCCGCGCCATAGCCGAGCTCTCCACCCCTGGCTCCGGCGGAACGAGGTGGACCAGACGTGTGCCGAAGGGGAAATTGAGCCTAGCCGCCGCGCCGTGGTAGCAGACCTGCCAGCGGTCATACTCCATGGCCGTGAGCTCGGCCGTGTGGAAGCTACTGAGCCACCGGCGGGTATGGGTATCTCGATCTGTAATCTCGCGACCCACGTCCCCCACCACCGCTGTCAGACCCCAAGGTAGGACTTCGTCGGCTGCCGGGTCTGGGGGAGGATGGGGAAGTCCTTGAACCGGCGTAAGGGCGTGGTGGCGGGCGCATCGGGGGAACAGCGACGGTGGATCGTGCCCGCAGAGGACAACGAGGACACCTCGGCGGCCACCTCGCCGACGTCGGGCAAAAAGGCCGCGATAAACCTCTTTTTGGCCATTGGCTACTCAAGCTCCCCGGCACACAGGCAGAGGTTGAGGATGGAGGCGCCGGCGATGGTGGTGACCTACCAATGGTTTCGAGGGTTGTGTGTGTCTGTGAGCGGAGGTTTGATGTCTACTACGCAACCTTCTCCTTGTAGACGTTGTTGGGCCTGCTAGTGCACACGTTTGTAGGACAGTAGCAAATTTCCCTCAAGTGGATGACCTAAGGTTTATCAATCCGTGGGAGGCATAGGTTGAAGATGGTCTCTCTCAAGCAACCCTGCAACCAAATAACAAAGAGTCTCTTGTGTCCGCAACACACCCAATACAATGGTAAATTGTATAGGTGCACTAGTTCGGCGAAAAGATGATGATAAAAGTGCAATATGGATGGTAGATATAGGTTTTTGTAATCTGAAAATATAAAAACAGCAAGGTAACAAGTGATAAAAGTGAGCGTAAACGGTATTGCAATGATAGGAAACAAGGCCTAGGGTTCATACTTTCACTAGTGCAAGTTCTCTCAACAGTAATAACATAATTGGATCATATAACTATCCCTCAACATGCAACAAAGAGTCACTCCAAAGTTGATAATTGCGGAGAACAAACGAAGAGATTATGATAGGGTACGAAACCACCTCAAAGTTAGTGATTCCAATCAATCCGTTGGGCTATTCCTATAAGTGTCACAAACAGCCCTACACTACAAAAAAATACACTTCCGTGATGATACGTGTTTGTCACAGTAGGTCGCGTTTTTTGTCATGCATGTACATCCATGAAAAATTTATGATGTAATCAAGATAGTCATACATGTCTTTGTCGTAGAAGTGTTCCATGACATTACCAAAATTATCATCACGAAGTGTCCACTTCCATGATGATAAATCGCGTCGCGAAGTGCTTTCATCAAGGGTGACCGACACGTGGCATCCACCGTAGCGGAACGCCGTTAAGCTATAGGGTCGGGTTTTGGATCCGATAACCCGTTAACAGCCCCGACCAATGGGAAATTTCCACGTAAAATTCTTATTGGCGGACGAAACACGTGTCAGCTCGTCGATTGGGTCGATAGGCGCCTATGATATGTCGACACGTGCCATGGCCCACCACTGGCCCATTTAGCTTACAAAGCCGGCCCGTTTGACTTGGTCAAAAGTTAACGGGATGGCCCATGAAAAGCCTGTTAACGGTCTCTTCGCAAATAGCCCATTTTACGGCCCGTTAGGCACTAAAGGAAATCGGCCCAACAACGTCATGTGGCCCGTCGAATATAACACCAGCCCATTTCACTTTCGGCCCATGTATGGCCCACGACGTCTTTCGTCCCATATGAGGCCTTCCTATCTTTCGGCCCTTTACAGGCCCACGGTGACTCTAGCCCATAATGAACTGTAATTTTCTTTGTACCCGTTAACGGCCCGTGATTTACATGGGCCATTTCCAGCCCGTGTTAGCTTTCGGCCAATTGACGGCCCATACGTTCTTGGGCTCCTTTTCGTCCCTCGATTACTTCCGGCCCTTTACTGTCCTGTTCCCCTAATGGGCCAAATTCGGCCCATGGCAAGAGTCGGCCCGTTACTAGCATGTTCCCCAAATGGGCCAAATTCGGCCCATGGAAAGAGTCATCCCGTTACTGGCCTGTTACCCTAATGGGCCAAATTCGGCCCATGACAAGAGTCGGCCCGTTTCTGGCCAGCCCGTCCTATATTCTGGCCCATTAACGACCCGTTATGCCTATGACAGAATTAAGCTTTTGCAGTCCTACGGCCTGTTAATGGCCCATTACCGTGCTGGGCCGATACCAATTACGCCCAATTACGGCCCATGTAGACCCATTTATCCGACGGCCCTAGGCCCATTTATCGACGGCCCGAGGCCCACCGATTACAGGCCCATTTATCGACGGCCCGTAGGAGACCCATGGATCCTACGGCCCGTATATGGCCCATGGGTAGTTGCGGCCACTAGCAAACCAGGGAAAAAGAAGACTAGGAAATAAATAGGGCCCAAACTAACGCTAGGCTATTAAGATGATTGCACATATTACATCCACTCGGCATCAAAGATCGCCACCAGTGCAAATATAGGGAACACCTGTAACGCCCCGGATTCGATGCGCCAGGTGTCTGCCAGTTATTCGCCGTCGTTGCCATGTCAGGTGCTTGCGTGTCTCTCTTTTCCATGTCATCATTTGCATTTCATATCATGTCATCATGTGCATTGCATTGCATACGTGTTCGTCTCATGAATCCGAGCATTTTCCCGTTGTCCGCTTTTCCAATCCGCACTCCTATGTCTCCGGCGCCTTTTACCTCTTTTCGTGCGGGTGTTAAGCGGTCTCGGAATGAACCGAGGTTTGTCAAGCGGCCTTGGTATAGCACCGTAGACCGCTTTGTCAAGTTCGGATCATTTGGAGGTCGTTGGTACTCCAACGGTTAACCGGGTAACCGCAAAGCTCTCTTTTGTTGCAGCCCAACTCCCCTTCCAAAGTGGCCCAAAACCCACCAAACTCCCTTCCATGCTCTCGGCCGTTCGATCACGATCGCGTGGCCGAAAACCGCACCTCATTTGGACTCTCCTAGCTCCCTCTACCTATAAATATGTGATCCCCTCCGGATTTTCGCGGATGAAACCCTAGCCCCGCTCTCCTCGCGCGCCGGACATGTCCAGCCCCGCCGGACATGTCCAGCTGCCACCTCACCCCGGCCAATGGGCGCGCCACGTCGCCCCGCCGCCTCCCTGGGCCTATTACGCTCGCCACCTCAGGCTGGGCGCGCCGCCACATCGCCGCTGCGGCTGCATGGGGTCATGAGCCCGTCGCAGCCCTCCCGGCCGGTGGCGGCGCCCGCCGCTGGTGCCGCCCGTGCTTCCCGCCGCTTCGCCGGCGCCGCCGCCTGGCCCGGCTCCGCCCTCCGCCGCCCGGCGTCCGGCGCTGCCGCCGCCTCTCCGCCGTGGCCGACCTCGCCTCGCCGTCGTCCGTCACCGGCGTCGCCTCGCCGGCTCCGCCCGCCGCCCGGAACCTCGCCGGCGCCCTCGTCGCCCGGCCGCCCGCTGCTGCTGCGCCGCCGCCAGCGCCCCTTCTTGCGGCCCGCCCCGTGCTTTCGCGCGCCGCCTCCCCTGGCGCGCGCCCGCGCTTCGCCCGCCGCCCGAAACCCTCGCCGGACCCCGCCGCCGCTGCCGTTCGGGTCCGCCCCGGCCCGATCCGCGGGTCCCTCGCCCGGATCCACCTCGCCAGACCCGATCCACTCCGCGTTGACGTTTTCCTCGAGGTTGATTTCGTCTAAGTCCCAGATCTGCAGTATTTTCATGCATTTTCATCGCATCATATCTCTGTCATCCTAGCTCCGTTTTGCGCGTGTAATATGTCAAAATGTTCGCCTCGATGAGTAGATCATTTCATCTCATTGCATCATTTTCATTTGAGCTCGTCTTGTTGCCCGAAATGCTGTTAGAAGAGTGCTATGTGATGTTAGTTTCTGATTTTTATCAGAACTTGCACTTTTGTCATTTTTGCCATGATTGATGTGTGCATCCTATGGACTTGAGTCCTACATGTGTTTTGTAATATGCCATTCCATCTTTCCAGTGGTGCTTGTTATGTATTTTTGTGATCTATGTGGTGACTAGCACAAGCATGCAAACTAGGTGTCTTGTTGTTGCTGTTTTCAGCCCTGTTTTGCTGTTATTTTGATGCCATGTTAACTTGATGCTACAGAGAGATCCATGCATATTTTGAGATACTTCAGTAAGGATGTTTTGTTAAACATGTCTTTCTCTATCCATCCATGCCCTTGTTTGCAATTATGGAGTAGTCTAGCTTGAGTCAATCGAGCTCTACTTTTGCTATCAAATGTTTCCTGGCAGATTGTATACATGTTATTCAATTTTGCCAAGGTTGTTGTGGTTGATCCATGTATGCTATGTTATTGTTCTTGCCATGTATGTCTTCTAGGCCATGTCTTCTTGATGTATGTATGCTTAGTTTGTCATATAAGGCTCTGTAGTGAGTGCATTGAGCTTGTAAACATGCCTACTTGTTATCAGTTTTTGACATGCCATGTTGCTGAATCTGTTAACGAAACTTTCGATATTGACATGGGTGTTACTATATTTTCTGATCCTTTTTGGCTTATGGTCACTAAAGGACTTTTGTTATATGCAATTAGTAGATTCATGCCATGCCTTTGTTTGCCATGCCTTTGTTTGCCATGATAAGTTCCTGTAACATGTTGTTCCATAGCTCTAAACATTGCAACCTGATGTTATTTCTGTCAATGCCTGAAACTGTTATTACTTGCAATCTTGCCATGTCATTTTGAGCATGTTCTAGTCATTTCTGGAGGTAGCTCAGTGTTCATGTTTTGTAATGCTTTACCTGTAGATCATGCCCATGCCTTTTGTTATTATGTTAAGATGCTGTAGCATGTTGTTTTGATGCTTGCAATATGTCTAGTTGCTGTTTTGGACAGATTGTTGCTATGACTTGTATAGGGTGTATGTGTTGAACCGTTGCTCCGTTTTGAGTGTGCTCTATATGAAACTTGCTTGATTTTGCATGTAGTTTCATATTATCATGTTGGATCCTTGTTTTGAGGTGTTTGCTTGATGTTTGTATGCATTTTGCATCAATGCCATGCTTATCTTGTTTTGCTCATATCTTCTAGGCCGTAGCTCCGAATCTAATGAACTTTATATGTAACTTGACTAGAATTTCGTGTAGATCATCGTGGTGCATATTAACTTGCTGTTTAACAACTTGAACATAAAGTTATTCAGATCTGGACCAATTTCGAAATTTGCATATCAGGACGTACCGGAATTTTTCTATGTTGTTTCCGGCCTCATTTAAACTTGCTTTGACGTGTTGTTCTTGTTTGCATCATCTCTTGCCATGAGTAGATTCATGTAGTCTTGTCATGCATCATGCTTGTTGTGCATCATGTCTTGTTCATGTGTGGTGTGTTTACTATGTTGTGTGCTTCTTCTTGTTAGTTCCTGTTTCGTTGCGATCGTGAGGATTCGTTCGTCTACGCTTGGTTCGGCTTCATCCGTTCGTCTACTTCATGGTCTCGTTCTTCTTCCTTGAGGGATTTCAGGCAAGATGACCGCTACCCTGGATCTCACTACTATCATTGCTATGCTAGTTGCTTCGTTCTATCGCTATGCTGCGCTACCTATTACCTGTTTATCAAGCCATCCCAAATTGCCATGAACCTCTAACTCGTTGTTCCCCTTCCCAGCAAACCGTTGTTTGGCTATGTTACCGCTTTGCTCAGCCCCTCTTATAGCGTTGTTAGTTGCAGGTGAAGATGAAGTTTGTTCCTTCTTGGAACATGGAGATGTTGTTCCTTGTTGGAACATGTTTACTTGTTGGGATATCACAATATATCTTATTTAATTAATGCATCTATATACTTGGTAAAGGGTGGAAGGCTCGGCCTTATGCCTGGTGTTTTGTTCCACTCTTGCCGCCCTAGTTTCCGTCATATCGGTATTATGTTCCCGGATTTTGCGTCCCTAATGCGGTCGGGTGATTTATGGGACCCCCTTGACAGTTCGCTTTGAATAAGACTTTTCCAAAGAAGGCCCAACATTGGTTTTACATTTGCCTCACCTAGCCTTTTTTCCCTTGGGAGTCGCGCATCCCGAGGGTCATCTTTATTTACCCCCCTGGGCCAATGCTTGTCTAAGTGTTGGTCCAAACTAGAGCCACTTGCGGCGCCGCCCCGAGGCAACTTGGGGTATCGTCGGTTGCCGTACGTAGTGTTCATCCGGTCGTGGCTCGAGGCGAGATACGCTGCGGCTACTATCGAGGTGTCGGCACGCCGGAGGTCTTGCTGGACTTGTTTTATTGCTGTCGAAATGTCTTGTAGCCGGATTCCGAGACTGATCGGGCTTCCCGGGAGAAGGTCTATTCTTCGTTGATCGCGAGAGCTTATCATGGGCTGTTGGGACACCCCGCAGGGTTTGAACTTTCGAAAGCCGTGCCCGCGGTTATGTGGCAGATGGGATTTTGTTAATGTCCGGTTGTAGAAAACCCGAAGTTGATCTCAATTAAAATACACCAACCGTGTGTGTAACCGTGAGTGTCTCTTTTCGGGGTTGATCGAGAGGAGAACACGGTTTCTGGGTTATGTCTGAAGTAAGTAGGAGTTCAGGATCACTTCTTGATCATTGCTAGTTGACGACCGTTCCTTTGTTTCTCTTCTCGCTCTCTTTTGCGTATGTTAGCCACCATATATGCTTAGTCGCTGCTGCAACCTCACCACTTTATCCCTTCCTTTCCCATTAAGTTTTGCTAGTCTTGATACCCATGGTAATGGGATTGCTGAGTCCTCGTGGCTCACAGATTACTACACCACCAGTTGCAGGTACAGGTTTGCGATGATCATGACGCGAGAGCGATGTTTGTTTGTGTTGGAGTTCTTCTTCTGCTTCTTCTTCGATCAGGGGATAGGTTCCAGGTCGGCAGCCTGGGCTAGCAGGGTGGATGTCGTTTGAGCTTCTGTTTATGTTTCATCCGTAGTCAGATGTTGATCTTGTATATGATGTTGATGTATCCTTGTGGCATTTGTGCCTTATGTATGTATCCCACTATTATGTAATGTTGATGTAATGATATCCACCTTGCAAAAGCGTTTCAATATGCGGGTCTATCCTTGGTGGGACCGTCGAGTTCCTTTTGGATAGGGTCGCATATTGGGCGTGACAAGTTGGTATCAGAGCCTCGACCGACCCTAGGAGCCCCCTTGATTGATCGTGTAGTTTGGCCGTTGTTGAGTCTAGAAGAAAACTATTTTCGGAGTCTAGTTATATCGGAGAGTAGGAATTCTTTTACTCCTCAGCCCCTTCGTCGCTCTGGTCAGGGATCTTGACGTAGGTGTTTTGAATTACTCCTCTTCCCTTTCAAACTTTCTTTAGGATCACGCAGTTGGTTTTCCGGTAGTTGTTCCTCAGCTCTTTTTGTCCGGTGCTTTTCTCGTCAAGTCGACTCGACCCTCTTCATCTTTGGGTTCAATCCTCAGTTCTTCCTCCAACGTCGTTGTTTTTCCTTGTCCGAAGTTGTCCTTGTTTTCCCACTCGCCCTCCCTTCTTTCTCTCGGAATCGGAGTTCGTAATCGAGTATCCATCCTACTCGAGTGAAGTCTTTCTTTTTCTTTCCTCAATGATTTCAACCGGTGTTCCCTCTTCAAGATATTCGTCGGTTTCCCCTTCCAAGTTGCCTTTTTTTTCCCGCCCTCCCACCCTTTTATTCCCGGAGTTCGAATTTCTTCCGACCATCAATTTCATTCGTACGGAGTCTCTTCAGTCTTCCCTCAATCATTTCAACCGGTGAATTCTCGTCTCGTTCGTCATTCTTCAACTCTTTCTTTTCTGGTGCATTCAATTCAAGTTTTTTCGGGTTAATCATATTCTTTTCCTTCGAAGTGTTCTCTTTGCTAGTTCGCCTCTAGCCAGTTTATCATTCCGGAGTTCGGAAGACCTATCAGAAGATTCATCAGTGTTCCATTTAATTCGAGGTTGTCACCTCATTCAAATATTTCAATATTCTTCCGGTGCATCACCTATCTGTTCAACAATCCTTTCCAACGGTGTTATCTCTTCAGTGGGCCCTAACCCACAGGTCTTTTCCCAGGATCTTACCTGACTCTTCTAATTATTCCGGAGCCATTCTCAATTCTTTTCAAAGTGTGACGTAAGAATGAATTTCATCAGTCACATGCCTTTTTCCAAGTTCGATTTCAAATCATTTCATTGTTGGCTCAACCTCTCTGTTTTTCATTCTTCCGGAGTACCTCAACAATTTCGATGGTGTTTCTCGTCGTCTTTCTCAGCTTTGAAGACCGAAGTAGAGTTTCTCTTAAATCTTGTCCGTTCTCCCGGAGGTTCATGGTGATAGCTCGATGTTATCCTATCTAGTTGTTTCCAGTTGTGCAATTCTTTTCATCCATCCGGAGCATTTCAGGAGTTGCTTTCTCTCTCGATTATCCGGAGGCCTCCATTTCGGAAGATTTCTTCATTCTAAGTTTTCAAAGTCGTTTTTCAATTATTCTATATCCGTGCCCCTTCGTTTGTCTCAATATTCTTCCGGTGCTTCGTTCAAGTATTCTTCTATCAGTTCGCGATCTCTTTGTTCTCTTGCTTTTCAATTCCTCAATTATCTCCGTGCTTTCTAATTCTTCCGGTGATTATTTATTTTAATCAGTCATTTCAATTCTTACGGTGGCTCGCTCAAGATTCTTTTCTTTGATTATCATATTATTCCATTCGTTCTTTTCAATCCTACCGGTGGTTCATGAAGTCCTTCGCAAGTTTGCGTTATGCCACTTCTCAATTCTTTTTCAAGAAGAATAAGTAGTATGCAAAATCCATTGCTTGTCATCAATTTAATTTGATGAAGGATAAGCATACAATAAATCTTATTCTTATTTCCTCAAAGTGAGTAATCCTTTCCTTCGGAGTTTGTTCTTGTTGAATAAATTCTAGTTCCAAGTGTTTTCATCTTTTTGTTACCGGAGTTCTTCATGGTGGTTCTTCATGATTTAATTCATTCTTCAAGTGTTCATTAAGATTTTTGTTGATGGAGTTCAAGTATCTTTTCTTCTCGCGTCTTGAAGAGCAAATAATTCTTCATCTTCTTCTGAAGTGAAGTTTTGCATTTTCGCCATTCTCAGCTATTTAATCTTTTCCACGTGTGGTCGGCGATCAGCTCATAATTTTGAGATGTTATCCATAAGTCCACATCAAGCTTATTCTTTCGTTGTTGATTTTCTCAACAACTCCATTCAATCCTTCCTTCTAAATTCTTTTCATTCCATTCTTCAATTTTTTCCGGAGGTTTTGTGTCATGTCTTCATCAAGTATCATTCCATCCTCTCTAGCTCATGTTCTAATCCTTCCATTTTCAGCCGGAGTGCTACCTAAATCCTTTCAGTCTTATTCGTTTATTTTCTCATTCTAACCACTCCGGTTAGAACGAGTGCTTTCATAGTCTATCTGATTCCGTGAGCTTTCGATTCTCGTCATTCTCGTCGCTTCTCTTTTCTTTTCGTGTGCTCTCGATTCTTTGCCTCTTCTCTCTTGCATTTCTTGTTTCACCCCCTCCTTTTTCCCTTCCGTCTCGGTCCTAAGATCTCGGGACGAGATCTCTTGTTAGTGGAGGAGTGTTGTAACGCCCCGGATTCGATGCGCCAGGTGTCTGCCAGTTATTCGCCGTCGTTGCCATGTCAGGTGCTTGCGTGTCTCTCTTTTCCATGTCATCATTTGCATTTCATATCATGTCATCATGTGCATTGCATTGCATACGTGTTCGTCTCATGAATCCGAGCATTTTCCCCGTTGTCCATTTTCCAATCCGGCACTCCTATGTCTCCTGGCGCCCCTTTTACCTCTTTTCGTGTGCGGGTGTTAAACGGTCTCGGAATGGACCGAGGTTTGTCAAGCGGCCTTGGTATAGCACCGGTAGACCGCCTGTCAAGTTTCGGATCATTTGGAGGTCGTTTGGTACTCCAACGGTTAACCGGGTAACCGCAAAGCTCTCTTTTGTTGCAGCCCAACTCCCCTTCCAAAGTGGCCCAAAACCCACCAAACTCCCCTCCATGCTCTCGGTCGTTCGATCACGATCGCGTGGCCGAAAACCGCACCTCATTTGGACTCTCCTAGCTCCCTCTACCTATAAATATGTGATCCCCTCCGGATTTTCGCGGATGAAACCCTAGCCCCGCTCTCCTCGCGCGCCGGACATGTCCAGCCCCGCCGGACATGTCCAGCCCCGCCGGACATGTCCAGCTGCCACCTCACCCCGGCCAATGGGCGCGCGCCACGTCGCCCCCGCCGCCTCTTGGGCCTATCACCGCTCGCCACCTCAGCCTGGGCCGCGCCGCCCCACATCGCCGCCGACCGCAATGGGTTCATGAGCCCGTCCGGGCCCTCCCGGCCGGCGGCGCCGCGCCGCCTGGTGCCGCCCATGCTTCCGCCGCCTTCGCGCCGGCGCGCCGCCGCCGGCCGCGGCCTTCGCGCCTCCGGCGGCCCGCCATAGCGCCTCCGGCGGCGTCGCCTCGCCAGCTCCGCCCTCGCCGCCCGGCGTCCGCCGCCGCCGCCTGGCCGCCGTGGCCGACCTCGCCTGCCGTCGTCCGTCACGGCGTCGCCTCGCCCGGCTCCGCCCGCCGCGCCGGAAGCCTCGCTGGCGCCCTCGTCGCCCAGCCGCCCGCTACCCGGCCGCCGCCGCGCCTTGCGGCGGCGCCCGGCTCCCTGCCATGCCGCCGCCTCCCCCCGCGCGCCGGCCTGGCCGCCGCCCGCCGCCCGAGCCCTCGCGGACCCCCGCCCATTGTCGTTGGTCCGCCCCGGCCCGATCCGCGGGTCCCTCGCCCGGATCCACCTCGCCGGACCCGATCCACTCCGCGTTGTCTTTTTCCTCGAGGTTGATTTCGTCCAAGTCCCAGATCTATAGTATTTTCATGCATTTTCATCGCATCATATCTCTGTCATCGTAGCTCCGTTTTGCGCGTGTAATATGTCAAAATGTTCGCCTCGATGAGTAGATCATTTCATCTCATTGCACCATTTTCATTTGAGCTCGTATTGTTGCCCGAAATGCTGTTAGAAGAGTGCTATGTGATGTTAGTTTCTGATTTTTATCAGAACTTGCACTTTTGTCATTTTTGCCATGATTGATGTGTGCATCCTATTGACTTGAGTCCTACATATGTTTTGTAATATGCCATGCCATCTTTCCAGTGGTGCTTGCTATGTATTTTTGTGATCTATGTGGTGACTAGCACAAGCATGCAAACTAGGTGTCTTGTTGTTGCTGTTTTCAGCCCTGTTTTGCTGTTATTTTGATGCCATGTTAACTTGATGCTACAGAGAGATCCATGCATATTTTGAGATACTTCAGTAAGGATGTTTTGTTAAACATGTCTTTCTCTATCCATCCATGCCCTTGTTTGCAATTATGGAGTAGTCTAGCTTGAGTCAATCGAGCTCTACTTTTGCTATCAAATGTTTCCTGGCAGATTGTATACATGTTATTCAATTTTGCCAAGGTTGTTGTGGTTGATCCATGTATGCTATGTTATTGTTCTTGCCATGTATGTCTTCTAGGCCATGTCTTCTTGATGTATGTATGCTTAGTTTGTCATATAAGGCTCTGTAGTGAGTGCATTGAGCTTGTAAACATGCCTACTTGTTATCAGTTTTTGACATGCCATGTTGCTGAATCTGTTAACGAAACTTTCGATATTGACATGGGTGTTACTATATTTTCTGATCCTTTTTGGCTTATGGTCACTAAAGGACTTTTGTTATATGCAATTAGTAGATTCATGACATGCCTTTGTTTGCCATGCCTTTGTTTGCCATGATAAGTTCCTGTAACATGTTGTTCCATAGCTCTAAACATTGCAACCTGATGTTATTTCTGTCAATGCCTGAAACTGTTATTACTTGCAATCTTGCCATGTCATTTTGAGCATGTTCTAGTCATTTCTGGAGGTAGCTCAGTGTTCATGTTTTGTAATGCTTTACCTGTAGATCATGCCCATGCCTTTTGTTATTATGTTAAGATGCTGTAGCATGTTGTTTTGATGCTTGCAATATGTCTAGTTGCTGTTTTGGACAGATTGTTGCTATGACTTGTATAGGGTGTATGTGTTGAACCGTTGCTCCGTTTTGAGTGTGCTCTATATGAAACTTGCTTGATTTTGCATGTAGTTTCATATTATCATGTTGGATCCTTGTTTTGAGGTGTTTGCTTGATGTTTGTATGCATTTTGCATCAATGCCATGCTTATCTTGTTTTGCTCATATCTTCTAGGCCGTAGCTCCGAATCTAATGAACTTTATATGTAACTTGACTAGAATTTCGTGTAGATCATCGTGGTGCATATTAACTTGCTGTTTAACAACTTGAACATAAAGTTATTCAGATCTGGACCAATTTCGAAATTTGCATATCAGGACGTACCGGAATTTTTCTATGTTGTTTCCGGCATCATTTAAACTTGCTTTGACGTCTTGTTCTTGTTTGCATCATCTCTTGCCATGAGTAGATTCATGTAGTCTTGTCATGCATCATGCTTGTTGTGCATCATGTCTTGTTCATGTGTGGTGTGTTTACTATGTTGTGTGCTTCTTCTTGTTAGTTCTGTTTCGCTGCGATCGTGAGGATTCGCTCGCTCACGCTTGGTTCGCTTCATCCGTTCGTCTACTTCATGGTCTCGTTCTTCTTCCTTGCGGGATTTCAGGCAAGATGACCGCTACCTCGGATCTCACTACTATCATTGCTATGCTAGTTGCTTCGTTTCTATCGCTATGCTGCGCTACCTATTACCTGTTTATCAAGCCATCCCAAATTGCCATGAACCTCTAACTCGTTGTTCCCCTTCCCAGCAAACCGTTGTTTGGCTATGTTACCGCTTTGCTCAGCCCCTCTTATAGCGTTGTTAGTTGCAGGTGAAGATGAAGTTTGTTCCTTGTTGAACATGGAGATGTTGTTCCTTGTTGGAACATGTTTACTTGTTGGGATATCACAATATATCTTATTTAATTAATGCATCTATATACTTGGTAAAGGGTGGAAGGCTCGGCCTTATGCCTGGTGTTTTGTTCCACTCTTGCCGCCCTAGTTTCCGTCATATCGGTATTATGTTCCCGGATTTTGCGTCCCTAACGCGGTCGGGTGATTTATGGGACCCCTTGACAGTTCGCTTTGAATAAGACTTTTCAAAGAAGGCCCAACATTGGTTTTACATTTGCCTCACCTAGCCTTTTTTCCCTTGGGAGTCGCGATCCCGAGGGTCATCTTTATTTACCCCCGGCCAATGCTTGTCTAAGTGTTGGTCCAAACTAGAGCCACTTATGGCGCCGCCGAGGCAACTTGGGGTATCGTCGTTGTCAGACGTAGTGTTCATCCGGTCGTGGCTCGAGACGAGATACGCGGCTACTATCGTGGTGTCGGCACGCGGGAGGTCTTGCTGGACTTGTTTTATTGCTGTCGAAATGTCTTGTAGCCGGATTCCGAGACTGATCGGGCTTCCGGGAGAAGGTCTATTCTTCGTTGATCGCGAGAGCTTATCATGGGTTGTTGGGACACCCTGCAGGGTTTGAACTTTCGAAAGCCGTGCCCGCGGTTATGTGGCGATGGGATTTTGTTAATGTCCGTTGTAGAAAACCCGAAGTTGATCTCAATTAAAATACACCAACCGTGTGTGTAACCGTGAGTGTCTCTTTTCGGGTTGATCGAGAGGAGAACACGGTTTCGGGTTATGTCCGACGTAAGTAGGAGTTCAGGATCACTTCTTGATCATTGCTAGTTGACGACCGTGCCTTTGTTTCTCTTCTCGCTCTCTTTTGCGTATGTTAGCCACCATATATGCTTAGTCGCTGCTGCAACCTCACCACTTTATCCCTTCCTTTCCCATTAAGTTTTGCTAGTCTTGATACCCATGGTAATGGGATTGCTGAGTCCTCGTGGCTCAGATTACTACACCACCGATTGCAGTGTACAGGTTTGCGATGATCATGACGCGAGAGCGATGTTTATTTGTGTTGGAGTTCTTCTTCGCTTCTTCTTCGATCGGGGATAGGTTCTGTGTCGGCAGCCTGGCTAGCAGTGGTGGATGTCGCTTGAGCTTCGCTTATGTTTCATCCGTAGTCAGATGTTGATCTTGTATATGATGTTGATGTATCCTTGTGGCATTTGTGCCTTATGTATGTATCCCACTATTATGTAATGTTGATGTAATGATATCCACCTTGCAAAAGCGTTTCAATATGCGGGTCTATCCTTGGTGGGACCGTCGAGTTCCTTTTGGATAGGGTCGCATATTGGGCGTGACAACACCCTACACTATACAGAAATGGCTTGCTGTTTTCTTCAGCCGGTGGCTGCACGTTAAGAATAAATTTTGTATCGCGCCAAAACAAATTACAACTATATAACAAAAGGAAGGTTTGCATAAAACTTAACAGTCTAGCAGATAAATGCACCACAAGAAGTTCAGAAGCTCGGTTCATTTGACCTGACTGTTACGTTTTCATGTTGTATTATCCGATGGAACACCATAACCCTCGCCTTCATTTCCCCTAGGCTCCTGAACAACATAGCAA
This sequence comes from Aegilops longissima, assembly GCA_021605205.1. Taxonomy (NCBI): domain Eukaryota; kingdom Viridiplantae; phylum Streptophyta; class Magnoliopsida; order Poales; family Poaceae; genus Aegilops; species Aegilops longissima. The sequence goes on from CM038679.1 coordinate 500,453,808, forward strand.
ATGTCTGATAGTCTGGTTTTCAAAACCATGCATATCTTGACGACATTGAGCAATGTTTCTCCTTGTTTCACAAAGGGCCTCTGTTAGGGAATGGACTTGTGTCCGAGCGCAGATACAATATTGCTTTGAGCTTGCATATCTTGATCATGAGGCAGTTTGGACGATATTGCCTTAACAACCAACCCAAGATACGCAGAACGTGCTTTTGGCAATCTGTTAGTGGACAGTATTGACCCTCGCAGCAAGAGCTCGACATTGCGGTTATAGTTGCCTCGCCACCTTCGTAAGGTGGCGGTTCCACCATTTTTTCCATAGCTCGCTGAAAAGTTGAGGTTTTACATTAGTAGTACCATAATGTAAGATATTAAGGAGGCAGCAAAATCAAACAAAATAGCTTTGGTCTATATACGTAACTTATTCGGTGAACCCATGTAAAATATTAGTTGTATTTTATTGCAAAGTACATAATAAAACCAGGTTCCAAACATATGACCATGTACCATCGCTAATGTATTGTCTATTTCTTCACATTGTATTGAGGGCTAAGGATAAAGAGACGAAGTTTATAATACGGAAAGCATAGTATGACATCATTCATATCACAAAACAACCGAGAATGCATAAACAGCAATTGTAACGCTGTGTGGGCAAGTCCAAGACGGAACAAGATTACGGGTCAAGATCAAAGGAACATCACTCCTCCCTTTTAAACCTTGTAAGGTGCAATGATACACTAAGACAATTGTGTATAAAATTGAAAAGAGTAATAGACATTGGCTGCAAACCATGAAGTTCAAGGCACAAGTCAGAGTAAGTAGTAGTTAAAAGGCATGAGGATTAAGGACTTACAACAACGGCTTTGACTGGTGTAGTCATGCCCTTCTTCTTCCTGGTGTGACAGTCCTTGAAGATTTCCACAACATTTGGTTCAGGTACTTTTTGGTCCTGCGGGCTTTCCTTTGCATTTCAAACAAGTCAATATAGATCTGATAATATGGTACAGCGAAAAGAGTGAAACAGCAGCTAATTACAAGAGCCTCGCAGTGTGCAATATAGCTAAGAGATCTTGTCGTCTGTTGGAATTTCACTTTCGTACGGTTGGCCTTGTTCTTTGAACAGTTCACCTACAAGAAGATAGATTTGTGTGGCACATGCGTCAATAGGACTTCAACATGTGATCTCGATCACATATATATAATGTACACGATACTTGGATCGGACCGGTGTTTAACAAGGCCCTCCAGCCTTCATCCGATATATTTTCCACGGGAGATGTTTGGGCAAGTTCACTAATAGCCTTGCCTTCAAAGTGAGTTTTCCTCAAGTTATACCGACATCGTCTTGCAGAGCAGACTTGAAAACATGGGTGCAAGCTTGTCTGGTTGCATCATCTTGGCTATCCAACTTGAACCTCATATGTTGAAAATTATGGGAGTCTCATTATCAGGAACCTAGAAAGTATGGGACAGAGCAAGACGATATTACTAGTTTCCATACATAACCATACTTACAGATAAATGGTCGAGGAAGGTGTTGAACGGGTTTTGTCTTTGTCATTCCTGTACTGAATCCATGTTGGGAGGATACGTACATGACACCTAACGGCAACCGCTGCCTCTGATACTAACTTGGCTGACTCTGTAGAATCACGTAGCCTATTTAAACCTACCTCAAAACGGATCTCCATTCTTCCTCCTCTAGATTTAGTTAACCTATCGAGCATTATCCCTGATGTTTGTTTCCTCTTGCGCCTAGGTGCTAGTCCAACAACAAACATAGGAAGTGTTAGTGTACATCAAACTGCGAGACTACATATAAAGAAGCATGCAATCAGAATTTGACTCAAAGAACTACCTTCTTGTTGTTGAAGCTCACAAGGTTCATCTGATATTGCCAACTCGACTTGTGTCAAGAGTGCTTGGGAAGTAGTGTCGTGGGAAGGGAGCTTGGGAACGTGCTGCTAGCTCAGTTGACGCACGAGTATGTTGTGCAGCTGGTAGTACTGTGGTAGGTGTTGCAAGAACTAGGGCTGTCTATGCTTGTTTGGTGGCAGCTATTTGTTTCTGTTTGGCTTTTTTGCAGTTCGTGTAGCATGGGATGCCGTGTTTGTAGAATTTTCCGCTGGACTTTCACCTTCTATTGCACCATTAGTACCAGCAGAATCTGCAGGATTCATCCGCTTCTCATTCCCTGCCATTCTCTGTTTCTTCCTCTTTCTCTGTGCCATGTTATGTCAAGCCGACAAGAAAAACGAATAAAATTTATTTCTTCGAACAAATTGATGCGTGATGCGCATTTAATAAAACTTTGATGTTAGACAACCACATGATAGGAGGATGTAATATGTATGAAAAACAGGACGGAAGAGATAACCGAACTATGATGTGTAAACTAAGAAGAAGACATTTCACCAAATTAGAAGCAATGCAATGGAAGGTAGACACCATATGAAAGATGCTACCAATATCGCTCGCCAAGTTAATGTTGTCTCAACATAAATGGCGTTTAAACAAATGTGAAGCAAGACAAGAAATAAATCATATGCAAGATGCAAACAACATCACACTACCATGTTAGAGGTCTCTCGTCATTAGTGCCATTGCATATTCACAGCATTGCATATTCACAGCTTATGATGTGTAAACTAAGGAGAAGGCATTTCAACAAATTAGAAGCAATGAAAGCTAGACACCATATGAAAGATGCAAATAATATCACTCTACCAAGTTAAAACTGTCTCGTCATAAGTGCCATTTCAACAAATTAGTAGTACAAGCTAGAAAATAATGTGAGATATAACCTATATCACACTCCAAGTCAAACGTGTCTTATGATAAGTGATTGTTGCAGGTTACACAACAGTAGTAATTTGATGTAAGAACATGGTGTGATAGATGATATTGTATGTTCTAGAAACAGAACACGTGTCTTATTCAAGTATAATGTGTAAAGTAAGCAGATGGAATTCAACAAAATTAGAAGCAATACAAGCTAGACATCACACATAACATGCAACCACATATAACAGTGCCAAGTTAGAGGGAGTACCAGTGATGCTACACTAGGGGAGACGTGCTCATCATAAACACTGCTTTGTTGAGTGTCTATGCATGTGTTGTCCTGGAAATCATCTTGGGGGTGTGGAGGAGTAGAAACTGTAGAGGCCCTCCGTTTGGAAGGAGCACCTTTATCCACTACCTTGCTAACTTCCTTACGCTTTATTGATTTTGAATTGTCAAGTAAAACCGACAAGAAAAAGCAATAAAATTCTCTCTTCAGAACTCATTCATGCATGATACTGACAAATCACTACTTTGATTTAAGGCAAACACATGATACCAGGATGGAATATGTACGAAAAACAGGACGGCATGGCATGTTCACAACTATTTGTGTAAACTAAGCAGAAACCATTCCAGCAAATAAGAAGCAATGCAAGCTAGACACCACATGAAATATGCAACCAATATGACTGCCAAGTTAAAAGCGTCCCATCATAAATGGAATTTCAACAAATAGAAGCATCGCATACTATAAATCATATGAAAGATGCAACTAATATCGCACTGCATATACTAAAGGTGTCTCGTCATATTGATTGATGCGGGATACAAAAAAAACAATAGTTTTATGTAAGGACATGCTTAATAGACAGATGTACTATGTACTAAATACAGAAGGCATGTCACATTAATGGTATAATGTCACATTTACAGAGTATAATCTAAGCAGACTAGCACATGCAGTTTAACCAGATTGGAAGAATTACAATCTAGACACCATATGCAACATGCAACCACATATCACGCTGCCAAGTTAGAGCAAGCACCTGCAATGCTAGTGTAGGGGAAATGCTGTAATCAACTACTGAGCTACGCTCACTATCTTCATCTAGCATTTGCTTCTTGAGAATCATGTCGGAGGTCGACGCTGCATTCTTTAAATGAGGAGTAGTCCCCTTGCCTGCCTGCCTCGTCATAAGTGATTGATGAGGGATCCACAAGAACATTAGTTTGATGTAAGAACATGGTTAATACACGATGTACTAGTATGTACCAAAAGCAGAAAGGCATGTCATATTCAAAGGTATAATGTGTAAGCTAAGCAGATGCAATTTAACCAAATTGGAAGCAATATAAGCTGGACATCCGGCTGGAGTGGTGAGCATGATCATCTAGGACCTGAGAGTCTGGTGGGAGGCGGGCTGCTTCGCCACCATCGCAGCTTTTTAGTTGGCTTCCAGGTGATGCCTATCTTTGTTGGGCTTGTCACCGGCTCGCCAAGGCCCCGACTAGCTATTTGTCTTCGGTGCTCACGGATGGTGGTTCATGTAAAAATATCTTTCCTTATCTTACCGACTTCGCCTTTCAATAGTCGCTAGACACCATATGCAACATGCAACCACATATGACTTTGTGAAGTTAAAGCAAGCACCAGGTTGGTGGTTCACAGCGAGCGAGATCATCAACTCCAGAGCTACGTTCCTTGTCTTCATTTGCTGACACTACACCCTTTAAAGCCTTGAAACGTTTTTGGCCTAGCCGCGTACCACGCTGGAGCAACTTCTCTCTATTCTTTTTCTTGCTTCACAAGGCAGGGTCTGAAATACCCTTGCATAAAAACACAATAGTGAGAGTAAGGGTGAAGTGTGTGCAGAACTAGTGCACTGTAAAAGTAGCAGATAGCAGGTGGCTGAAAAATAAATGACAGGAGACATATGATAGCTCTACAACATTGGATGGCAAACAAAATTAGATTCTACTCCGCATGATTTTGTAATATATGAGCACAGAAATGCAGGTACTCCTCCAAAGACACCACCACATGTGGTCATATCTAAGATAACAATGATTGAAAATAAATAGGTCATCGATTTTTTAATGAACCATCCGATCTATAAGGAAGGCAGATGGCCTTCGCTCTACCTCCCGCCACCATTGTTGACAATCTTTCTCGAACCGTCGGCCACCACCGCCTGACCCTGCCTCCGCCGCCCACCTCCCATCGACCTCACACCTCCGCCGTGCTTGGCAACGCCCCAAGCCATCCTTTAATCCCGCCGACCTCCAGATCGGGCGCCAAGAGTTTCTAGGCCGCACACGCCCCTAAGATAAACACTATATGCTGCTTCCCAGCGTAATAGGCGTATTTAGCGCCTGTTACACCGGGAATGCTTCCGTTAATCGGGAATCAACTGCCAGAAATTGAAATTCAGGGAGCGACGGACCTCTAGCTAGGGTGAAATTGTATATGAGGAGAAACCTTGTGCATCGCGAGTTACTAGGAACATCTAGTATCAAGAAGAAGCGACCAACTAGTGTCTTCTGTGGGATGAATACCGTGCAAGCAGAGACGTAAGATTTGCACAAATAAGGGAAGAGGAGTACCTTCTTCGGTTGCCGGTGTGGTCACCTCCACATGTCGCGCCGATCTTCTTGTTTTTACGGGGGAAACCGATGTTCTGGAGGGTGCTGGCTTGGACGAACCCATGGCCAAATTGTTGACTGTGTTGCCGTGGTTGTATGTCGGCGGAGGGGAAGCGAAGTTGGAGCAACTCCGGTGCGGTGGAGGGTGGCGAAGTTGGAGCGGCAGCGGTGAGGCGCGGGACGGCGTGGTTGAACTGGCTCAGGTACGGACGGCTCGGCCTCGGCTTCAACTACTAGCCATGGAAGGCGTTGCGGTTGAGGTTGCGGTGGACGACGATGTCGGGGTATCGGCTCCGGCGTGATGGAGGAGGGCAGCGGTTGATGGGTGGGATGGGGTGGCGGACGGAGGACGCCGGGGTTTCGCGGCTGGTGGAGAGGTAGTTTTGGCGCCCATGGAGTACGAATGGGGAATCAGACGGGTGGGGGGAACCACGTTTCGGTCTGGGACGCGCTTGTTTTTGGCTTTTTTGAATAGAAGATGGGACGCGCTTGTTTGAAATTTGGGGAAAGTACAAACTTTGCCCCCCTCTTAAATTTCGGACCTACTGCGGGTCGGGGGTAGGATGGTAATCCCAAGTGTCCCAAATAGTGGGTGGGAGCGATTTCGGCTGCGCGCATGTGTGCTTAGGCGGCCATTGTGTATGAATGTTTTTCGGAGGCGGTTGCGTGGCTTCTAGATGAAGCTACAAACCTACCCCGGTTTAGACCTTTGGACGTCGGGCCGGTAGGTTTCACAGGTCAAAGTTATTAGAAAAGTAATTTCCTTGTACTACCAAACATTGGTCTCACGCGGTTTCGGGCGAGTAGAGGCTCTTTTGGCGCTTCGTTCAAAATTTTGAAACACAAGCATTCACGTTTAGAGTACTCTTGAACTATGAGGATTGACCTAAATAGACAATGTTATATTTGACCTTGTATGTTTGAAAACCTCATTAAATTATCCGCTTCCTTTTGAATTTTGACACTTGAAAATCCTATAACTACGATTATTTTGGAATGGAGGAGCTAAATTTGAATCTATTTTGTACACGACTACATATGCTATTATGTACAAAATCAGAGCAAAGATTGGTACCCCCGTAGTTTAGGTATGGTTTACAATTGCCATGATATCAAATTCAAATAATTGAATGGACTTCATGTTGAATTTGATTTTTTTTAAACCACCTTAGGTTGAATTCAAATGTATACTAGTTCATAGGTAGCTATTTATAAATGTCCATTGTGTAACTTTTGTATGTATAATGTGCTTTATACACACAACATGAACTATACTCACATTTATATTCGATTGCTAAAGTGATGCATTGTCTGGAGTTCAAAATACTAACTATGTGGATCAATTGTGTCGAATAATAACATAGATATGCTCAAATTCGATAGAATCTAGATGTCTGATGGATCAATGACCGCTCCTTACGGGAATTGCAAATATCATGATCCCATCCTAATATTTGGATACAATTTATATCTTTAATCAATGTGTAGAGCAGTCTTTTATGCGTAGTTTCACTCTCCATCGGTGGTCTCTCACACATGCTCACACACTCTCTCCCGAGGTGTCTTTCTCGCAGACATTCTCCAGATATAACCCTCCCTCCCTCTCGTAACCATTTCAACTGTTTTCACTAACCTTTATCACAAGCACTCTTCCTCTCGCAAACATACACACGCAAAATCCTCATCGACCCTTTATATATACATGGACCTGCCTACGTGTCTCATGTACGCACATTATCTTTACGCCTGTCTCTCACGCATTATCTCACACCTCTCTTCCTAATCGACGAGTATGATTCTAGCAGAGCATTCTGTAGGATGCCCCTTAAAGTTAGGTTGGATGAATAGTAATATCAGAGATAGAGGGATTACCTTAGTCCGAGAACCTAGGGTTACAAATCCTAGCCGGCTTTGTCAGTGGACACAGAGTCCTTCACAATTCTGCTATCTTTGTCTTGTACGACTAGTCATCCATGGGTCTTCCTAAATGTGTCATGGGTCGACCAATGTGGCGCAGACGGAACCGAACAAAGGGCCTCACCTCGACCCACGGATCTCACGCGGTGACACACCCTCTGCCCCCACGCCTCATTATCTTCTCACACCCACACATACCAACACAAACACCACACACACGAAAAATTCTCCTGGTGCCTCTATTCCTCCCCTTGCATATACACACTCAAGGGAATGGAATCTCTTGTCTTGACGCCATATTCGCTCTCTCTCTAGACCACCTCATTTCTCGTGCTACCCCCCGTCGGCCTCTCTATCCATGCCTCTCTCGAATACGTAATACACACACATACCTCTCTAGGCCCCGCCAAATGCATCAACTACACATTCACACATGTTACATCACGCACCCCATTGATCTAAAAAGCCCTCTCTTCACGTTTATTTTGCATACAGCATTCCTTTTGAATAAAGCGTGGCCAAAAAAATATTTTAGAGTTTCTGCATATATACAACATTAGAAAGTTATATGCAGGAGTACGAACGCTAATTTGCATTGCATGGTGCCCACAATGATATTTATTCCGCACTGTGAATTTGTATATTTTTATACTATATACAAAGTTAGTCATAATAAAGAGAAACGAAGAGCATCTCTCTCTCCATCGCATACCCCCCCTATACGCCCCTTTCACGTATGCACACAAAACTATCTCCATGTCCTCTAAAAGTAAGCCCCCAGAAAATTCACGCGTGTTTCATCTTTCTCTCGCGATATATGCAATGACGATCATTGTATTTGAAGTGAAAGCACGATACATACATTGGACTTCATAATCCACTCATTACGGTCACCGTTTACGTTTAGTGGTTATTATACAGTCACGGGCTCACCGTATAACTTTGTATTTGCTCATGACATGACTAGTTGACAGATTGAACGCCCACGTGGCACCTAATCTAGTGTTGAATCACATTATCTCACTAACATCGTGCCCATTGTCGACTTGTATCTACTCTACATCTACACTATTATAAAATACATAAAATACACTCTTCTAAAAACAGAGTTGGTGATGATGGTGTGCCTGCCATCCTGCAATATAGGTCGTCCGATTTATATCTGACGGATAGGAAAGAAACTATGGCAATTTTGCAAAAAGGTACCCACACACCTCTCCACATTTGCAAATAAGGCCTTCCCTCGTTCATCCTTTTCTCTCACAAGATAAACAAGTCATACAAATGCATCTTGATGTTACGTGCAATGCACGGGCATCTTGCTAGTAAGAATGAAAACAAACGACAAAAAAATATTTTGACGGTGGTGCGAAGTCATGACCGCGGGCACAGCGGACAAGGTGGCCTTGTATTGGTATGCTAAGCCGTCTGTTTTAACACACAGGAGCTGGTGTGGTGATTATACACACACGCACGCATGCACACGAACTCCATCCACGCAACACTCACACAAACACATGCACCCACGCACACACGCAACACTCACATGTACACACGCAGCCATGCACGCACGCAACACTCACACGCACACACGCACACATGCATGCACACACCAAGACACCACACGACCAACACACACTCTCACGCCAAGTGCTCAACCTACACGTGCATGCGCACACATCAGCCCCGATGCATACATACACAACCAGGTGATTCCACAAGCACGGGTTGGAGCCTTATCGCTACCTGCGTAAATTTGTGTTTATCGACCTTTTCCCTATGCGAATCGACAGGTGGGACCCACAAGGAACGTGGTCAATTTAACTAGTCAACATGGCGCCACGCAGACTATTTGGCGGTCAACAGAGTGCAATCCGATGCTGAACTATGAGCAAGTGACCGGATAATCACCGCAAAACGATATAGTGACCGTAATCAGCTTATTCGAAGTTCGTGACCGTATTACGCTTTTTCTCTCAGAGGCCCTCCAAAACTACATCTCTACACGCTCGCATGCTACATCTAACAACTATGCAATACAACACTACTACTACACTCTAACACAATAAATCATATGTGTTTTAGTTTTACTAGATATCATATTGTTACTTATAATTATTCAGTTTGCATACATTAAAATTGCCTTTGAAATGTATGGCCAAGATTATCATCTACATGGGAAAAATCCCGCCCTTTCCTGTTTAATCGGGTTTGTATCGATGGATCGTATGAAACAGCAAAACTATAGTACTATACAAGACAAGTGACAGTTCACTGGGCGTCAGGTCGCCTACTCCTCCGTCAGAAGAGTGGAGCGCTCGCTTTCATAAATCTTCTAGTCCCTTTCGCCAACATGTGGGACATCAAGCTTGTCACGCCCAATATGCGACCCTATCCAAAAGGAACTCGAAGGTCCCACCAAAGGATAGACCCGCATATTAAAACGCTTTTGCAAGGTGGATATCATTACATCAACATTACATAATACATAGGGATACATACATAAGGCACAAATGCCACAAGAATACATCAACATCATATACAAGAACAACATCCGACTATGGATGAAACATAAACAGAAGCTCAAACGACATCCACCCTGCTAGCCCAGGCTGCCGACCTGGAACCTATCCCCTGATCAAGACGCAGAAGAAGAACTCCAATACAAGCAAACATCGCCTCACGCCATGATCATCGCAAACCTGTACCTGCAATCGGTGGTGTAGTAATCTGTGAGCCACGAGGACTCAGCAATCCCATTACCATGGGTATCAAGACTAGCAAAGCTTAAAGGAAAGGAAGGGGTAAAGTGGTGAGGTTGCAGCAATGCTAAGCATATATGGTGGCTAACATACGCAAATGAGAGCGAGGAGAGAAACAAAGGAACGGTCGTCAACTAGTAATGATCAAGAAGTGATCCTGAACTCCTACTTACGCCGACATAACCCAAGAAACCGTGTTCTCCTCTCGATCAACCCGAAAAGAGACACTCACTACACGCTACGGTTGGTGTATTTTAGAAGAGTTTGCTTCAAGTTTACTACAACCGGATATTAACAAATTCCCATCTCGCCACATAACCGCTGGCACGGCTCTCGAAAGTTTATACCTGCGGGGTGTCCCAACTTAGCCCATGATAAGCTCTCGCGATCAACGAAGGATATTCCTTCTCCCGGGAAGACCCGATCATTCTCGGAATCCGGCTACAAGACATTTCGACAAAGAATAAAACAAGACCAGCAAAGCCGCCCGGATGTGCCGACAAATCGATAGGAGCTGCACATATCTCGTCTCGGGCACACCGGATGAGCCAGACGTCGGGTTGGCATAAACCCCGATTGCCAGGGCGCCGGACGTCGCCGGTTTGGACCAGCACTGAAGGAGAACTGGCCCGGGGCTAAATAAAGATGACCCTCGGGCTCCGAAACCCAAGGGAAAAAGGGCATAGGTGAGGCAAATGGTAAAACCAATGTTGGGCCTTGCTGGAAAAGTCTTATTCAAAGCGAACTGTCAAGGGGTCCCATAAATCACCCGACCGCGTTAGGGACGCGAAACCGGGAACATAATACCGATATGACGGAAACTAGGCGGCGAGAGTGGAACAAAACACACTGCATAAGGCCGAGCCTTCCACCCTTTACCAAGTATATAGATGCATTAATTAAATAAGATATATTGTGATATCCCAACAAGTAAACATGTTCCAACAAGGAACAACATCTCCATGTTCCAACAAGGAACAAACTTCATCTTCACCTGCAACTAACAACGCTATAAGAGGGGCTGAGCAAAGCGGTAACATAGCCAAACAACGGTTTGCTAGGAAGGGTGACAATGGTTAGAGTCTGACATGGCAATTTGGGATGGCTTGATAAACCGGTAATAGGTAGCGCAACATAGCGATAGAACGAAGCAACTAGCATAGCAATGATAGTAGGAGATCCAGGGTAGCGATCATCTTGCCTGAAATCCTGCAAGGAAGAAGAACGAGTCCATGAAGAAGACGAACAGAAGAAGCCAAACCAAGCGTAGACGAACGAATCCTCACTATCGCAACGAAACAGGAACTAACAAGAAGAAGCACACAACATAGTAAACACACCACACATGAACAAGGCATGATGCACAACAAGCATGATGCATGACAAAGCTACATTAAGCTACTCATGGCAAGAGATGATGCAAACAAGAGCAACACATCAAAGCAAGTTTAAATGAGGCCGGGAACAACATATAACAATTCCGGTAAGTCCTCATATGCAAATTTTGAAATTGGTCCAGATCTGAATAAACCTTATGTTTAAGTTGTTAAACAGCAAGTTAAGATGCACCATGATGATCTACACGAAATTCTAGTCAGGTTACATATAAAGTTCATTTAATTCGGAGCTACGGCCTAGAAGATATGAGCAAAACAAGTTAAACATGGCATTGATGCAAAATGCATACAAACATCAAGCAAACACCTCAAAACAAGGATGCAACATGATAATATGAAACTACATGCAATTCTAAGCAAGTTTCATATAGAGCACACTCAAAACGGAGCAACGGTTCAACACATACACCCTATACAAGTCATAGCAACAATCTGCCCCAAAACAGCAACTAGGCATATTGCAAGCATCAAAACAACATGCTACAGCATCTTAACATAATAAAAAAAGGCATGGGCATGATGTACAGGTAAAGCATTACAAAACATGAACATTGAGCTATCTCCAGAAACAACTAGAACATGCTCAAAATGACATGGCAAGATTGCAAATAATAACAGTTTCAGACTTTGCAGAAAATAACATCAGGTGCAATGTTTAGAGCTATCAAATGACATGCTACAGGAACTTATCATGGAAAACAAAGGCATGGAATGAATCTACTAAATGCATAGAACAAAAGTCCCTTACTGACCATGAGCCAAAAGGGCACAGAAAATATGATGGCACCCATGTAAACATAGCAAGTTATATTACAGATTCATACATGGCAGAAACAACGATAAGTAGGCATGTTGGTGAGCTTGAACCACTCACCACAGAGCAATACATGGCATGGAAAGGCAACCAACAGTAAGAAGACATGTCATAGAAGCTATACATGGCAAAAACAACATCATAGCATGCAAGGATCCACTACAACAACCTTGGCAAGATTGAATAACATGTAAACAACCTGCCAGGAAACATTTTATAGCAAAAGTAGAGCTCGATTGACTCAAGCTATGGCACTCCATAATTGCAAACAAGGGCATGGATGGATAGAGCAAGACATGTAGAACAAAACATCCTTACTGAAGTATCTCAAATTAAGCATGGATCTCTCGGTAGCATCAAGTTAACATGGCATAAAAATATCAGCAAAACAGGGCTGAAATCAGCAACATCAGGAAGCCTAGTTTGCATGCTTGTGCTAGTCACCACATAGATCACAAAAATACATAGCAAGCACCACTGTAAATAAGACATGGCATATTACAAAACACATGTAGGACTCAAGTTCATAGGGTGCACACATCAATCATGGCAAAAATGACAAAAGTGCATGTTCTGATAAGAATCTGAAACTAATATCACATAGCACTCTTCTAACGGCATTTCGGGCATCAAGATAAGCTCAAATGAAAATGATGCAATGAGATGAAATGATCTACTCTTCGAGGCAAAAATTTTGACATATTACACGCGCAAAACGGAGCTACGGATGCAGAGATATGATGCGATGAAAATGCATGAAAATAATCACAAACTCGGGGACTTGGTGGAATTTATACCCTCCGAAAGTCAACTCGGGACGGAGACGTGCGGGACGAGGAGATCCAGGGCAGGGACGGGGCCGTTTGGTTCCGCGAACGGGTGGATCTCATCCACCCGGGCGGATCTCGCGGAGGATGGCGGAGTTCTCGCGGAGTTGAGGAGGGAGATGGGGCCGCGAGGGGAGGCCGAGAAGACGCGGCGTAGGGCGGGAAGGCCGGAGGAGGCAATGGACCTCCGGCAGGCGGCGCTGCTGCTGGTGGAAATCGCGGGCGGCCGGAAGTGGAGGCGGGCGAAGCGGGCTCAGGGAGGCGGCGGAGGCCGTGGCATGGGCGGGGCGGCACTGGCCGGGTGGCGGTGGCGAGCGAGGCGGTGGCGGAAGGGCGGCGGCGGAGGCGGCGACGGCGACGCCAGGCGGGCGGCGAGGTCGGGATGGAGGGCGCGACCAGATCGGGAGCTCCTCTCCCGATCGGGCGAAGGGACGAAGCGGGCGCGGGCGCTGCCTGCTCGAGCCAGGCGGGTTGTGAATCGGACCTGCAGGCTCAAGGCCTGTGGAGGTGGGAGCCTGGTGGCGGGAGGCGACGTGGCAGCCTCGGATGGCTGCCAGCGGCGGCGCTGGTGGCGGCACTGGCGGGCGGCGCCAAGTGGCGGCGGGGGAGCGGGCTGGCGCGGAAACGGAGGGAGGTTGGTGGCGCGGGGCTCGAGGAGGGGGTTGGAGGCTGCGGCAGGAGGTAGGTGGAGGGCTAGAGTTAGGCTAGGGATGTCCAAAAATGGACTAGGGGTCTACTTATAACAGATTTGTTAGGGTTACGGGGGGTTTGAGAACGTTTCGGACCATACGATCACCATCGGGCGGCTCCGGAGCGGAGAGGGACTAGGTGAGGGGTTGGTGGGCTGTGTAGATGGGCTAGGCTGAGAAGAGAGAGAGGCCCGATAGCAGTCTCGGAGACCGGAACGTCTGACGAATATACCGGCTATATTGCGGTAGTAGGTTTAACGGTTGGGCTATCAAATGGACTCCGAATGCGACGAAACTTGACAGGCGCTCTGTCTACACTATAATAAGACCGCATGCCAAGTTGCATCCCATTCCGAGAACATTTTTCGGCCACTCACGAAATGAGGTAAAAGGAGGGCGCCGGAGGACATAGGAGTGCCGGATTGCAAAACGGACAACAGGGAAAATGCTCGGATGCATGAGACGAACACGTATGCAAAATGAGATGCACAAGATGACATGATATGAAATGCAGATGATGACATGGCAAAATGCAACACGCAAGCAAATGACATGGCAAAGATGGCGAATAACTGGCAGACACCTAGCGCATCGAATCCGGGGCGTTACAAAGCTACCGGGTCCACGTGCCATACCGGAATACAGTGCAGAGCAGCCGGGGTGAAGCACCCCAGTCATGGCGCCGGCGTAGTAATGAGCAATGAGGCGTCAAATCACAAAGCTGCACCTTTCCCGCAGTTAAGTTGGAGGGACGAAGTAATTATGCTAAAGAAAGAAGTTGGAGGGACGAAGCAACCATCATTTCACTCGTTGCTGAATCCGCTTCTCCCTCATCTTGTTCAACTTAACCACGTGTTGCTTCTGCCGTTGTTCTGCCTCATGTGGGACGCGGATCAGCTTGGTTGCTTCTCCCTCATCTTCTTCAACTTAACCATGTGTTGCTTCTACCGTTGTTCTGCCTCATGTGGGACGCGGATCGGCTTGGTAAAGCACTGACACGTGGGACCGCATGTTAGCAAACCGCCAGGACAACGTCCTCTGAAAATAAGAAACCTCCCCCGCCATCCGCGCGGCAAAATCACCTCCCTTTTACTAATCTTTGATTCTATAATTTTTTAGATCAATATAATTGAGATTTGTATAGATAGCACACAGGAGCAAAACCAAGTGGTACGGTTTAGGGCATCCACAATGTGTAGCCAAATGTGAAAATAGCTTTTGGCATCATGGGAACCATCGTGGACGGCGTTGCCAAAGCCAAAAAGATGGAACCGAAGCTCACTGATTGATTGATTGAAGGAATAGAAAAATGCAACGTCTCTCCTCTTTCTCCCATGCTTGGACGCATGTAGGAGTAGTACAAGATAGAGCATGAGTCTACTCCCTGTCCCTTCTATCACAAATCACAAAGCAGTGGGGCGTCAAATCACAAAGCACGGACGAAGCAACTATCATTTCACTCTTCGCTGACTCCACTTCTCCATCGTCTTCTTCAAGAAACCATCTCACCGCACTAGTACTCCTAGTAGTAATACTAGTAAAGGACTTCCTGGATGCAAATAAGGCGGTTGTCTCGCTTGCGGCGGCACTTGCGTAACGACTTACCGTGGTCTCCTCAATGGTGTTCTCCGTCGAACGCACTTCGCCAAACCACAAAAACAAAGTCGTCGACGTCACCGCAATGGGCAAGGACTTCAAATATAGTTACTACCTCCATTTTTTTGTACACAAGGCCAGTATATCAAAATTACAATTTGCAAAGGGCCACTAACACTAATCGAGGCAAAATTGATGGGGTTAGCAACCAAGGACATTAATATCCCCTGCATGCATGCGGAAGTGAGAAAGTTCGTTTGCATGGCGCTGCATTAATCAAGCGATGAGGAGTGAGATGGTTAGCTCTTTGGTCTTTCGAGAAAAAAAATACGCATTAATTGACACGTGAAACAAGGATTTGTATCGAAGGAAAACCCCGCCTTTCTTTTTTAACACTAGTACTCTAGTACATTACTACCTTAAATCTGGTTTATAGGTCCCTTTTATAGTTTGTGCCAAATTTTGACTAAAGATTTAACTAACAAAATGTCAATGCATGTCAAGAAAAATTATCTCATTGGATTCGTATTTGAACATAGTTTTGAAAAATATAATGTTTGGTGACATGCGTGAACATTTTCTTAGTTTAATCTATGGTCAAAATTTGGCACGAAATACAATGGGGACCAATAAACCCAGACAGAGGTAGTACGTACTTATCCTGTTTGGGTCTAGGCCTTGCATTGCCAAACTTCGCCACACATTTTTTCCAAGCTTGCCTAAAGTTTTCAAAATGAGAAGGAGGTACACTTGCGCACGGCTGTCGCGGTCGCACCACACCCTCACACGGTCGCCCCTGCACGCCGCAAACCCAACCAAGGGAACGCACCCTCACTGACACGTGATGTCGCATGTGAACAAACCAAACTCAGCCATCCTATCGCTGACACATAATTTTCGTTCATAGAGTATGTTTATCCAACCGGAGTATCCGTACGGCCCGTGCGGTGGTCTGTTGGGGAAGAAGAAGAGGTGAGGAAGAAGGAAAGAAGGGTTAGGAGACGTAGGATATTCATCCAACCACCTGAAATGGTAGACTCAGGCAACTTGCATAACAAATAGTATGTTTTTACACAGCAAAAGATCCATCATATAAAAACAACAACATAAAGAAAAACTATCACTGCTCACGGAAAGAGACGGCCTCGTCGTCTTTGGATGCCAGCGCGAACCAGCCGTCGATGCCGACGTGTGTCTCCGCACCGTGGTTGTCCTCGGCCTCCAGCTACTCGTTCAAGCGGAGCGTGCGGGAGCTCTGCACGGATGAGAGCACAGCCGGTTCAAGTCGAGGACGTCCGGTTCCGCCTGCAGGAGGGCCTCGATGGCAGCGGCATCTGCGCGCTCCGCGTCGAGTCGAGCCTCCGCCGCCCGGTTCAAGTCCAGGACTTCCGGTTCCGCCTGCAGGAGGGCGTCGATGGGAGCGGCATCCGCGCGCTCCGCGTCGAGTCGAGCCTCTGCCACCCGGTTCAAGTCCAGGACTTCCGGTTCCGCCCGTAGGAGGGCGTCAATGAGAGCGGCATCCGCGCCCTCTGCGTCGAGTCGAGCCTCTGCCGCCCGGTTCATGTCCAGGACGTCTGGTTCCGCCTGCAGGAGGGCCTCGATGGCAGCAGCATCCGCGCGCTCTGCCTCAAGTTGAGCCTCCGCCGCCCGGTTCGCATCCACGACATCCGGTTCCGCCTGCAGGACAGCCTCGATGGCAGCGGCATGCGCGCGCTCCGCATCGAGTTGA
Organism: Aegilops longissima; assembly: GCA_021605205.1. NCBI lineage: Eukaryota > Viridiplantae > Streptophyta > Magnoliopsida > Poales > Poaceae > Aegilops > Aegilops longissima. The sequence continues at coordinate 500,470,965 of CM038679.1, forward strand.
GCCTCTGCCTCCCGGTCCTCCTTTAGTATCGCCATGTTGAACCGCTGGTCCGCCTGCACCACGGGGGACTCGGATGCCGGCACGAAGTCGACGTCCATCGTCTCATACCCATCGGGGGCCTTCTGCGCCGCGACCTCCGCAGTGAATATTGGATCGGCTTCCTCCTCCTCGTAGCTTGGCTCCAGAGAACTCGGGGATTGGCCCGCCGCAAAGCGAGCTTGGGAACGGAGGTCTATGGCGCCGACCGCCGCCGCGATTTCTGCGCGGCGCTCCGGCGTCAGCATCTTGTAGTAAGTGATCTTGTGGCACACCATGGATTTCCGGCGAACTAGGGGACGCTTGATGAGGGCTAGGGGATCGAAAGGTGGGGGAATGGGCTGGAGATTTGGTGTGGTTTTAGGGCAGTGGCTGGCGTAGGCCGAGCAGCGAAGGTTCTGGTGTGAATAGTGGTTCGGTGACGACCGGTCAATCGGTTTTAACATACATCGCTCTTGTCGCGTTAGCGTTGCAGCCCGCACGCTGGACCCTCCACGTCGCCACCGAATGGAACGATGCGCCGTCTTGCGTTTTCGCTCGCGCCAGGGACCGCAGATTGAGAGCACCGACGTCCCTCCCCTCCCCGCCCGCGTCATTTATTATACCACTACTCCCTCCATTTTATGCGGAGTAAATAAAAACAGAGGGAGTACACTACGGATGAGGATCCTCGACGTGGCGAACCCATTGAGTAACCGACATGCGGGGCCTAGCAAGCATGGGGTCCATGAGAAGTGTCCGAAAGGGAGGGTAAGGCAGGGATACCTACGTCGAGGATCCATTTCCACTATACTCGACCAAATGTTAGAGTAATAATATATGACATGCAACTTACACAAATGTTAGAGTAATAATATATGACATGCAACTTACACAAAGCATACAGGGTCTAATCGTTTTTGAGGCTAACTTTGACCAAATGTTAGAGTAATAATATATGACATGCAACTTACACAAAGCATATGGTCAATTTCGGTATGTGAAAGGAGTTTCCAATGATATAATTTTCACATTATACATCTCATGTACTCCCTCCGTCTAGGTGTGTAAGTCATCTTACGAAAACCAAATAATCCCAAAACACGTAGGCGCGGTGCATTAGCTTCTACCTTGTTTCTTGTTTCTTGACATATGAACCAATAAGAGATGAGGGTGTGCATGCTTTCAATGACCTGAGACTATCAAACATGACATGCAGTGGTTAGTTCATTGCATGCAATACTATTAATTAGCAAATAAACATTAATGGCTCTCGTTTTCCCCTCCTCCTTGGTCACGGTGCACAGCCTAAGATGACTTACTCACCTGAAAGGAGTACTATTAATCTTGTCAATAGTCAAATTGGAAACCATCTCGAGTACAAATCTTGGAGTACGTACGAATCTAACAATATTGATTGGGCGTTGTTGAATGTTGATACCTTTTTATCATAGTAGAGATACTTTGACTACACATAAAACTTATATGTAAGGTAGAAAGGATAGGAGGGAGTATATTGTACGTTCAAAAATGAAACGAACATTGAATACCCTTTATATATGATTTGCGGATGCTATGATCACGGTTCAAAATTTTGAATCCGCCTTAGGTATCACGTGTTTCACTCGCTCCCTCTCGATTTCATCTCGGGTCCGGAGATCTATTGAAAGAGGATTAGGGTGGGTACATGCGAATGATACTCGGCGGAATGTTCAAATGAGGCATGCGGGAGGATGGACTCGATCGGAGGCGACATGATCGATGGAGAAGAGGGTTGAGAGGAATGAGAAATAAGCAAACGCCACATGATTACACTTGAGCGGCTCAAATAAACAATAAGTTGTCTTGCTTGGCCTACATAGTGAAAGGCCTAATGCGCAACGCGGAGCAGCCGACTTCGAATATGGCCGGAAAACAGGGAAACCGACATGGGGCACACCGTCGGGACGACGTAGCGCAGACTAGTCCAATGGAGGAGCTGGCCCACGACCTCCTCGCCACCACAACCGTTCATGTGGGTCTTTGGGGCCAACAACGGGGCGCAGCTCTAGCACCACCTCTGGACACGGCGACCGCGGTGAGCGACACGCTCATATCATCGATAGACACGGTCGGTTTCAGTGTGCCGAGGGTGGCGTTTGTGTTGTGGCACGACCAACGGTATGTTTGGTTTGTGCCCAAGGTTGCCCCATCAAAGCATTGGGTAGCCAAAATTTTGGTTGAGGTATTGGATGCCCAGGATTTGGCTGACATTGGCAAGAAAAATGAACTAGAGTTGGCTAGAGTTCATTGGCATGCTAAAGAAATGGCAACCATCCAAACAAAGACCAATCTTTGGGTCATGACCAAAATTTTGGTAAGGTGCACTTTGGCCACAATCCAAACACACCCCAACACCTGGCTCGTCGCGAGATGCAGGCGCCCATGGCGCGTCCGTGAGTGGTGTAGCGCAGCCAACGCATCCTCTGGACCTGAGACCATGCCGGGTCGTCTTGCTTTTTCAATGACATGCGGGGATCGCATTTGAGCAAAGGGCATCTCCAACGTTGCCACGACCGTAGCTGACTACCCTGGCACACCAAAGCCCTCGTCCCTCACGCCGTCACGCGGTGCGTTCCCAGCCGGCGCCAGCTGCCCGCATTCATGCCGTCCGTTCGTATGTCGTCGTTAAGAGGCTTGGTGCCCGAGGAACCAACTCCGGCGACTTAATGACGCACCCGGACGCTTGGCCTCACCGAAATGCACTACTTAAAGCGGCAACGCCCAGCTAACCTCCACACCGTAGCGCATCGTCCTCTTACTTGACACCACATCCACCATGACCGCAAGTGTGAACGCTCTGCGGGAGAGCTTGTCTTCGGGGATGAAGCTCGAGGTCGCCGCCCTCGCTCAAGTCGCCTCTCGCGATGCAATAGCGGCGTAGCTAGACGCGGACGCGGCCGCACAAGCAGTGGCCACGCTGGCGGCCGACGACGGGAGCACCGTCAGCCATGCATCCTACTTGCCGCCGTCCAACGTCCGGCACCACCGAGGTCGGGGACTCCTCCGAGGATGAGTAGGGCATGGGAGGCGGCAGGGCATGGTGTGCCAACTGGCCGGTCTGTATCCCGTGTTCTACTCTTCCTCGCCGGAGACCGCACCTTCACTTCACGGGTCTTGAACCCCACCCCCGTACATAGAGATCGCAGATGGAGGACGTCGGTCACCGCCGTAGAATAGGTTTAGGGTCGGGTTTCTTTTATTTTTTCTGTCTTATAGAAGTTCGAAATGTAATGAAAATCTGCCGTGTTTGCATTAATCTCGGCCGGTGTATATGAACTTTCACAATAATATACATATTGTAGGAGTACTAGTGCATGGAAGATCAAGATCTTGTGGGAGAAAAGGATGAACGAGGGAAAGCCTTATCTGCAAATGTGGAGAGGAGTGCGGGTAAATTGTCATAGTTTCCTTCCTATCCGTTAGATATAGATCGGACGGCCTATATTGCAGGATGACAGGCACACCATCATCACCAACTCTGCTTTTATTGAACCGAGACAAATCTAAAAACCCAACTAAGCCAACCTCCCAGCATATCGCGCGGGAAAAGACCCGGCCGCACCGTTTTAGTCGGGATTACCGGATTACTAGTAGTAGTATCGATGGAACGCGCGAAGCAACATTTTTTTAGGGGGTGAAGCACCTAGTTTAAAAGGAAAAAATGTGGTACACTCACAACACTCCTGTCGTGGTCGCATTGCACCCCACACACGTTCGGTCCTACACACGGCTCACGCAAATGGAACGCGCTTCGGCTTGCCTCTTCACTGACACGTGGGACTGCACTTGGAGAAACCGACCATGCGCCAAACTCCCCCCGCCCACTGCACGAAAATCCTCCTCCCCCCCACACAAAAATTCCCCCCAAATTCGATTCAACCGCCCTTCGGCCAAATATTCCCCAAACCCCCCCCCTCGTCCCCCCTCCACTCCATTCACTCCACCAAAGCCGCCCTCCCCGTCGCGCCGATACGTCGGTGCCGCGGTTCGTCGAGGGGACGCACGGCGATCCTCTCGCTCCCACAGTACGCTCTCGTAGACTGCCGTCCTCTAGCCGCGCCGCCACCTCTGGCTACGTTCTTGTGGAGGCGCACGGCGGTCAGCGCCGCCACCGCTGGCGACATTTGTGTGGAGACGCACGGCGGTCAGCTTCTCCCACGGTACGCGCATTCGGATCGAGGCCCGTTCATGTCGGTGTAGCGCTGAATGTTAGCCGATAGACGCTGTTAATCTCACTGTTTGTCAAGTAGTTTATCGTCAATATGCTCGCTTAAGAAGCTTCCTTGCCTGTTCGCACTCAATCTGCTTAGCTGAGATGGCATGCCAAGGCCGATTAGTTGCTAAAATATCCTACCATATATTTATTGTGACGTAGATTGCCATTGTCTAGTAGCTAATCTGTTAGGTGAAATAGCTCTACACCGTTTTATACTCGTTCTTTGTTGCTGCGATGGCCTTCGATAGTTCGATGGCTGTGTGCTCGGGCTCATTGACTGCTGAAACAGCCTGCCATAATTTAGCACTCAAATCTGTTTGCTGAATTAGCTATACATATATTTCGTTACTTAGATCTGCTCGTCCAAATATCTTGCCATAGCTTTAGACATCGACCTAGGTATTTTTTTATGGACTTCATAAAAAAGCATATATGTTTTTCCTGTAATATCTAGTAGAAGAACTAATTTGTATGTCTAACAGATGGACAGGACTTGGATAACTTCTGCTCGAAGATTCTCCGCTGCATATGTCGAGGGGGTTGAAAACTTCATGAACTTTATCAGAGCTGAGTACGGTGGTCTGAAATCAGATGTGCTCTGCCCGTGTACCAGTTGTATGAATTCAGTTACAAGACCCCAGTCAACTGTGCAAAATCATCTACACTTGTATGGGATGTCGGTCACATATACTAGGTGGGTTCATCATGGTGAAGCTGTGAACGTCAGTGTTATTGACTACGTGGAAGCAGCAGATCACCATCTTGATCTGCCTGATGCTCAGGTGGAAGAGGAGGAGGAGGTGGTGGTGGTGGAGCCAGTGAGTTTGACCAACATTGAAACAATGCTATGAAATGCTCGTGCATTTCGTGAACTTTCACATGCAGAAGAAAAACGGTGGGCTCGCATGTTGGAACAATGCAATGTTGATGTCACCCCAGGAAATAAGCTGTCAGTATTCTCAGCTATGGTCACCTTTCTTCAGGTGAAGACATCTGAGCGGATGACCAACAAATCATTCGATGCGATGTTGGCTGCTTTCCGCAAATCTTTCCCAGATCGTCGAGCTGCCACACACCTACATAAAATGAAGAATTTCCTTCGTGCAGTTGGAATTGGATATGATATGATCCATGTTTGTAAGAATAATTGTGTTACATTCGGAAGGATTATGCCAACTTAAGTGAATGCCCGAAATGCAAATCATCAAGATGGAAAGATGGCGATCTGTGAAGAGGGTTCCTCATAATGTTCGAGACATTTTCCAATTACACCAAGATTGCAGAGGTTGTTTCATGATCTGAAACAAGAGAGGATGTCTTGTGGCATTCTAGGAACCAGGAGTACAGAGATCATAATGTAATGAGCCATCCATCTCATGGTAGTGAGTGGAAAAGCTTCAATGATAAACACAAAGAGTTTGCTCTGACCCGAGAAACATTAGACTTGGCTTAGCTTGGATGGATTTAACCCATTTGGCCACCAGGCGCCACATATAGCATGTGGCGGTGCTTGTTATCCTTACAACATGCCTCCAAATGTACGCACCAAAGAATCAAACTACATGATGGCCTTGCTCATCCCAGGTCCAAAAAGTCTTGGAAAGGATTTTGATTTGTTCATGGAGCCTCTTGTGGAGCAACTTCAACAGTTGTGGAAGGGTGTTCTCACTCAAGACATATATAGCAACCCACCACCTGATTTATTTCTGCGTGCTGTTGTAATTTGGTGCATCCATGATTATCCGGCTTTGGACACTATGTCAGGGCGAACGACACATGGTTACAATGCATGTGTTCGCTGTGACAGGAATCCGTTGTCATACGCAATACTTAGCAAGATCTGTTACATTAGACACTGATGTTTCCTTGCCAAGGACAAGCCGCATCCTAGAAAATACCGAAGACATGTGTTCAATGCAAAGCATGAAAACCGTGATGCGCCAAAGAGGCTCACCGCCGATGAGTTGCAAGTGGAATTAGAGATTATCAGGCATATTACACCAGGAAACCATCCTGGTAATGGTAGCGGGAAAAGGAAGCGTGGCACGGTAGAAGAGAGATTATTGTTTACCCGCAGGTCCACTTTGTGGGACTTGGAGTATTGGAAAGATTTGGATCTGCGGCATAATCTTGATGTGATGCACATCAAGAAAAATATATGTGACAACATTATCGACACACTTCTTAACATTGAAGGCAAGACGAAGGATACCTTAAAATCTAGGATTGATTTGACACACTGGTATCGAGAAAGGATTTGCGGTGCAAGATGAAGGTAAACCACGGGATATGGCACCGGTTGTATGCGTCTTGGACAAGGTAAAAGAAAATAATCCTGCGAGGTCCTCACGTGTGAGATTCCACATGGATTTGCTTCCAACCCCGAAAGGAGAGTCGGTGCAGATGGAAACAAGGTACAAGGGTTGAGAACTCATGACTGCCACGTCCTACTTCAAAGGGTTTTACTGTTATCCTTAGAGGATTGGGCATACGACTTATCTGAGCAGATTGCAGAGTTGGGACAATTCTTCGTGGAACTCTCTGAGAGAAATATCAGGATAGATGCTTTGGAGCGTCTTAGAGACAAGATACCAACTATCCTATGCGACCTTGAGAAGATATATCCTCCAGCCTTCTTTGATGTGATGGTGCATTTGGTTGTTCATCTACGATGAGGCACTACTTAGAGGTCCAAGCAAGTATGGCTGGATGTACCCTATTGAAAGGCGGCTAGGCACTTTCAAGGGCTATGTTAGGAATAGAGCTAGACCCGAGGGTTCCATTGCAGAGGCCTACATTGCTACAGAAGCGTTGACATTCTGCTCAAAATACATTGAAACGGTGATCGACTTAGCAAAGAGGTGGGTGAAGACAATCCGGGCTCAATGTTTTCGATTATTCATTCGGAGTTACGGGGAAGAGTCGACAAGAGGACAAACCTAAAGATTTGGACAAAATGGTTTGGTATGTGTTGAATAACTGTCACGAGATACTACCTTATATCAAGTAAGTGCGATCTTGCACCTTATACATCATAATCTACTAAACTTGCAGCACATTCTTATATATTTAGATGTTTGATGTGATCACTATGTTGTGCAGCATGTACAAAGAGGAGTTACTGTCGCAAAATCCAAGAAACATTGACAAATTGGTTATGGCAGGATTTGCGAAATGGTTCAAGAACTATGTAAGCTTTTGAAGTGCCTTTGTCAGTTTTTTAATATATTGAGTACATAAGATGATCAGCTTGTCTATTTTCTAACCATAGGTTAAGAAGATGCGGGAGGATGGGCAGGCAGTTGATGATGCCCTTTACTCACTAGTAATGGGTCCTGATACTCGGGTAAGACATTATGAATCTTGCGTTGTTGGAGATGTGCGCTACAACACCCTTGCACGAGACGAAGGCAGGAAGACACAAAACAGTGCCATCATGAGCACGGATACGTATGACAAAGAGACAACTGAAATGTATGCTAACATAACAGACATTGTTCGATTGCGATATATCTCGATTTCGAGGATCATCGTGTGTGGTTCTATTGTGATGTCGTTGGTATAACCTGTTTTCCGGATCGCAAAACCCAGAGCTGATGATTATTTCAAATCCATCAATGTCAAGGCGGCGTACCGGACCAACGAGCCTTTTATTTTGGCAAATCAAGCAACACAGATATTTTTCTTGGAAGACACATTTGCACGTAGCGATGGTGGAGAGTATTGCAAAGGTTTGAGCAGAGGAATTCGTTTAATGAAGTTGCACAACAAGATGATGCTTACTTGCTCCTGATGTACAAGATAACACAGATGTTCCTAATATCTTTGAGAACCATCACGTCAATGACGCCGACAAAAAAGATTGCTTGTCGTCTTTGTGGACATACAAGAGTTGATCAAGAAGAAGCCAACGTTCGAGGGCGTTGAGGACGAAGAAGAAGATGACACCATGGGGAATTATGATTCAGACTGATACACATGGCAAAGATGTTGACGATGCTGCTGCGGATGATGATTACATTGCTTTTGTCGTATTTGCACTCGTCGAAGACGTTTTTATCTACTATGTGAAATTGTGTTTGCTATGACAACTGAAACCTGATGAACATGTTGTTTAGTATTTTCTTTGTGAGAACATCACTTGTTATGTATGCTAATTTGTGTTTGGTGATTGTATGACAACTAAAACATGATGACATTGTTGTTTAGTTGTACTCATATTTGGCTGTGAAACTTGAATTTGATGACATAGTTTGTTGTTAGACTGCAATTTGCTCGACGTCTTCGAATGAGAACAAAGCTGACCCGACAGGGCCTCTGCTATCTATTTATTTATATGAGCAAAAGGGGATACCCCCTGATTTCCGTTAATAGAAATCATTAGATGTTCACAACACTACGCCCAGCCTGCTACACAGGTTTCATTCATTACTAGTTTCAAACAAAGTGCTCATGTCGTAGCCACTGAATACATCACGAGTGCTACATACACTGCAAATAAAGAGACAATCATCCTACATAGCACATCGATTTTGCCCATTATCTTCACAAGCTCTTTCATCTCCTCATTCTTTGTCAAGGCCGTTCAGCGATTGTTGATTGGCCATGATCGAGGAACTGCGTCTTTAACCTTCGCTCTGCATCTTCCTCTTCGTCGTTCCTTGATTACTTGTCCAACACCCCAACCTGCTGGTATTGGGATTCCTCGGCTAACCAAATAATCAGTGTAGTTGCGTTCCCCACATCAACAACTCCCGAAATACAAATCACACGAATCTTCCCTTTTACGCACGAATCAAATTGTAAGATCATCAACCAAACTATTAAAAATCAGCAAGCGAAAGCAGCAGAACAACACTTAAACATATTATTACCCCATGATTCGGGCATTTGTAGAAGACTCGGCGGGGTTGCGGATTGTGGTTGAGACGCGACGGATGACTCTGCGTGATTTGCAGCAGTGGCACCACACCAACGGCAGCGGGTTGCGATGAGCAATCGGCTGCGGTGCGCGTGCCGGCGGGGGTGTGATGAGACCCACAGGCGATGGTACGGGTGGCGACTTGGCGCATATCTGGTTGTTGCCTGCTGAAGAGCAAGTGGACGAGCAGCCAGCGGACATGGTTGCTGCGGCTAGAGCTTCTGATGCTAGGCAGAGTAAGTAGAGAAGAGGAGAAGCGAACGTTGGATATGTCAGTTTCATTACTTGCAGAGTAGCATCGCACCATATATAGTCATAGTCTAGGTTTGGATTCGATCCAGCTACAGGAGCACGTCTTTCTTTTTTCTAAAACTCGCAGCGTCTCTTTCTTTGGTACACTAGCTTGTTCTGTACGCCTTCCCAAGTCATTGATTTTCTTTCCCTTTTTTTGCGAGGAAGGAAGGAGGACAAAATTGAGAGTTCCTCGGACTCGAACCCAAGACCTCTCGGTTGAAAACCAAGGGTGCTAGTCACTTATGTGGCGAATGTTCCCTGTGAGGAGGACGGCAAACAAACGCATTTTCCTCGCAGTTTTCTTCTTATATATAAAAAAGTATGCTACTTGGTGGCCGCTTAGTAAAAAAACGATTGTGCCAACCTTGACCGTTCGATTGACATTCAACATCTGTCGCGTTTCTTCAGTCTCTTCTTCCTCGAGCCGCCAAAGCCAAACCAGCGCCGGCGGGACCGCTGCTCCGCCTTTGCAGCGGCTGGCTGTGATCTTCCCGGCTCCTGTTCGTTTCGTCCGAGGCCTCACCATCGTCCTCCTCGCTTCATGGCTTGGCCTCGCCCTCCGGTGTTGTCAACATGGTCAACAACCGAGAGGAATAAGGAGATGATTGTACATGGTGAGGATGACGATAGGGACCAAAGCGTCTTGCATTAATTTTGTTTTTCGGGACGGAGAAGGGTATCAAGCTGGGTTGTGCGGGACCGTGGCCCGTCTAGCCCGTGCTTTTATTTCATATGTTTAGCACATGACCAGCCCAGTTTGTTTTTTTTCCTTTACGAAAAATGGCAAGCCAGCTATTTTGTTTTTTGCGAATAACCAACATAGGCCTACTTGCTTTTCTACGCTCTTGGTGGAAATCTTTAAGACGAGGAGGATGCATTTTCCCAGAAAATGGGCTATAAGTAATAAGAAATGGGTTATAAGTAATAAGAAATGGGCTATAAGTAATAATAAATGGGCTATAAGTAATAACAAATGGGCTGTAAAATGAAAAAATACAGCAAACAGGCAATTAGTTCCCAAATATTGTTTTCTTTCGGATTTTGATATTTTAAATTTCATTGTTTGTGTGCGGGTAAAATTTCATTGAATTTAAATTAAGGTATATTTAGATTTAAAATTAATTTGAATCTGCTAGAAATTTGGGTTGTATCTTTGTTTGGGACAGATTTGGAGGCTGACTTGTGGGTCCACTAGGTTGACGTGTACTTTGGCTTTGTCAACTTAGTCCACAAATGATTCTAGCAGCAGTGACCGTTGGATGTAATCCAACGGCCGTGTTGCTTCTTGAATATCTGATCTTCTTGCTCCAGCCGCCCAAACCAGCTCCGGTGGGACTGCCTGCTCCCGCCTCTCGTGGTCGGTGTCTTTGCAGCCTGAGCCGCACCGCCCCACCCTACTTCATTGCTGGCAGGCCATTCCTCTACTCACCCACACCTCCTGTTATTTTCCGGCGACGGCAGCCGGACCAGTAAACCCTCGTACTCCCCACCGCGTGGGCAACCATTGTCGAGTCTTCCCCGGCTCCGTGTCGTTCCCTTCCTAGGCCTCGCCGGACCAGTGAACCCTCGTACTCCTCTCCGCGCGGGCTACCACTGCTATGTCTTCCCCGGCTCCGCGTCGTCCCCTTCCTAGGCCTCGCCGTCGTCGTCGCACCACCACCGGTGCTCTCAACATGGCGTGGTCAACGTGGTCAACGACCGACTTCCATCGAAAAAGTCTTGTGACGTGGAGAGGCTGGCAATTTGGGTCCAGTGCCGCAAGGAAGTGCCTCCTTATTACGCGAAAAATAATTATTCCTCCACCTGACAGCAGGGACCCACCGGACGGGCCACCTTATTTCGCGAAAAAAACGTTTCCCCCCTGACTGCTGGGACCCACCGGACGGGCCAGCGTATTTCGCGAAAAAAACGTTCCCCGCGCTGTCAGCTCGGACCCACCGGAAGTGCCTCCTTATTACGCACAAAAAAATGAATACTCCCCTTGCTAGCTGGGACCCACCATGGTGGGAGGCTGACTTGTGGGCCTACTAAGTTGACTGGGACGGGGGCCTTTGTCAACTTTAGTCAATATGAACGATTCTAGCTCCAGTGACCGTACAATGTCCATCCAACGACCGTAGTGCTTCTTCAACCTCTGGTCTTCTTGCTCCAGCCGCCCAAAGCAGCGCCTGTCGTGCCGCATGCTCCTGCCTCCCGTGGCGGGTGTCTTTGCGCGGAGGCCTCACCGCCCCTACTATTCCCACCGCTGGCCAGGCCTGCGGCGGCGGCAGCCTCACACCGTGGTCGAACCGGTGAACCATCGTACTCCTCTCCGCGGGCTTCCTTTGTCGCGTCTTCCCCGGCTCCCCGTCGTCCCCTTCCTAGGCCTCGCCGTCGTCCACCGCCCTGGTGCTCTCGGCGCAGCGTGGTCAACGTGGTCAAGGAACGACTTCCATCGGATGTGGACTGTACGTGGAGAGGTTGACAGCTGGGTCCACGACCGCAGCAAGGAAGTGCCTCCTTATTACACGGAAAATAATGATTCCTCCACCTGACAGCTGGGACCCACTGGACGGGCCACTGTATTTCGCGAAAAAATGTTTCCCCTGACTGCTGGGACCCACCAGCTACATCTTCGCACGCAAGGAAGTGCGTCCGGGCAAAAAAAACAAAACGATTCGCCCCCCTGACTGCTGGGACCCACCAGCTACATCTTCGCACGCAAGGAAGTGCCTAACAGTTGGGACCCACCTGGTCAAAGCATACGTACCGTTGTCATTCTGGTCGCGAACGTGTACGTACATACTGGTCGATGTAGAGGCGCGCACGTGTCGTAGATGTAGAGGCGCGCACGTAGCATGTACACGCACGTCTGTTGGCGAGGTGCAAGAAAGAAAATACGGCCACGTACGTACATACGGGCAGGGTCTCGAACGCCTACTCGCGCATACGTACATGGCTGGGTCGGAACGGAGAAACAGCATCGTCGTCGTGTTCATGGGGAGCCAACCGGCTGGGTCGAAACGGAATGCGTGGTCGTGTTCATCGGGAGGGCTTGGATGGAGCAGCGATGGAAGCGAGGCTGGCGTACCGCGACAACGGAAGAAGCGGCCTTGTGTTCGACCGCCACGTTCAAGCGGGTCTGTTGATCGGGAGGGCTGGCGATCGCAAAGCGGAGAAGCGGACCTCCTACGGTCGAAGCGGGGTCCTGTTGATCGGGAGGGTGTGGCGTACCGCAAAAGCGGAGGAAGCGGACCTCCTACGGTCGAAACAGGGTCCTGTTGATCGGGAGGGTGTGGCGTACCGCAAAAGCGAAGCGAACGGACTTGTGTTGGGGCGCCACGGTCGAAAGCGGGAGGGGGAGGGTGTGGCGTCGCAAAGCGGACTCCACGGATCTGTTCATCTCCACCGTCGACCTCCTCCAGCCTCCACGGGCTACCGTCGACCTCCACCAGCCTCCACGGGCTCCTGTTCATCCAGCCTCCACCGCGCTTACTCCACCGCCATCGTTCAACCACCCTCTCCACGGGCACCCCTCCACCGTCTCTGCTCATCCAGCCCTCCACACCACGGGTCTGTTCAACCACCCTGCACGGCCACCCCTCCACCGTCTCACTGTTCATCTAGCCCTCCACACCACGGGCTCACTGTTCATCAACCCCCCCATACGCTCACTAGCAGCGATAGCGGCGAATCGCTCCATCGGGTTCGATTAGCAGCCATCGATCGATCGCTCGGGTTCGATGAAGCGTAGCTCGCAGCGGCAATCGCCGGGTTGATTAGAGCCCAACGCCTCGCTCGGGTTCAGTTAGAGCCAACACCTCGCACACACGTGCGTACGTACGAGAGAAATGTGCATCGCTCCGCCCCCGACCTCCCACCGTAACCGGCAACTCCTCGAAATTTTCCTCCCCCTCGCTTCTACCACGGCTTTTTCCGTCATGGACGGCCCAAAGAATGTCATGCAACTGCGTCTCCGGCCCGCCCAGGACGAAAAGCCCATTTTCTGTCATGATTTTTTGTCATAGAAGTAGGAGCCCACCACATCTATGATGATACCGGGTTTTGTCACAATTATCGTCATAGAAGTGTCATATGTATGACAGAAAAAAAATCCGTTCGGCCCAAAATGTCACGGATGTGTCTTTTTTGTAGTACTAGAGTTCGTACTAGAATAACACCTTAAGACACAAATCAACCAAAACCCTAAGGTCACCTAGATACTCCAATGTCACCTCAAGTATCCGTGGGTATGATTATACGATATGCATCACACAATCTCAGATTCATCTATTCAACCAACACATAGAACCTCAAAGAGTGCCCCAAAATTTCTACCGGAGAATCGCGACGAAAACGTGTGCCAACCCCTATGCATAGGTTCATGGGCGGAACCCGCAAGTTGATCACCAAAACATACATCAAGTGAATCACGTGATATCCCATTGTCACCACAGATACGCACGGCAAGACATACATCAAGTGTTCTCAAATCTTTAAAGACTCAATCCGATAAAATTACTTCAAGGGGAAAACTCAATCCATTACAAGAGAGTAGAGGGGGAGAGGAAACATAAGATCCAACTATAATAGCAAAGCTCGCGATACATCAAGATCGTATCACCTCAAGAACATGAGAGAGAGATCAAACACATAGCTACTAGTACATACCCTCAGCCCCGAGGGTGAACTACTCCCTCCTTGTCATGGAGAGCGCCGGGATGATGAAGATGGCCACCGGTGAGGGTTCCCCCCTCCGGCAGGTGCCGAACAGGTCCCGATTGGTTTTGGTAGCTCTATGAGGCTTGCGGCGGCGGAACTCCTGATCTAATCTCTGTTCTAGAAGTTTTACGATACGTAGGTATATATGGGTGCAGGGGGTACGTCGGTGGAGCTACGGGGGCCCCACGAGGCAGGGGGCGCGCCCCCCACCCTCGTGAGCACCTCCCGTATCTCCTGACGTAGATTCCAAGTCTATCCGGTGGCTTTCCTTCCAAAAATAACTTCTCCAGTTGATTTCGTTCCGTTTCAACTCCGTTTAATATTCCTTTTCTTCGAAACACTGAAATTGGCATAAAGCAGCAAATCTGGGCTGGGCCTCCGGTTAATATGTTAGTCCCAAAAATAATATAAAAGTGGATAATAAAGCCCAATATTGCCCAAAACAGTAGATAATATAGCATGGAGCAATCAAAATTATAGATACGTTGGAGACGTATCAAGCATCCCAAGCTTAATTCCTGCTCGTCCTCTAGTAGGTAAATGATAAAAAAGATAATTTTTGATGTGGAATGCTAGTTGGCATAATTTCAATGTAATTCTTCTTACTTGTGATATGAATATTCAGATCCGAAAGATTCAAGACAAAAGTTCATATTGACATAAAAATAATAATACTTCAAGCATACTAGCAAAGCAATCATGTCTTCTCAAAATAACATGGCCAAAGCAAGCTATCCCTACAAAATCATATAGTCTGGCTATGCTCTATCTTCACCACACAAAGTATTTAAATCATGCACACCCCCAATGACAAGCCAAGCAATTGTTTCATACTTTTGATGTTCTCAAACTTTTTCAATCTTCACGCAATACATGAGCGTGAGCCATGGACATAGCACTTATAGGTGGAATAGAATGGTGGTTGTGGAGAAGACAAAAGGAGAAGATAGTCTCACATCAACTAGGCATATCAACGGGCTATGGAGATTCCCATCAATAGATATCAATGTGAGTGAGTAGGGATTGCCATGCAACGGATGCACTAGAGCTATAAGTATATGAAAGCTCAACAAAAGAAACTAAGTGGGTGTGCATCCCACTCGCTTGCTCACGAAGACCTAGGGCATTTTGAGGAAGCCCATCATTGGAATATACAAGCCAAGTTCTATAATGAAAAATGCCCACTAGTATATGAAAGTGACAACATAGGAGACTCTCTATCATGAAGATCATGGTGCTACTTTGAAGCACAAGTGTGGTAAAAGCATAGTAGCATTGTCCCTTCTCTCTTTTTCTCTCATTTTTTTATTTTTTTGTTTGGGCCTTTTCTCCCTTTTTTATGGCCTCTTTTTTTTTCTTTTTTTTATTTTTCGTCCGGAGCCTCATCCCGACTTATGGGGGAATCATAGTCTCCATCGTCATTTCCTCACTGGGACAATGCTCTAATAATGATGATCATCACACTTTTATTTTTCTTACAACTCGATACTTAGAACAAAATATAACTCTATATGAATGCCTCCGACGGTGTACCGGGATATGCAATGAATCAAGAGTGACATGTATGAAGGAATTATGAATGGTGGCTTTGCCACAAATACGATGTCAACTACATGATCATGCTAGCAATATGACAATGATGAAGCGTGTCATAATAAACGGAACGGTGCAAAGTTGCATGGCAATATACCTCGGAATGGCTATGGAAATGCCATGATACGTAGGTATGGTGGCTGTTTTGAGGAAGGTATATGGTGGGTGTATGATACCGGCGAAAGGTGCGCGGTATTAGAGAGGCTAGCAATGGTGGAAGGAAGGAAAAGTGCGTATAATCCATGGACTCAACATTAGTCATAAAGAACTCATATACTTATTGCAAAAATCTAGAAGTTATCAAAGCAAAGTATTACGCGCATGCTCCTAGGGGGATAGATTGGTAGGAAAAGACCATCGCTCGTCCCCGACCGCCACTCATAAGGAAGACAATCAATAAAAAAATCATGCTCCGACTTCATCACATAACGGTTCACCATACGTGCATGCTACGGGAATCACAAACTTTAACACAAGTATTCTTCAAACTCACAACTACTCAACTAGCATGACTCTAATATCACCATCTTCATATCTCAAAATAATTATCAAGCGTCAAAATTTTCTTAGTATTCAACACACTCATAAGAATTCTTACAAATCTTGTATGCTTAGCATATTATGATTATTTAAGAAAATTACCATGTTATTTAAGACTATCAAAATAATATAAGTGAAGCATGAGAGTTAATCTATTTCTTCAAAATAAAACCACCATTGTGCTCTAAAAGATATAAGTGAAGCACTAGAGCAAATAACAAACTACTCCGAAAGATATAAGTGAAGATCAATGAGTAGCTAAATAATTATGCAAGTATGCGAAGACTCTCTCTCATTTAAGAATTTCAGATCTTGATACTCTAATCAAACAGCAAGCAAAACAAAATAAAATGACATTTCAAGGATAGCCCAACTCATGTGAAGAAGCACAAACTTAGGTTCAACCGATACTAACCGATAGTTGTTGAAGAAGAAAGGTGGGATGCCAACGGGGGCATCCCCAAGCTTAGATGCTTGAGACTTCTTGAAATAATATCTTGGGGTGCCTTGGGCATCCCCAAGCTTGAGCTTTTGTTTCTCCTTAATTCCTCTCATATCATTGTTCTCTTTTTATCAAAAGCTTCATTCACAACAAACTCAACAAGAACTCGTGAGATAGGTTAGTATAGACCAATGCAAAACCTTATCATTTCCTACTGTAACAAATCACTAAAATTATTATTCAACATTGCATACTAAATGCCTCTGCATATTTAATACTCCTATGCTCAAATAGAATCATTAAACAAGCAAACATATGCAAACAATGCAAACATAACAGCAATCTGCCAAAACAGTATAGTCTGTGAAGAATGCAAGAGTATCAATACTTCCCTAACTCCAAAAATTATTAACTCCCACTTTAATAAATTTATCAGAGCTCAATATGCAAAAATATTCAACATCATACCATTCTATGACTTTTCTAGGGAATTTTTGCAACTGCGGTAAACTTTCTGTTTTCAAACAGCAACATGTATACTAGCAAAATAAGAATGGCAAAGGCTATCCTTGACATTTTTATTGAAACTAAAGATGCAAAACATTAATATAAATAACAGCAAGAAAATCTAAATAAAATAAAATGACGCTCCAAGCAAAACACATATCATGTGGCGAATAAAAATATAGCTCCAAGTAAAGTTACCGATGAACGAAGACGAAAGAGGGGATGCCATCCGGGGCATCCCCAAGCTTAGACGCTTGGTTATCCTTGAATATTACCATGGGGTGCCTTTGGCATCCCCAAGCTTAGGCTCTTGCCACTCCTTATTCCATAGTCCATCGAATCTTTACCCAAAACTTGAAAACTTCACAACACAAAACTTAACAGAAAACTTGTAAGCTCCGTTAGCGAAAGAAAACAAAACACCACTTCATGGTACTGTAATGAACTCATTATTTATTTATATTGGTGTAAAATCTACTGTATTCCAACTTCTCTATGGTTTATAAACTATTTTACTAGCCATAGATTCATCAAAATAAGCAAACAACACAATGAAAACAGAATCTGTCAAAAACAGAACAATCTGTAGTAATCTGTAACTAACGCAAACTTCTAGAACTCAAAAAATTCTAAAATAAATTGGTGGACCTGAGAATTTGTCTAGTAATAATCTGCAAAATGAATCAACTAAATAGCACTCTCCAGTCAAAAGTTCTAGCTAATCTCGTGAGCGCTAAAGTTTCTGTTTTTTACAGCATGATCATAAAGACTTTACCCAAGTCTTCCCAAAGGTTCTACTTGGCACAAACACTAATTAAAACATAAAACCACATCTAACCAGAGGCTAGATAGATTATTTACCAAAAAGTAAGAAACTAAAATAAAATTGGGTTGCCTCCCAACAAGCGCTATCGTTTAACGCCCCTAGCTAGGCATGATGATTTCAATGATGCTCACATAAGAGATAAGAATTGAAACATAAAGAGAGCATCATGAGGAATATGACTAGCACATTTAAGTCTAACCCACTTCCTATGCATAGGGATTTTGTGAGCAAACAACTTATGGGAACAATAATCAACAAGCATAGGAAGACAAAACAAGCATAACTTAAAAAATTTAAGCACATAGAGAGGAAACTTGATATTATTGCAATTCCTACAAGCATATGTTCCTCCCTCATAATAATTTTCAGTAGCATCATGAATGAATTCAACAATATAACCAGCACCTAAAGCATTATTTTCATGATCTACAAGCATAGAAAATTTACTACTCTCCACATAAGAAAAATTCTTCTCATGAATAATAGTGGAAGCAAACTCAACAATATAACTATCATGTGATTGAAAATTAAGATCAAGATGACAAGTTTCATGGTTATAATTATTCTTTATAGCATACGTGTCATCACAATAATCATCATAGATAGGAGGCATGCTTTCATCATAGTAAATTTGCTCATCAAAGCTTGGGGGACTAAAAATATCATCATTATTAAACATAGCATCCCCAAGCTTGGGACAAACATTAATTGCAGCAAATATATTCTCAAATATGTCATCCTCATCAAACATAGCTTCCCCAAGCTTGGGCCTTTTCATATCATAAGCATAATCATTCTCAGCATTAATAGTATGGATAACACCAATAGTATAGCAATTATTATATTCTTCCAAGCAAGTGCCGAAAAGATTTTCAAGATCATAAGAAGTATCATTATCTTCCCAATCATAATAATCACAACAAGCAATAGGCATAACGAGATCATCATCAAATGTATCATCTTCATTTTCATGAGGCACAGCAATAATAGGAGCAACTTTATTTGGGAGAGATACCTTTTTACCTCTCTTCCTTTTTCTTTTCTTCTTCCTCACCACATCATGTGTGGGTTCAATCTTCTTTTTGGAGCTCCTTATTAATGAGATTGGTTGAATATATGGCTCCTCCTCGTTACCTGATTCATCATAAGAAACAATAGCAGGATATTGGGAAGTCTCTTCCCTTTCATTAGTATTCTCTTCATCTTCTATTTGTTTTATTTTCTTTATGTAATTGGCAATATAAGGATTTTCAATACAATTCACCGCACAATACATATAAATTTTATCTAGATCAAAATCAAGAATTCTATCAAGATTAAATTTTGGAATACCCTCAGTTATACGTTTCATTTCTTCATACCCCAAAAGAAGGCTAAGCTCTTTATGATGCTCAAGGGTAATCAAATTATCACAATATTTGGACACGACTTGATCATGAAACAAATAGCATCGGAGCTTTAAATGACCATGTTCATTGCAAAGTTCACAAGGGGCACGAAAAATATTGAATCTTTCAGCACATTCATCTAGCTCTTCTTGCAACAATTTGGTTTCTAAGTACTTATGCCTCTTGCAGTATCTATCTTCCCTATTTGGTGCGTTATAAAACCCAATGCACTCCACAAAAATTGACATGTTTATAGGAGGCATTTTCATCATAACTAGTGCAATCATCATTAGTACTATGGATATTCAAGGAGTTCATACTAACAACATTGCAATGATGCTCATCATTCAAATATTTAGTGCCAAATATTTTAATGCATTCTTCTTCTAACACTTTGGCACAATTTTCCTTTCCATCATACTCACGAAAGATATTAAAAAGATGAAGCGTATGAGACAAACTATATTTCCATTTTTTGGTAGTTTTATTTTATAAACTAAACTAGTGATAAAACAAGAAACAAAAAGATTCGATGGCAAGATATAAAGATATACCTTCAAGCACTCACCTCCCCGGCAACGGCGCCAGAAAAGAGCTTGATGTCTACTGCGCAAACTTCTCCTTGTAGACGTTGTTGAGCCTGCAAGTGCACAGGTTTGTAGGACAGTAGCAAATTTCCCTCAAGTGGATGACCTAAGGTTTATCAATCCGTGGGAGGCGTAGGATGAAGATGGTCTCTCTCAAGCAACCCTGCAACCAAATAACAAAGAGTCTCTTGTGTCCCCAACACACCCAATACAATGGTAAATTGTATAGGTGCACTAGTTCGGCGAAGAGATGGTGATACAAGTGCAATATGGATGGTAGATATAGGTTTTTGTAATCTGAAAATATAAAAACAGCAAGGTAACAAGTGATAAAAGTGAGCGTAAACGGTATTGCAATGATAGGAAACAAGGCCTAGGGTTCATACTTTCACTAGTGCAAGTTCTCTCAACAATAATAACATAATTGGATCATACAACTATCCCCCAACATGCAACAAAGAGTCACTCCAAAGTCACTAATTGCGGAGAACAAACGAAGAGATTATGGTAGGGTACGAAACCACCTCAAAGTTATTCTTTCCAATCAATCCGTTGGGCTATTCCTATAAGTGTCACAAACAGCCCTAGAGTTCGTACTAGAATAACACCTTAAGGCACAAATCAACCAAAACCCTAATGTCACCTAGATACTCCAATGTCACCTCAAGTATCCGTGGGTATGATTATATGATATGCATCACACAATCTCAGATTCATCTATTCAACCAACACATAGAACCTCAAAGAGTGCCCCAAAATTTCTACGGAGAATCACGACGAAAACGTAGCCAACCCCTATGCATAGGTTCATGGGCGGAACCCGCAAGTTGATCACCAAAACATACATCAAGTGAATCATGTGATATCCCATTGTCACCACAGATGCGCACGGCAAGACATACATCAAGTGTTCTCAAATCTTTAAAGACTCAATCCGATAAGATTACTTCAAGGGGAAAACTCAATCCATTACAAGAGAGTAGAGGGGGAGAAGAAACATAAGATCCAACTATAATAGCAAAGCTCGCGATACATCAAGATCGTATCACCTCAAGAACACGAGAGAGAGATCAAACACATAGCTACTAGTACATACCCTCAGCCCCGAGGGTGAACTACTCCTTCCTCGTCATGGAGAGCGCCGGGATGATGAAGATGGCCACCGGTGAGGGTTCCCCCCTCCGGCAGGGTGCCGGAATAGGGTCCCGATTGGTTTTTGGTGGCTACAGAGGCTTGCGGCGGCGGAACTCCTGATCTAATCTCTGTTCTAGAAGTTTTACGATACGTAGGTATATATGGGTGCAGGGGGTACGTCGGTGGAGCTACGGGGGCCCCACGAGGCAGGGGGGCGCGCCCCCCACCCTCGTGAGCACCTCCCGTATCTCCTGACATAGAGTCCAAGTCTATCCGGTGGCTTTCCTTCCAAAAATAACTTCTCAAGTTGATTTCGTTCCGTTTCGACTCCGTTTAATATTCCTTTTCTTCGAAACACTGAAATAGGCATAAAACAGCAAATCTGGGCTGGGCCTCCGGTTAATATGTTAGTCCCAAAAATAATATAAAAGTGGATAATAAAGCCCAATATTGCCCAAAACAGTAGATAATATAGCATGGAGCAATCAAAAATTATAGATGCGTTGGAGACGTATCAAGGTTGTGTTTGAGGAAATACTGCAGCAACTGAATATTTTACTAGGCGGGAGTAACAAGGCGGGGCTACCAAAAATTTGGATCAAGGGCGAGCAGATATTTCTGAGATTGCGAGGGATGCAAAGGCGGGAGTAAAATGCCAGGGCTACTGAAAATTTGAATCAAGGGACTGAAGCAGAGCAGGAGTAACAGACATCGCACACGGTCTGCACATACTAATTGTGTGCTATCAAACATTAAAACCTTCCAGGTGGTAGATATTTTCGAGATTGTGAGGGATGCAGAGGCGGGACTTTTGGGGGAGCGAGCTAGTGTGCTTGACACGCCGGCTATGGACTTTAGCCGACGCACCTTCTCGCGTAAGCCATAGGTGCACTATACACCGACGGTGCTCCAAGATATTTTGTACTACATCTCACACGGTTGGTGAGAATAAACTGTGTGGGATCTACTTGATTTGAATTACAAAATGGGGTCACAGCGGCAATGGACGGTGTTTGAATTGCTAGACCTTTTATCTGCAGTGAACATGCAACTGTATGTGTGTCATAAAAGAAATGGAATTATTCAGAGTTTGTTTGGACATTTCATACATTAAACTGGTTTTCTAGCCATTTCAGGTGCACAATTCAAAATTAAACTACATGCACATGCTCCGGTGCATACAAATTGGTTGAAAAATCAAATTTGTGTCCTTCAGTGCATGCTTAGGTCCCATGGATGAAATGGGAATGAATTTTTCGGGGTTCGTTTGGCCTTTTTATACATTAACTGGGTTTTCTAGGCATTTTATGTGCATAATTCAAATTTGAACTACAAGCACATGCTCCAATGCACTAAAGTTGGTTGAAAAATCACATGTGTGTCCTTGGGTGAATTTCTAGGTCCCATGTAAGAGATGGGAATGAATTTCAAACACCAGGGCACTGTTGATTGCCGGCAAAACGTTGAGATACCTGGTTTTTAAATTCTAGTAAATCCAAAACTCGTCTGAAATTCATGAAACTTGGCATGCCATGGAGCGGCATCAACAGGCCGTGGTGAAAATTTTGTCTCATTTGGGGCAGGTTTGGGTATAAGCTTCTCACAAACCAGAGCTTCTTACAACAAGCATGATGGTTTCAATAGGGAACGTACCACCTTTGGGGACGAGACGATATCTGTTGCCTCTTATTGCTTTCAAAAAATTTCTAGTGTTAACATAGAACAACCGGAGTGTTGTGTTCAATCTTGCAATTTTTCAGGGTCCGTTTGGCCTTTTTTATACATTAACTGGGTTTTCTAGGCATTTTATGTGCATAATTCAAATTTGAACTACAAGCACATGCTCTAGTGCACCAAAGTCGGTTGAAAAATCACATGTGTGTCCTTGGGTGAATTTGTAGGTCCCATGCAAGAGACGGGAATGAAATTCAAACACCATGGCACTGTTGATTGCCGGCAAAACATTGAGATGCCTGGTTTTTAAATTCTAGTAAATCCAAAACTCGTCTGAAATTCATGAAACTTGGCATGCTATCATGGAGCGGCATCAACATGCCGTGGTGAAAATTTTGTCCCATTTGAGGCAGGTTCGGATATAAGCTTCTCACAAACCAGAGCTTCTCACAACAAGCATTATGGTTTCGATAGGGAACGTACCACCTTTGCTGACGGGATGATATCCGTTGCCTCTTATTGCTTTCAAAAAAATTCTAGTGTCAACATAGAACAACAGGAGTGTTGTGTTCAATCTTGGAATTTTTCGGGGTTCGTTTCACCTTTTTTATACATTAACTGGGTTTTCTAGGCATTTTATGTGCATAATTCAAATTTGAACTACCAGCACATGCTCCAATGCACTAAAGTTGGTTGAAAAATCACATGTGTGTCCTTGGGTGAATTTCTAGGTCCCATGCAAGAGATGGGAATGAAATTCAAACACCAAAGCACTGTTGATAGCCGGAAAAACGTTGAGATGCCTAGTTTTTAAATTCTAGTAAATCCAAAACTCGTATGAAATTCATGAAACTTGGCATGCTATCATGGAGCGGCATCAACATGCCATGGTAAAAAAATTGTCCCATTTGGGGCAGGTTCGGGTATAAGCTTCTCACAAACCAGAGCTTCTCACAACAAGCATGATGGTTTCGATAGGGAACGTCCCACCTTTGGGGACGAAACGATATCCATTGCCTCTTATTGCTTTCAAAAAAATTCTAGTGTCAACATAGAACAACAGGAGTGTTGTGTCAATTTTTGTGATTTTTCGGGGTTCGTTTGGACATTTTTATGCATTAACTGGGTTTTCTAGGCATTTTATGTGCATAATTCAAATTTGAACTACAAGCACATGCTCCAATGCACTAAGGTTGGTTGAAAAATCTAATATGTGTCATTGGGTGAATTTCTAGGTCCCATGCAAGAGATGGGAATGAAATTCAAACACCAGGGCATCGTTGATTGCCGGCAAAACGTTGAGATGCCTGCTTTTTAAATTCTAGTAAATCCAAAACTCGTCTGAAATTCATGAAACTTGGCATGCTATCATGGAGCAGCATCAACACGCCGTGTTAAATATTTGTCCCATTTGGGGCAGGTTCGGGTATATGCTTCTCACAAACCAAAGCTTCTCACAACAAGCATGATGGTTTTGGTAGCGAACGTCCCACCTTTGGGGACGAAACGATATCCATTGCCTCCTATTGCTTTCAAAAAATTTCTCGTGTCAACATAGAACAACAGGAGTGCTGTGTCAATTTTTGGGATTTTTTGGGGTTCGTTTGGACATTTTTATGCATTAACTGAGTTTTCAATGCATTTATGTGCATAATTCAAATTTGAACTACATGCACATGCTCTAGTGCATATAAATTGGGTGAAAAATCAAATATGTATCCTTGGGTGCATGCTTAGGTCCCATGCAAGAAATGGGAATGAATTTCAAACACCAGGGCACCGTTGATTGCCGGCAAAACATTGAGATGCCTCGTTTTTAAATTCTAGTAAATCCAAAACTCATCTGAAATTCATGAAACATGGCATGCTTTCATGGATTGGTATCAATATGCCGTGGTAAATTTTTTGTCCCGCTTGGGGCAGGTTTGGGTATATGCTTCTCACAAACCAGAGCTTCTCACAACAAGCATCATGGTTTCGGTAGGGAACGTCCCACCTTTGGGGACGAAACGATATCCACTGCCTCTTATTGCTTCCAAAAAATTTCTCGTGTCAACATAGAACAACAGGAGTGTTGTGTCAATTTTTATGATTTTTCGGGGTTCTTTTGGACATTTTTATGCATTAACTGAGTTTTCAATGCATTTATGTGCATAATTCAAATTTGAACTACATGCACATGCTCCAGTGCATATAAATTGGTTGAAAAATCAAATCTGTGTCCTTGGGTGCATGCTTAGGTCCCATGCAAGAAATGGGAATGAATTTCAAACATCAGGGCACCGTTGATTGTCGACAAAACATTGAGATGCCTGGTTTTTAAATTCTAGTAAATCCAAAACTCGTCTGAAATTCAGGAAACTTGGCATGCTATCATGGAATGGCACCCAACATGATGTGGTATGTTTCGTGTCCATTTCGAGAGAAGGCGCACTCAAATAATGACAACCAACAAAGGCATTTTGAAAAATACCTGCCACTTTAATATCTCAAACATTTGTATAATTCAAAACGGGTGTGTTCTGTTAACCATTCACGTGACGCCACGTGTCTTGGTTTTAATGGATGTAGGAGGTGCCGTGCGGACAGCTGCTTGACCTTGACCGAATGGGAGGCGGCGAAGCGCAGATCCGGTGCTGTGAGCTGACCGAGAGGCGTGCAAGCTGTCCTCAATGTGCAGGCTCGCCGGGAAGCGTCGAGCTGTATCGCTATCTTGAGCTCACCGGGAAGCGAGCCTTTGACTTCCATGGCCGCCCGCCTTCCTCTCCATTAATGGCGCCCGAGCCGCTGTTTAATACGGGCGGCCCTACTGTTCGCCTCCCATTCCCCTCCCCCCTACAGACCTCCACCGCCATGGTGCAGAATGATCATCTGCCACTAGTCTTCAAGTTTGGTGAAGTCGACTCCGAGCCGGAGGAGATAGAAAATAAGGAGGAATGGGGACTCATGGGCATGGCCCAGAACGAGCTGGCCGCGGCGGTTGCTTCCCCCGCTCTCGTCCCAACTCCCATTCCCACGCCCGCGCCAGCGACCATCCCCGTAGCATTGACGGGCTGGTCGCCGAGCACTATCGCAGAGTTGGAAGCTGTGGGCGTCAGCGAGGTTTCTGCGGACCCGCGCGAGCTCGTGTACATGCCAGCGCCAGCGCCCGTGCCCTTGCATGCCCCTCCACCCACTGTGGCGCTAGCCCCCATGCGTTTGGCTGCACCCGCCATGCCCGTGCGCGCCCCTCCACCCACATGGTGCCGGTCCCCGTGCGTTTGGCTGCACCCGCCGCGCCCGTGCTCGTGCCCGTGCCCCCCCCCCCCCAGCGGCATGGGATGCTGCCATCGACTGCTACCTCTCAATGGCGCCAGTTGCCATCCCTCCGCGCCCCGCCCGTCGATCGCGCGATGACATGATGTTTGATTTACATGTGAAGAACATTTTGTGCTGCCTTGAAGACTTCAACAACGACGTCCCGGAGGATGACAACGGCGGTGCGGCATGGCGCCTCCGCCGCCGCCGGAAATAGTTTTTTGGGGTTTAGTACTGTATCTCGAACTCTCGATCATATGAATATAAATTCGCAGTGTGACTGAATGAAAGATATGGTTTGAATGAACTTGCGTTTTTCTCTCTTAATGTATAGACTTATCAAACGATTTTCTTTTAAAAAACGTCAACGGCTTTTAAATATAAAACACTGATCGCAAACGTTTTAGTTAGAACACCCGTATGCAAATCGACAGCTTCCCCAGGAAGCCAAGGGAAAATGTGCCGAGCAGGATTTCTGCATCCCTTCAATGCAAACGATTTTTGCATGACCCGTGTGCAACCACGTACAAAAAATTGGGTAAGATTTGCATACCTGTCATTTTGGGTATGTTGCCATTTCTCAAACTAGAAAGATTGACATTTATTTATCTAGTAACATTTCCATTTGTCAACCTTGTAACAGTGCGATTTGTCAAAAATATGCAGCTACAAATCACTAGCACTATCTAATTTTTGAAACTAAAATCACTAGCACTGTTCATATGGACACCACTAGCAGGCGTGAGTTCATGGACGCATATGCAAATGTACCATTGATTACATACAACTAGTCATCAACCCACAACGACAACGAGGATACACATTGGATTATAGATCATTTCCAACAAAACATTCTAGTAAAGTTTTTCTCACACGACAAATAACAAAGCGATGAAATGAACTTCAGCTCAACCACTCGTCGGCGTTGGAAGCGCTTGCTTTGAACCAGAAGTGATTCTCTGGGAAGGGCCAGCTACTGTCAATCTCGAGACCAACGCAGGACTGATCATCGAGGCTGAAGCAGCCTATGTCAGGACCCATATTGGGATGGTTGGGAAGCATAGTAATGTCCGAGGTATAGAAACAGTTTCTTCTCATAAATGGTAGTAATGTTGTATCAACAGCAACTGGATCGCGTTCCACAATCATTGGATAGTTTTGTCCAAGGAAGAGCGAGTTTCCTCCAAGACTTTCAATACTGAACCAGGGAGAAGGTGTTGGCGCTAGTACACAAGTATCCATTCCGAATACCCTGCAACGGATGTTGGAATAGGTCCGGAGAGTGCAACCATACGAGACAACACCTGCTTCCTTAGTAACATCAGCAGTGCCCCGTATACAGACAAGAAGAGGTGATCCATCGGAATAAGTTGTCAGGCGCCACTGAGTATATGGGTCCTGCTCGTCCTCATGCTCGTGAATAAAATTTTCAAGTATAGGTGGTGGAATGTTCATAGGACCTTGGAAACACAAGAAGGTTAATTAGTAAAGGGAAACTATCTAACCCGCATGCATGTGGATGAAACAATTATAATTACGGTGGAAGACAAACGTACCGAAATCATAAGGATTCCATGCAAAAACAGTGCCACGAGTGGTGGCAGCAAACACAAGACCCTCGTATTGAATTGCATCACAGTACTCATCTGTGTATAGAAACTGATTTTTGAGCAATATCCATCGAGTCGAACCATGAAGGAAGGCAACAAGCTTGTCGAAGATAGCGACAACATAAGAATTCCTATAACCCCAAGAGCGGTTGGGAACTTGACAAATTACTATCTTCCATAGACGACAGTCAGCATGATCGTATTTGAACTCACGTAGAATACCGGTGTACTCAACCTCTGGGCAGTCGTCTGAGATTTTTCGAAGTGGAACCCGGTGACGAGTGTACACATTCACAAGTTGCCACTCGCAGTTGTACCCAATATAAACAACCCAATCTCCATTTGCGCCTGCCCAAGCGTTCCCTCAAGCGATGGCATCTTAACATCATACGTATCATTATCAAGCAGCATCAACTTACACAAGGTGAGGCTTCCCTCGTCCCCGCGCCAGTCAGCAGGGTCACGGCGAAGAAGATAGGGAAGATCAAACCGCTCCTGGACCCTTGGGTTCCTTGTAATGATGTTATTAGTTGAGTCGAGAATGGTCTTGAACGAACCTGCCATGCTAGCCGAGGTAATGACGTTGCACCGATCAATGAGTTCCTCCACCGCGTCATCATTCAGATCGGGGCAAGAATAAAGGGGTCGTTTCCCGCTTGTTCCCTTCATGGAGAAGACGATCAAACAATGGCAGAAGGAAGGGTGAAGGCAAATGGAGGAGGGAGGAAGAGCTAGCGTGCGACAGCAGTTCCAAATAGAGAGGGAAAGGTGAAGAGTCGGTGGACGGTTACCACAATACACGAAGAGGCGCCTGGGGAGCGAACGGTTGCCACAAAGGTCACACACTGACGACAAGGGACGAGTGAACCGCATGCAACCCATCGCACAACATACATGTCTTGTTAAGTTGAACCGTTTATGTTCTCTTTTGTCAACGCAAACAGTTCATCCGAGTGAACCGCATGCCATATATCGCACACACCTTGATCTGGCTGACCGTTTCTTTTGTGTTTCCTAATCACAAACAGTTCATCTGAGTGAACCGTATGTTGTATATCGCACACACCTTCATCTGGCTGCCCGTTTCTTTTGTGTTGCCTAATCACAAACAGTTCATCCGAGTGAACCGTATGCAATGTATCGCACACGCCTTCATCTGGCTGCCCGTTTCTTTCGTTCCTCCTCACTGCAAATAGTTAATTGAACTGAACCGTATGCCCTTCATCGCACATGCAACTAAAATCTGAACTGTGTTTGATGCATCCTCCATTGCAAACTTTTCACCTTTTTTGACGGTTTTCATACACCACCGTTTGCGATTATTGCATCGCACACAGTTTCTCGAAGGGTCTCTGATCGTAGTGTCGCATTAGCAGCATCCTGCAGTAGTGGGGAGTAGTCCACCCTCGGGGCTGAGGGTTTGTAACAGTAGCTATGTGTTTAATCTCTCTCTCTCTCTCTCGTGTTCTTGAGATGTCACAATCTTGATGTATCGCGGGCTTTGTTAATATAGTTGGATCATATGGTGCTTTCCCCTCTCTATCTTGTTGTGAATTGAGTTTTCCCTTTGAGATTTTGTTCTTATCGGATTGAATACTTTTATGGATTTGAGAACACTTGATGTATGTCTTGCTATGAATACTCGTGGTGACAATGGGGTATCATATTGATTAACTTGATATGTGTTTTGGCACTCAATTCGCGGATTCCTGAGGTGACATTGGGGTAATCTATGCATAGGGGTTGATGCATGTTCTCGTATTTGTTTCTCCGGTAGAAATCTTGGGGCACTCTTTGAGGTTCTTTGTGTTGGATTGAGTATTATGAATCTAAAATTATTTGCTGTTATATTAGTATGAACTCTTGATAGATCAATAGGGAAGGATAACTTGGTGTTATTTTAGTACGAACTCTTGGATAGATCGATCGGAAATAATAGCTTCGAGTGTTTCGGTGATGTAGCATGCAATTTAAAAAAAAAATCCTATGCTCACACAAGATCTATCTAGGAGATGCATAGCAACGAGAGGGGGAGAGTGTGTCCACGTACCCTCGTAGACCAAAAGCGGAAGCGTTTGACAACGCGGTTGATGTAGTCGAACTTATTCTCGTTCCGACCGATCAAGCGCCGAACGTACGGCACCTCCGAGTTCTGCACACATTCAGCTCGATGACGTCCCTCAAACTCTTGATCCAGCAAAGTGTCGAGGGAGAGTTTCGTCGGCACGACGGCGTGGTGACGGTTATGGAGAAGTGATCCGCGCAGGGCTTCGCCTAAGAACTACGTGAATATGACCAGAGGCATAAACTGTGGAGGGGGCGCCGCACACAGCTAGGAATCAATGTTGTATGTTCTAGCGGTGCCCCCCCCTCATATATATATAGGTTGGAGGGGAGGAGAGGCAGCCAAGGGGGCGCCCCAAGTAGGAGGAATCCTACTTGGGTGCCTCCCAATTCGGCCTCCCCCTTCCATATTCATCCGGAGGGGGAAGGAAGGACGAGGGAGGAGAGAAGGAAGGGGGAGGCCGAATCCCTCCCCTTCCTTTCCCTCTTCTCCTCTTTCCTTCCCCCTATTTTAGCCTACATGGGGCGCACCAGCCCCCTAGGGGCTGGTCTGTCCCCTTCTTGGCCCATTAAGGCCCATGTAGTTGCCGGGGGGTTGCCCGGAACCTTGTCTGGTGACCCGATAAGTACCCGGTACCCGCGGAACACTTCCGATGTCCGAATACTATCATCCTATATATGAACCTTTACCTCTAGACCATTTTGAGACTCCTTGTAATGTCCGTGATCTCATCCGGGACTCCGAACAACATTCGGTCACCAAATTACATAACTCATATACTACCAAATCGTCATCGAACGTTAAGCGTGCGGACCCTATGGGTTTGAGAACTATGTAGACATGACCGAGACACCTCTCCGGTTAATAACCAACAGCGGAACCTAGATGCTCATATTGGTTCCTACATATTCTATGAAGATCATCGGTCGTATCGCAATGACACATATGTTATTCCCTTTGTCATCGGTATGTTACTTGCCCGAGATTCGATCGTCGATATCTTCATACCTAGTCCAATCTCGTTATCGGCAAGTCTCCTTACTCGTTCCATAATACATCATCCCGCAACTAACTCATTAGTCACATTGCCTGCAAGGCTTATTATGATGTGCATTACCGAGAGGACCCGGAGATACCTCTCCGATACTCGGAGTGACAAATCCTAATCTCGATCTATGCCAATCCAACAAACACATTCGGAGATACCTGTAGAGCATCTTTATAATCACCCAGTTACGTTGTGACGTTTGATAGCACACAAGGCATTCCTCCGGTATCCGGGAGTTGCATAATCTCATAGTCAAAGGAATATGTATATGACATGAAGAAAGCTATATCAATCAATCTAAACGATCAATATGCTAAGCTAATGGATGGGTCATGTCCATCATATCATTCTCCTAATGATGTGATCCCATTCATCAAATGACAACACATGTCCATGGTTAGGAAATTTAACCATCTTTGATTAACGAGCTAGTCTAGTAGAGGCTTACTAGGGACACTGTGTTTTGTCTATGTATCCACACATGTATCAACCTTCCGGTTAATACAACTCTAGCATGGATAATAAAAATTTATCATGATATAAGGAAATATAAAATAACAACTTTATTATTGCCTCTAGGGCATATTTCCTTCAGTCTCCCACTTGCACTAGAATCAATAATCTAGTTCACATCGCCATGTGATTAACACCCATAGTTCACATCGCCATGTGACCAACACCCAAAGGGTTTACTAGAGTCAATAATCTAGTTCACATCACCATGTGATTAACACCCAAAGAGTAGTAAGGTGTGATCATGTTTTGCTTGTGAGAGAAATTTAGTTAATGGGGACACAAGAGACTTTTTATTATTTGGTTGCAGGATTGTTTAAGAGAGACCATATTTATCCTACGCCTCCCATGGATTGATAAACTTTAGGTCATCCACTTGAGGGAAATTTGCTACTGTCCTACAAAACTCTGCACTTGGAGGCCCAATTCGAGTCTACAAGAAGTGTACTAGACATCAAGAGGCGCCGGGGCATGAGCCCGTACAATGTCAGACGACCCCTCATATGTCCTATGAACAAGAACAATCCTCGTATCTAAACCCCACAAATCCATAAATCCATGCACATCCATCATACACATGAATATCACAAGATCATTGAGCAGTTTCATATTTCAAACATAAATTTTATTTGAAGTGCACAATTCAAACATTAAACCCCTTGGTTTCCATTGTGCATCCACATATGTGATACGTCTCCAACGTATCTATAATTTTTGATTGCTCCATGCTATATTATCTACTGTTTTGGACCATATTGGGCTTTATTTTCCACTTTTATATTACTTTTGGGACTAACCTATTAACCGGAGGCCCAGCCCAGAATTGCAGTTTTTTGCCTATTTCAGTGTTTCGAAGAAATGGAATATCAAACGGAGTCCAAACGGAATGAAATCTTCGGGAACGTTATTTTCTCACCGAATATGATCCAGGAGACTTGGACCCCCCGTCAAGAAAGAAAGGAGGTGGCCACGAGGGTGGAGGGCGCCCCCCCAAGGCGCGCCACCTGCCTCGTGGGCCCCCCTTTGCTCCACCGACGTACTCCTTCCTCCTATATATATACGCATTACCCCAAAGCGATCGACATCGGAGCCAAAACCTAATTCCACCGCCGCAACTTTCAGATCCACGAGATCCCATCTTGGGCCTGTTCCGAGCTCATGGAAGGGGAATCCACCACAGAGGGCTTCTACATCATCACCATAGCCCCTCCGATGAAGTGTGAGTAGTTTACCTCAGACCTTCGGGTCCATAGTTAGTAGCTAGATGGCTTCTTCTCTCTTTTTGGATCTCAATACAATGTTCTCCCCCTCTCTCGTGGAGATCTATTCGATGTAATCTTCTTTTTGCGGTGTGTTTGTTGAGACCGATGAATTGTGGGTTTATGTAACATCCCAAATTTCCTATTTGGAATGTTTTACAATTATAGATAAGCATCCTATGCATTATGTTTGAATTTGATTGTCATTTGAAGTTTCAGAGCAATTTGAGTTTGAATTTGAATTTCAAACTTTGGCATGTGGGAAACAATTCAAAAACTAAGCCTGATAAATACTTGATCAAAAGTATGAGAGGAGCAAACATGACACTCCAAAAAAATCAGAGGAAACAATGCCAAAAGTTTTGGAATTCAAATGTGAATTTTATTTGAATTTGAAAAAAATGAATTTTTATAAAGTTTGGATTTTGCCTTTGGAAAAATGTTCAAATGAAAGGGAATATTCCCCTGATCATTTTGGTATATATATACCCTATATAAATTATTTATAGTTTGGGTTTTATTTTTGTTTTAGTTTTAATTAAAAAATAAAAAAAACCCCAGGCGCCACCGAGCCACCCAGCCCAGCCCAGCGCCGCCACACACCCTCGGCCCAAGGCCAGCCCACTGAGCCGGCCCGGCCTAACTGGCAGCCCAGCGCCACCAAAGCCAGCCCGCCTCACCCTCGCCCGCTTGAAAGGCCTAGGCCTCGGCCACCCGATCCCTCGCCCTCTCTCTCTCCCACGACTCGTGGGACCCCCCCTCTTCTTCCCGCCCACGCCACCGACTCATGGGAGATCCACCGGATCCCGAAGGATCCGGGATCCCCCGACCACCCCGATGCCCTTCCGAGGCAAGCCCGACCCCAGGGCTATAAAGGCCGAGCCCTCCGCACCCCATTCCCCCCCCCCTAGCCTCGCCGGACCCCCTCTCCCTCTCCCTCCCGAGCTCGCCGGAGCACCGAAGCCCTCCCCGCCGCCATTGTTGCCGCCGTCGACGCCCTGGTGCACCCCGACCCCCCCCCCCCAACACCACCGAACCCTTCCCCGACCCCGTGCGCGTCTTCCCGACGAGTCGCCGGAGCTCGCCGACGTCCGGACGCCTCGAGCACTTCGCCGCCGCCCTGCCGCGCGGAGTCCGGTGAAGTCACCGCAACCCTCCACCGTCCGATCCTAGATCTAGGGCTAGGATTAGAACCCCGAAGGGTTAGGTTTTATTTATAAAACCGGCCGGTTTCTTTTCGGTTTAGTTTTAGTTTAGGTTTATTTTTATTAGGCCGGTTCGTTTAGTTTAAACCTAGGGCCCGTTTAGCCTATCTAACGCACAGGGCACAGTATAGGCCCATTAGGCCTTTTTCTTTTTATTTTGATTTTCTGTTTTAGCCGAATAGTTTCAATTTTCAAAATGTATATCTTTTATTCTGTTTAATATTTTGAGTGATTCTTTTTTGTTGGATTGCAAATTTTATGTAGTTTCTGAAAATATATATTTAGCTATGTTAAAAATAATTAAAAATGCTTTAATATTGTTTTAGTCAGAATAGCAAATCTGCTATAACTTTAGTTAGAAAAATTATTTTTGCATGATTCTTTTGTCACCACTTATTTTTTGACATTGCCAAACCCTAGAAATGAACTTTGGTATTTTAGGATTAATAGATAATTAGTTCTAGACAGAATCCTATTAATCCTAATTAATTGACTAGTTCTGTTTTCCTAATTAATTAATTAGTAAATTAAATTATTTTTTCTTGTGATTAGTTATTCTAGGGTGGTTTCTGTCATTCTAGTAGATGAACTTTTATTTATAATTAATAAAAGTTTTAAATTATTTTCTTAATGGAAATTGGATTAGGCCTAAAATGAGTTTTATAATAGCTTTTTAATTAATTCTTTTTGCTCCTAATTGCTTAGTTAATCCTTTTCTGTTAAGTTAACTTAAAACCATGATTAGGTTATATTAAGGAATTTTTGCTATATAAAAACTATTTTAGTTATTGTTTGGAGTAGGGAAAAACTTTGAATTGGTTTCTTTGAGTTTTTCTTTTGGATTTGGTTTTGATTGTTTTGTTGTGCTATGTTACTATTGTTATCTTGTGTGATCCTCTTGCTTTGTGCTTATTGTGTTATTGTTTGTCTCGGTAGAGTTTCCGAGTCTGCTAAGCTTGCTACTACGACTCTTTAGCTTACGAGGATCATCAGCAAGGCAAGTTTTGATCATGTTATTTCTATACCTATGTTTTTGTGCATTAGTAGTTGTCACCACCCCACCATTGCATGCAGTAGTGAAATCTTGAAGTCATTAAACTTGAGTAGTATCATGTGGTAGGATGAACCAATCCTTGTTACCATGACCCGGGCGTAGTAGTTATTTTGCTATGCTCGTGGGACGGATTTGGGATGAGTGAAATTCATAAGCAAGATGTGAGAGTCAATGATGATGACAACCCATGGACTACAATGATCAAGATGGACTTGGAAAATCACTACTGGGTGGAGGGCGGTTGACGGGCACCTGGAGCACCAGTGGTGGCGGGATGCATGGAGAAGCGCCATGACATCCTGCGGAAAGCTTCACCCAGCCACGAAGAGAAGGATGGATGCCCCATGACCGGAAGCTTACTGTGCAGCCGCAAGCCATTATGGGCTCTGGCTGGGTTGACCCTAGTAGTGACGCTGGTGGGCGGTACTACGAGAAGTAGACGAACGGTAGGATTGGATGGGTACCGCAAAGTGGCGAAGAACTCTTTGGAAGACCTGTTTCATTCGTCCGTCTTCAAACACCATGAAGTGCGAAGACTTTAAAGGAGGGAATGATTCTTTGGGAAAGTCATAAACCTCTGCAGAGGGTTATAACCTAATCGATTAGCCGTGTCCCGATTACGGACATTTGAGCCTCTGGACCTTGGAAGTATTCGGATATCTCAACACTAAAATTAATGGATTAATTTGAGGGTTTATGACTTAATAATAATTTGGGAACGAGATATTGGTTGGCGGAACCATCTCAATAACTACCAACAATTTGTAGTAATTTGCAAATAAGTCCTTTGTAGTAGGATAAAATTGGCTTTACGCAAAATGATGAAACTTAGAGCTCCACAGCCAAAATGCATATAGAGTTAGTAACTTTATTATTGTTATTCTTCATGACTTGCCAGCTTATTCCAAAAGCTGACCTACATGGCTGCAACGTATTATGTTGCGAGATATATTCGATCAGAGTGAGGCTACGCCCGCTTGGCGATTGCCCTTGAGTCGGATGGACTCGCTTATCTTCGACGCTTCGCAGCACTTTTAGTTTATTTCTCATGAGTTGGCCTTGAGCCGAATTTATTCCTTGTAATAAAGACTCTATATGAGAATCGTTTAATGATATTCAGGTGTGATTGAACTTTGATTACTTTATCGATGTCTTTGTGAGTACCAAAGATGATCTTGGGATGGTACAGATACGTAGATTTGACCGATTTTGGGTCAGGTCGCTCTGAGATGGTATCGAGCACACGCTGACCGTGAGGATCGTAACCCCTAGGATCGGAAAGCCATAAGCGAGACCATTTACTTTGAACCCATTTTCATTCTATATTTCTTCCCTGTTCTATTCGACTCTTCTCCCTTTGCAACATTCTAGATGGCGTCGAGTTCACCCCGGTTTGCTACGGAGTTCGCCAGCCCGATGAGACGATGCCCTTCGGAAGGAAGCTGGTCCAGATGGTGAAGCTGCTGAAGATTGCTCGCCCTCGATCACTGGAAACCCACTAATGCACTTCCCGCGGACACCCGCCACAGATTGAGGTGCATATCCTGTGGAGAACCTTTGGAGGACACACGGAGCCTATCAACTTTGAGTTCACCGAGTTCAACTGGATCATCGGAAGGGACGTGGCGATCTACCGAGCACTTGGACATCTCCGAGAGGAGTACAGGCCGAGCTCGATCACTCGACCTCGCCATGGTTTCTCGCAGGCAAGGAATGGAGATATCATCCGTACCATTGAGGACGATTCCACTCTCTTACATCCAGACTTGGAGTGTCTTCTCGTGAAACGGAGATTCAGGCTCGCCGTAACTCAAGACACACGGAAGCTTTTGTTCCATGAATCGAATGGAGGAGAAGGCACGCGCAGACTTCCTTGGCCATGAGGAAGAAATCACGGACTTCATGGAGATTGTCGACGACCTGAAGATGAAGCTTGCCGCGATAGAGGAAAAGATGGACTTGGGAGAGGACCTTTACCCGAGTGGAGATGAAGCACCCCTCGTGAGCAATGATCAGGATTTCGAAGGGAGTACCACCGAAGGAAACCCCAAGAGGAGGCGCCACTGATGAAGACTTTTTAGTCGACCACCATGTTATCTTTTATTTCTTTTTCGTCGATCAGTTAGGCTGATGTTTTTCCTTCGATTAGTCATGAGCTTTTGTAATCGAGTTTGAACCATGTTTGAGTGGAATGAATAAATGATTGGTGTGTTATGATTGTGCATTCATATGGGTAGTGTATTTCTCATAGACCATTGTTCTATTCTAATTTTCTCACCCACTCCAAAACACCAGATGCCTCCGAGACGTGACACTGGTTTCCCGCCGGAGCTCACCCAGCTGCTCCAGCAGCAGAATGCACTGATGCAGCTCCTGATTCAGAATCAGAACAACACCGCCAACAATCCACCGCCACCACCACCACCCTTGTGGACAACTTGACTCGATTTTCGAGGTTGAATCCGCCGGTGTTCTCTAGTAGCACCGAGCCGATTGTGGCTGATGATTGGCTCCGCAAGATCGGAAGAGAGCTAGTCACCGTTGGATGCACTGATGCTGAGAAGGTGCGCTTTGCAGCGCATCAACCGGATGGACCTGCAGCTTCTTGGTGGGAGAATTACACCGCCACTTTTCCCATGGGTGGCATCACTTGGGATCAATTCCAGCAGGTTTTCGACTGCTCATGTCTCACTGGAGCCATGAGTCGAAGAAGCGTGAGTTCCGAAACTTACGCCAGGGGAACCGTACTGTGGCACAGTACATGGAGGAATTCAGCAAGCTTGCTCGCTATGCCCCTGATGATGTGGCCACAGATGCCGCCAAGCAGGAGAAGTTCCTTGAGGGACTCAATGATGAACTGAGCATGCAGCTTATTGTGGCTACTTTCAACAACTACCGGAGCTGGTAGACAAGGCCACCATTCGGAAGGCAAGCAGCAGCAGATGGAAAGCCGCAAGCGGAAGTACAGCCAGGGAAGCACAACTCGGGAGCTCAGCGAAGCCCGCTATGCACCGTACTCGGAGGGCACACCCATCATAACCATGGAGGTCATAACCATGGAGGAAATGGGAACAACCGCAGCCAGGACAACAAGTCAGGCCATGGCAATGGCAATGGAAATGGTAATGGCAATCAGCACCGTTCTGCCCCGGCTCCGAAGGATCTGAGCCACATCACCTGCTTCAAGTGCCAGAAGACAGGGCACTACGCCACCGACTGCCCGGAGGCCAAGCAGAGGAATGGTAATGGCAATGGAGGCTCAGCGAAGAAGCCAAATCCGTTTCCCCGTGCTCAAGTGAATCACATCGACGTGGAGGACGTCTATGATCAGCCAGACACTGTGGTTGGTAAGTTTTTATTGAATTCACGTTCAGTTTTGGTTCTCTTTGATTCTGGTGCAACGCATTCATTCATATCAAGGGTAGTTGTGGATAAGTATGGATTACGCACTAGAACCCTTAGAAGCCCCTTCGCCGGGCCCGCAGGAGGAGAAATGATGGCAGGTTTAAGCTGTCCTGCAACCCTCAACATCGGGAACCACAAATTTCCGTAGAACTCATAGTGTTGGAAACTCAGACCTTGGATGTAATCCTAGGCATGGATTGGTTGTCGAAGTATGAAGGAACATTGATCGTGCTCAAGAAGTCTATTCTGCTCACCACCCGGAGCGTAAGAGGATCAAGTATGTAGCCAGCACAGCCAGATGAATAATCAGTGCATTCCCTCACGGGAGTAGTTCAGAGGAAGTGCCGAGAGTGCAAGAATTTCCGATGTGTTTCGGAGGAATTACCAGAATGCCGCCGGACAGGGACATTGAATTTCTGATCGAGTTATTGCGGCACAGCCCCAATATCCAAGAGACCTTATCGGATGCCACCGAATGAGTTGAAAGAGATCAAGGATCAAATAAATGAGTTATTGGAGAAAGTATATATTCGTCCAAGCTCATCACCTTGGGGAGCCCCAGTTCTTTTGGTAGAGAAGAAGGATGGAAGCTTGAGGATGGTTGTGGATTACCGTGCTTTGAACGAAGTAACCATCAAGAACAAGTACCCTCTGCCGATGATCAATGACTTGTTTGATCAGCTTGTTGGAGCCAAGGTATTCTCTAAGATCGATCTTCGATCAGGGTATCATCAGTTGAAAATTCGTGAAAAGGATATACCCAAAACAGCATTCACCAGCAGGTATGGTTTATATGAGTATACCGTCATGTCATTTGGATTGACTAATGCTCCTGCATACTTCATGAATTTGATGAACAAGGTGTTCATGGAATATCTCGACAAGTTTGTCGTGGTGTTCATCGATGACATGTTGATATTCTCCAAGAGCGAGGAAGAGCATAAGGAGCATTTGCGTCTAGTTCTGGAGAAACTTCGAGAACATCAGCTGTATGCCAAATTCAGCAAATGTGAATTTTGGTTGAAGGAAGTTGGATTCCTCGGACATGTTATTTCAGGAGAAGGAATAGTAGTTGATCCCGCCAAGGTTGAATCAGTCACTGATTGGCAGTCACCTACCTCAGTCAAGGAGATCCGTAGTTTTCTCAGACTCGCAGGATATTATCGGAGGTTCATTGAGAACTTCTCAAAGATTGCCAAGCCCATGACTGAGTTGTTGAAGAAGGAAGCCAAGTATGTTTGGACCGAGGAATGTGAAGCCAGTTTTCAGGAGTTGAAGAAACGGTTGGTCACAGCTCCAGTATTGATATTGCCGGACATACATAAGGAATACCAGGTCTATTGTGACGCTTCTCGTCAAGGACTCGGAGGAGTATTGATGCAGGAAGGTAAGGTTGTAGCTTATGCCTCCGCACAGCTACGGCCTCATGAGATGAATTATGCCACGCATGATTTGGAGTTAGCGGTGTAGTGCATGCACTCAAGACTGGAGACATTTCCTCATCGGAAATCGTTGTGATGTCTACACAGATCACAAGAGTTTGAAATATATTTTCACGCAGAAGGAATTGAACCTCAGGCAGAGGAGATGGCTAGAGTTGATAAAGGACTACGACATGAGATTACATTACCACCCTGGTAAGGCCAATGTTGTAGCAGATGCTTTGAGCCGTAAGAGTTATGTGAATACTCTTACTGCAGGAGGATTACCCCAGGAGTTGGTCGATGACCTCAGAGATCTCCGACGGAGATAGTTCCGAAAGGATTTGTTGCAACTCGAAGTTCAGTCCACCTTGACCGAAAGGATTCGTGAAGCCCGTAAGTCGGACAAGGAAATCGATGAGATAAAGCAAAAGATGGAGGAAGGAAAAGCTAAAGGATTCCGAAAGGATGAACATGGAACTATATGGTTTGAGGATCGATTTATGTGCCCAATGATCCCGAGCTCAGAAGCTAATTCTTCAGAGGCTCATGATTCACCGTATTCGCTTCACCCCGGCAACACCAAGATGTACCGGATTTGAAGCAAAGTTTCGTGGACGGTATGAAGAAGGACATTGCCGAGTACGTAGTAAAGATGTGATGTTTGTCAACGTAAAGGCAGAACATCGAAGCCAGCAGGGTTACTTCAACCTTTGCCGATTCCCGATTGGAAATGGGAGAAACTTGGTATGGATTTCATCACAGGATTACCCATGACCCGCTCAGGTTATGATTCTATCTGGGTAGTGGTTGATCGTTTGACTAAGGTAGCTCACTTCATTCCCGTGAAGACTACCTATACCAGTGCCAAGTTGGCCAAGATATACATGACCAGGATCGTATGTCCGCACGGAGTTCCGAGGAAAATCGTGTCGATAGAGGAACGTA
The DNA here is from genome assembly GCA_021605205.1 of Aegilops longissima. Classification (NCBI taxonomy): domain Eukaryota; kingdom Viridiplantae; phylum Streptophyta; class Magnoliopsida; order Poales; family Poaceae; genus Aegilops; species Aegilops longissima. The sequence continues at coordinate 500,511,670 of CM038679.1, forward strand.
GTTTACCTCAAAGTTTTGGAAGCAATTGCATGAAACTTTGGGTACGAGGCTGGAATTCAAGACAGCTTTTCATCCAGATCGATGGATGACCGAGAGAGTCAATCAGATTCGGAGGACATGTTGAGAGCTTGTGTGCTAGACTATGGGTCTAGTTGGGATGATAATTTGCAGACGCAGAGTTCTCATACAACAACAGCTTATCAATCCGATCTGAAGATGGCCCCTTCAAGCTCTATACGGAAGGAGGTGCGAACACCATTGTTGTGGGATAGTGTTGAGATCGATCACTTTTCGGTTCCGATCTTATCAAGGATTCAAGAGAAAGTCAAGCTGATTCGAGACAGGCTCAAGATAGCACGATCATGATGTAAGAGTTATGCCGACAAGAAGCGCAAGGAAGTGACTTACGAAGTGGGAGACCGAGCATATCTTCGTGTGTCTCACTTCGTGGAATCAAGAGGTTTGGAGTCAAGGAAAGTTAGCACCCGATTCATTGGCCCTACAAAATCCTCGAACGTCGTGGAGAAGTTGCATACAAGTTGGAATTGCGGAAGGATTGTCCGAGTTCATGATGTCTTCCACGTTTCTCGATTGAAGAAGTGCCATGCCGACATGGCCGATGTTCCGTTAAGAGACACAGTGCCCCTAGAGGCCATACAGCTTGACAGTGATCTAACTTACAAGGAGAAACCCGTCCGAATTCTTGAGACTGCAAGCAGAGTCACCCGCAGCAAGGTCATCAAGTTTTGCAAGGTCTTTGTGGAGTCACCACACCGAGGAAGAAGCCACTGGGAACGCGAAGAAGATCTTCGTCGAGACCATCCGCACCTATTTACTAGCCAACCCGAATCTCGAGGGCGAGATTCATCTTAAGGTGGGTAGGTTTGTAACATCCCAAATTTCCTATTTGGAATGTTTTACAATTATAGATAAGCATCCTATGCATTCTGTTTGAATTTGATTGTCATTTGAAGTTTCAGAGCAATTTGAGTTTGAATTTGAATTTCAAACTTTGGCATGTGGGAAACAATTCAAAAACTAAGCCTGATAAATACTTGATCAAAAGTATGAGAGGAGCAAACATGACACTCCAAAAATATCAGAGGAAACAATGCCAAAAGTTTTGGAATTCAAATGTGAATTTTATTTGAATTTGAAAAAAATGAATTTTTATAAAGTTTGGATTTTGCCTTTGGAAAAATGTTCAAATGAAAGGGAATATTCCCCTGATCATTTTGGTATATATATACCCTATATAAATTATTTATAGTTTGGGTTTTATTTTTGTTTTAGTTTTAATTAAAAAATAAAAGAAACCCCTGGGCGCCACCAAAGCCACCCAGGCCCAGCCCAGCCGCCACACCCCTCGGCCCCGCGCCCAGCCCACTGAGCCGGCCTAATCTGGCAGCCCAGCCGCCCAGCCAGCCAGCCACCACACCCTCGCCTCGCACTGAAAGGCCTAGGGCTCGGCCACCCGATCCCTCGCCCTCTCTCTCTCCCGCCGACTCGTGGGACCCCCTCTCTTCCTCACCCACGCCACCGACCTCGCTGAGATCCACCGGATCCAAGGATCCGGATCCCCCGACCACCCCGATGCCCTTCCGAGGCAAGCCCGACCCAGGGCTATAAAGGCCGAGCCTCCGCACCCCATTCCCCCCTAGCCTCGCGGACCCCTCTCCTCTCCTCCCGAGCTCGCGGAGCACCAAGCCCTCCCCGCCGCCATTGTTGCCGCCGTCGACACCTGGTGCACCCCGACCCCCCAACACCACCGAACCCTTCCCGACCCGTGCGCGTCTTCCCGACGAGTCGCTGAGCTCGCCGACGTCCGGACGCCTCGGAGCACTTTCGCCGCCGCCGCCGCCGTCGCCGGAGTCCGGTAAGTCACCGGCAACCCCCTCCACCGTCCGATCCTAGATCTAGGGCTAGGGTTAGAACCCCGAAGGGTTAGGTTTTATTTATAAAACCGGCCGGTTTCTTTTCGGTTTAGTTTTAGTTTAGGTTTATTTTTATTAGGCCGGTTCGTTTAGTTTAAACCTAGGGCCCGTTTAGCCTATCTAACATATGTATACGTGATAGGCCCATTAGGCCTTTTTCTTTTTATTTTGATTTTCTGTTTTAGTTTAATAGTTTCAATTTTCAAAATGTATATCTTTTATTCTGTTTAATATTTTTGAGTGATTCTTTTTTGTTGGATTGCAAATTTTATGTAGTTTCTGAAAATATATATTTAGCTATGTTAAAATAATTAAAATGCTTTAATATTGTTTTAGTCAGAATAGCAAATCTGCTATAACTTTAGTTAGAAAAATTATTTTTGCATGATTCTTTTGTCACCACTTATTTTTTGACATTGCCAAACCCTAGAAATTAACTTTGGTATTTTAGGATTAATAGATAATTAGTTCTAGACAGAATCCTATTAATCCTAATTAATTGACTAGTTCCTGTTTTCCTAATTAATTAATTATTAAATTAAATTATTTTTTTCTTGTGATTAGTTATTCTAGGGTGGTTTCTGTCATTCTAGTAGATGAACTTTTATTTATAATTAATAAAAGTTTTAAATTATTTTCTTAATGGAAATTGGATTAGGCCTAAAATGAGTTTTATAATAGCTTTTTAATTAATTCTTTTTGCTCCTAATTGCTTAGTTAATCCTTTTCTGTTAAGTTAACTTAAAACCATGATTAGGTTATATTAAGGAATTTTGCTATATAAAAACTATTTTAGTTATTGTTTGGAGTAGGGAAAACTTTGAATTGGTTTCTTTGAGTTTTTCTTTTGGATTTGGTTTTGATTGTTTTGTTGTGCTATGTTACTATTGTTATCTTGTGTGATCCTCTTGCTTTGTGCTTATTGTGTTATTGTTTGTCTCGGTAGAGTTTCCGGAGGCCGAAGCTTGCTACTACGACTCTTTAGCTTACGAGGATCATCAGCAAGGCAAGTTTTGATCATGTTATTTCTATACCTATGTTTTTGTGCATTAGTAGTTGTCACCACCCCACCATTGCATGCAGTAGTGAAATCTTGAAGTCATTAAACTTGAGTAGTATCATGTGGTAGGATGAACCAATCCCCTTGTTACCATGACCCCGGACGTAGTAGTTATTTTGCTATGCTCGTGGACGGATTTGGGATGAGGAAATTCATAAGCAAGATGTGAGAGTCAATGATGATGACAACCCATGGACTACAATGATCAAGATGGACTTCGGAAAATCACTACTGGGTGGAGGACGGTTGACGGGCACCCTGGAGCACCCAGTGGTGGCCGGGATGCATGGAGAAGCGCCATGACATCCTGCGGAAAGCTTCACCCAGCCACGAAGAGAAGGATGGATGCCCCATGACCGGAAGCTTACATGCAGCCGCAAGCCATTATGGGCTCGCTGGGTTGACCCTAGTAGTGACGCTGGCTGGACGGTACTACGAGAAGTAGACGAACGGTAGGATTGATGGGTACCGGCGGTGGCGAAGAACTCTTTGGAAGACCTGTTTATTCGTCCGTCTTCAAACACCATGAAGTGCGAAGACTTTAAAGGAGGGAATGATTCTTGCGGGAAAGTCGCAAACCTCTGCAGAGGGTTATAACCTAATCGATTAGCCGTGTCCCCGGTTACGGACATTTGAGCCTCTGGACCTTGGAAGTATTCGGATATCTCAACACTAAAATTAATGGATTAATTTGAGGGTTTATGACTTAATAATAATTTGGGAACGAGATATTGGTTGGCGGAACCATCTCAATAACTACCAACAATTTGTAGTAATTTGCAAATAAGTCCTTTGTAGTAGGATAAAATTGGCTTTACGCAAAATGATGAAACTTAGAGCTCCACAGCCAAAATGCATATAGAGTTAGTAACTTTATTATTGTTATTCTTCATGACTTGCCAGCTTATTCCAAAAGCTGACCTACATGGCTGCAACGTATTATGTTGCGTAGATATATTCGATCGGGAGTGAGGCTACGCCCGCGCTTGGCGATTGCCCTTGAGTCGGATGGACTCGCTTATCTTCGACGCTCCGCAGCACTTTTAGTTTATTTCTCATGAGTTGGCCTTGAGCGAATTTATTCCCTTGTAATAAAGACTCTATATGAGAATCGTTTAATGATATTCAGGTGTGATTGAACTTTGATTACTTTATCGATGTATCGTGAGTACCAAAGATGATCTTGGGATGGTATGAGATACGTAGATTTGACCGATTTTGGGTCAGGTCGCTACAGTTTATGATCAAGTTTATCTATGAACAATATTTGAATCTTCTCTGAATTCTTTTATGTATGATTGGTTATCTTTGCAAGTCTCTTAGAATTATCAGTTTGGTTTGGCCTACTAGATTGGGTTTTCTTGCAATGGGAGAAGTGTTTAGCTTTGGGTTCAATCTTTATGTGTCCTTTCCCAAAGGATGAGGGGCAGCAAGGAACGTATTGTATTGTTGCCATCGAGGATAACAAGATGGGGTTTTTATCATATTGCATGAATTTATCCCTCTACATCATGTCATTTTGCTAAAGGCGTTACTCTGTTTTCTTGAACTTAATACTCTAGATGCATGCTGGATAGCGGTCGATGAGTGGAGTAATAGTAGTAGATGCAGGAAGGAGTCGGTCTACTTGTCTCGGACGTGATGCCTATATACATGATCATACCTAGATATTATCATAACTATGCTCAATTCTGTCAATTGCTCAACAGTAATTTGTTTACCCACCGTAAAATACTTATGCTCTTGAGAGAAGCCACTAGTAAAATCTATGGCCCCCGGGTCTATTCTCATCATATCAATCTTCCATCACTTTATTATTGCTTTGCTTTTTATTTTGCTTTTATTTTACCTTGCATCTTTATACCAAAAATACCAAAAATATTATCTATCATCTCTATCAGATCTCACTCTCGGAAGTGACCGGGAAGGGATTGACAACCCCTAATCGCGTTGGTTGCGTGGAGCTATTTGTTTTGTGTAGGTATGAGGGACTCGCACGTAGCCTCCTACTGGATTGATACCTTGGTTCTCAAAAACTGAGGGAAATACTTACTCTACTCTGCTGCATCACCCTTTTCTCTTCAAGGAAATCCAACGCAATGCTCAAGAGGTAGCAGGAAGATTTTTGGCGCCGTTGCCGGGGAGTCTACACAAAAGTCAACATACCAAGTACCCATCACAATCCCTTATCTCTCGCATTACATTATTTGCCGTTTGCCTCTCGTTTTCCTCTCCCCCACTTCACCCTTGCCGTTTTATTTGCCCTCTCTTTTCCGTTTGCCTTTTTCTCTCTAGCTTGTTGTTATGGCTAGTCTTATATCTTCTCCGTTGTCTCCCGAGAATGAAGTTCTAAATTTTAAGCAAAGGGAGGGAGAAAATCTAAAAGACGCTTGGTATAGAATTTGCAATGCTCAAAATAGATCTACCAGGAAGCAATCTTCTTCAGTTCTTCTCCGCAATTTTTATGTTGGTGCTAATCCTTGGTATAGATATATCCTTGATACCATTATCGGAGGGAATTTCTTGGGTAGCCATACCTTTGATTCTTATAATGCTATAATAGATTTATTTGGCTCACCACCTCTTTTGGTTAATGGAACTATGTTAACTTTAGAGCATGTAATGCAAAGACTTGAAATTATTGAAAATAAAGTTTCTACCGTTGAGTTAATTGAAAATTTAAATAAAAAGATCCACAATCAAATTACCAAATATGGATCTAAGTTAGGAGTAACTTTGAAAAATATTAAGGAGAAGGAACCCATAGTTAATGAGAAAATAAATCAAGATTCCTCTAGAATCGATAAACTTGAGGGTATCATTACCAACTTGGGAACCGCTTTTTCTTCCGTAAAGAATAATACAAGTCCACCTACTAAAGTTTCTAAGCTCATGTATGTACCAAAGATGGCAATACCTAGATCTATCCTTGCTTTATGCCTAGCTAGGGGCGTTAAACGATATCGCTTGTTGGGAGGCAACCCAATTTTATTTTAGTTTTTTTTGCTTTTTGTTTCTGTTTAGGAATAAATAATCCATCTACCTTCTTTTTAGATGTGGTTTTATGTTTCAATTAGTGTTTGTGCCAAGTTAAACCTATAGGATCTTCTTGGATGATAGTTATTTGATCTTGCTGTAATATCCAGAAACTTTCGGTTCACGAAAACAATTGTTGAAAATCACCAGAACGTGATAAAATAGTGATTACAATTGATGTTGATCAATAAACAAATTTCCTAGGTCGTCCTATTTTTCCTGAATTTTTTGAGTTCCAGAAGTTTGCGTTAGTTACAGATTACTACAGATTGTTCTGTTTTTGACAGATTCTGTTTTTCGTGTGTTGTTTGCTTATTTTGATGAGTCTATGGCTAGTAAAATAGTTTATAAACCATATAGAAGTTGGAATACAGTAGGTTTAACACCAATATAAATAAAGAATGAGTTCATTACAGTACCTTAAAGTGTTCTTTTGTTTTCTTTCGCTAACGGAGCTCACGAGATTTCTGATGAGTTTTGTGTTCTGAAGTTTTCAAGTTTTGGGTAAATTTTTTTTGATGGATTATGGAACAAGGAGTGGCAAGAGCCTAATCTTGGGGATGCCCATGGCACCCCGAAATTAATCTAAGGACACCAAAAAGTCAAATCTTGGGGATGCCCCCGAAGGCGTCCCCACTTTCGTCTACTTCCATCGGTAACTTTACTTGGAGCTATATTTTTATTCACCACATGATATGTGTTTTGCTTGGAGCGTCTTGTATGATTTGAGTCTTTGCTTTTTAGTTTACCACAATCATCCTTGCTGTACAGATCTTTTGAGAGAGCCATACATGAATTGGAATTTATTAGAATACTCTTTGTGCTTCACTTATATCTTTTGAGCTTTATAGTTTTGCTCTAGTGCTTCACTTATATCTTTTAGAGCACGGCGGTGGATTTGTTTTAGAGAAACTATTGATATCTCATGCTTCACTTAGATTATTTTGAGAGTCTTAAATAGCATGGTAATTTGCTTAAAAATCTTAATATGCTTGGTATTCAAGATTTGTAAAACTTTCTTTTGAGTGCGTTGAATACTAAGAAAAGTTTGATGCTTGATAATTGTTTTGAGATATGGAGGTGATAATATCAAATTCGTGCTAGTTGAGTAGTTGTGAATTTAAGAAATTCTTGTGTTGAAGTTTGCAAGTCCCATAGCATGCATGTATGGTAAACGTTATGTAACAAATTTGAAACATGAGGTGTTATTTGATTGTCCTCCTTATGAGTGGCGGTCGGGGACGAGCGATGGTCTTTTCCTACCAATCTATCCCCCTAGGAGCATGCGCGTAGTACTTTGGTTTTTGATGGCTTGTAGATTTTTGCAATAAGTATATGAGTTCTTTATGACTAATGTTGAGTCCATGGATTATACGCACTCTCACCCTTCCATCATTGCTAGCCTCTTCGCACTGCATTGCCCTTTCTCACATTGAGAGTTGGTGCAAACTTCGCCGGTGCATCCAAACCCCGTGATACGATACACTCTTTCACACATAAACCTCCTTATATCTTCCTCAAAACAGCCACCATACCTACCCATTATGGCATTTCCATAGCCATTCCGAGATATATTGCCATGTAACTTTCCACCATTCCGTTCATCATGACACTTTTGTCATTGTCATTTTGCTAGCATGATCATGTAGTTGACATAGTATTCGTGACAAAGCCACCGTTCATAATTCTTTCATACATGTCACTCTTGATTCATTGCATATCCCGGTACACCGTCGGAGGCATTCATATAGAGTCATACTTTGTTCTAGTATCGAGTTGTAATCATTGAGTTGTAAATAAATAGAAGTGTGATGATCATCATTTAATAGAGCATTTTCCCAATAAAAAAAAGAAGGACCAAAATATATATATATAATAAAAAGGGGAAATGCTACTATCCTTTTTTTCCACACTTGTGCTTCAAAGTAGCACCATAGTCTTCATGATAGAGAGAGTCCCTTGTTTTGTCACTTTCATATACTAGTGGGAATTTTTCATTATAGAACTTGGCTTGTATATTCCAACAATGGGCCTCCTCAAGTGCCCTAGGTCTTCGTGAGCAAGCAAGTTGGATTCACACCCACTTAGTTTCTTTTGTTGAGCTTTCATACATTTATAGCTCTAGTGCATCCGTTGCATGGCAATCCCTACTCCTTGCATTAACATCAATCGATGGGCATCTCCATAGCCCATTGATTAGCCTCTTTGATGTGAGATCTTCTCCTTTTTGTCTTCTCCACCTAACCCCCATCATCATATTCTATTCCACCCATAGTGCTATATCCATGGCTCACGCTCATGTATTGCGTGAAGGTTTATAAAGTTTGAGATTATTAAAGTACGAAACAATTGCTTGGCTTGTCATCGGGGTTGTGCATGATGAGAGCATTCTTGTGTGATAAAAATGGAGCATGACTAAACTATATGATTTTTTAGGGATGAACTTTCTTTGGCCATGTTATTTTAAGAAGACATAATTGCTTAGTTAGTATGCTTGAAGTATTATTATTTTTATGTCAACATGAACTTTTGTCTTGAATCTTTCGGATCTGAATATTCATGCCACAGTTAAGAAGAATTACATTGAAATTATGCCAAGTAGCACTCCGCATCAAAATTTCTTTTTTATCATTTACCTACTCGAGGTCGAGCATGAATTAAGCTTGGGGATGCCTGATACGTCTCCAACGTATCTATAATTTTGGATTGCTCCATGCTATATTATCTACTATTTTGGGCCATATTGGGCTTTATTTTCCACTTTTATATCACTTTGGGGACTAACCTATTAACCGGAGGCCCAACCCAGAATTGCTGTTTTTTTGCCTATTTCAGTGTTTCGAAGAAACGGAATATCAAACGGAGTCCAAACGGAATGAAATCTTCAGGAACGTAATTTTCTCACCGAATATGATCCAGGAGACTTGGACCCCCCGTCAAGAAAGAAAGGAGGTGGCCACGAGGGTGGAGGGTGCCCCCCCCTAGGGCACGCCCCCCTGCCTCGTGGGCCCCCCTTTGCTCCACCGACGCATTCTTCCTCCTATATATACCTACGCACTTCAAACGATCGACACGGAGCCAAAACCTAATTCCACTTCCGCAACTTTTCAGATCCACGAGATCCCATCTTGGGGCCTGTTCCGAGTTCACCGGAAGGGGAATCCACCATGGAGGGCTTCTACATCATCACCATAGCCCTCCGATGTAGTGTGAGTATTTTACCTCGACCTTCGGGTCCATAGTTAGTAGCTAGATGGCTTCTTCTCTCTTTTGGATCTCAATACAATGTTCTCCCCTCTCTCGTGGAGATCTATTTGATGTAATCTTCTTTTTTATGTGTGTTTGTTGAGGCCGATGAATTGTGGGTTTATGATCAAGTTTATCTATGAACAATATTTGAATCTTCTCTGAATTCTTTTATGTATGATTGGTTATCTTTGCAAGTCTCTTCAATTATCAGTTTGGTTTGGCCTACTATATTGGTTTTTCTTGCAATGGGAGAAGTGTTGAGCTTTGGGTTCAATCTTATGTGTCCTTTCCCAAAGGATGAGGGGCAGCAAGGCACGATTGTATTGTTGCCATCGAGGATAACAAGATGTTTTTTTTCATATTGCATGAATTTATCCTCTACATCATGTCATCTTGCTTAAGGCGTTACTCTGTTTTCTTGAACTTAATACTCTAGATGCATGCCGGATAGCGGTCGATGAGTGGAGTAATAGTAGTAGATGCAGGTGAGTCGGTCTACTTGTCTCGGACGTGATGCCTATATACATGATCGCATTCTAGATATTATCATAACTATGCTCAATTCTGTAAATTGCTCAACAGTAATTTGTTCACCCACCGTAAAATACTTATGCTCTTGAGAGAAGCCACTAGTGAAATCTATGGCCCCCGGGTCTATTTCTCATCATATCAATCTTCCATCACTTTATTATTGCTTTGCTTTTTATTTTGCTTTTATTTTACCTTGCATCTTTATACCAAAAATATTATCTATCATCTCTATCAGATCTCACCCTCGTAAGTGACCGTGAAGGGATTGACAACCCCTAATCGCGTTGGTTGCGTGGAGCTATTTGTTTTGTGTAGGTATGAGGGACTCACGCGTAGCCTCCTACTGGATTGATACCTTGGTTCTCAAAAACTGAGGGAAATACTTACTCTACTCTGCTGCATCACCCTTTCCTCTTCAAGGAAATCCAACGCAGTGCTCAAGAGGTAGCAATATGCCACACAAGATCACCGACAAGTTACACGTGCATCTATTAACGTTGAAGATTCAGATGCATCTGCAGAAAAATCATAATCTGATATTCATCTTGTTTTGGGTGTGGACTTGTTCTATTACTTGGGCAAGATGCAATTGGACAAGACGTACCACGGCTGCGTTCGGAGCGGTGAGAATACCGGGGAGCAGTTTTGTGGCGATTGAGTGGTGTCGGCGCTGAGGGTTCAAGATGGCGGCGACAATGTCCCGGGCGGTCTCGTCGGGCAGGAGTTTTGTGGCGGTGGTGGTGGCACTAAGGGGTCAATACGACACGGAGCTAGGGTTGTGGCGAGGCTAGGGAAGGTCCACGGTGGACGATGGAGAAGGGAGGAGAGTGATACGTCTCCAACGTATCTATAATTTTTAATTGTTCCATGCTATTATATTATCCATCTTGGATGTTTTATATGCATTATTATGCTATTTTATATCATTTTTTGGGACTAACCTATTAACCTAGTGCCAAGTGCCAGTTGCTGTTTTTCCCTTGTTTTTGTCTTTTACAGAAAATCAATACCAAACAACGTCTAAACAAAACAAAACTTTTTGACGGTTTTTCTTGGACAAGAAGACACCTACAATGCTTCGGGAGGAGGCCAGAAGGGCCACAGATTGGCCACAAGCTTGGGGCCGTGCACTAGGGGGGCGGCTCCCGAGCTTGTGGGCCAACTGTGGCACCTCTAACCAGTTCGTTCCCTGAAAACACAACCAGCACAACTATCTAGGAAATCCCTAGAAGCATCGGTTAGTCCATTATAGAAAATATCAAGTATTTCATTTTTCTTAAGAGGATGATCAGGCAAAGCATTAAGTAACTGGCAAAGCCTCCCCCAAGCTTGTGGGAGACTCTCTTCTTTAGTTTGCACAAATTTAAATATTTCCTATAAGCAGGTTGTTTCTTATGAGCAGGGAAATATTTTTTCAAAGAAGTAGTAAATCATATCCTAGGGACTACGCACACAACCAGGAGCAAGAGTATTGTACCAAGCTTTAGCATCACCCTTAAATGAGAACGGAAATATTTTGAGAATAAAATAATAATGAGTCTTATCATCATGAGTAAAGAGGGTGGCCATATCATTCAACTTAGTCAGATGTGCCACAACAGTTTCAGTTTCGTAACCATGGAAAGGATCAGATTCAACCAAAGTAATTAACTGGGTCGACAGAGAATTCATAATCCTTATCATTAATAAAGATAGGTGAGGTAGCAAACTTAGGATCATATTTCATTCTAGCATTCAGAGATTTTCTTTATACTTGCATAATAATTTCTCTAGATCATCTTTATCCTTACAAGCAAGAATATCTCTAGTTGTCTCCTCATTCATAACATAACCTTGCGGTACCTTAGGCAATTAATATCTAGGAATGCTAGTTCTTGCAGGTGTTACAGGAGTTTCAGTTTCAAGCTCATCATCGGATTCAACAACATCATGTTGTATTACTCTAGCAATTTGTTCATCAAGAAATTCACCAAGTGGCACATCATCATCATCAAGCAAGGCACTAGCACCATCATAAGTATCATTCATAGCAGAAGTAGCATCATCAATAACTTGCGACATATCAGGATTAATAGCATGTGGTGGTGTTGCAAGTTTACTTATAACAGAAGGTGAATCTAAAGCAGAACTGGATGGCAGTTCCATACCTCCCCTCGTCTTAGAGGGGGAAAAGTAGTCTGAGCATCCTTCAGATTCCTCATAGTGATAGATTGATAATAATCCCAAGTGACTCAACAAATATAGCTATTCTCCCGGTGCCAGAAAAAGGTCATAATAACCCACAAGTATAGGGGATCGCAACAGTTTTCGAGGGTAGAGTATTCAACCCAAATTTATAGATTCGACACAAGGGGAGCCAAAGAATATTTGAAGGTATTAGCAGCTGAGTTGTCAATTCAACCACACCTGGAGATTAATTATCTGTAGCAAAGTAGTATGATAGTTTTGATAATAGTGATAGCATCAATGGTAACGGTAACAGTGATAGCAATAATTTTGTAGCAAGTGCAACAGTAACGGTAGTAATAACTTAGCAGAAAAAATATAAGATAAATTCGTAGGCATTGGATCGGTAATTCGTTGGATAATATTCATCATGTGACAGTCATAACCTAGGGCGATACGGCACTAGCTCCAGTTCATAAATACAATGTAGGCATGTATTCCGTAAATAGTCATACATGCTTATGGAAAGAACTTGCATGGCATCTTTTGTCCTACCCTCCCGTGGAAGCGGGGTCCATATTGGAAACTAAGGGATATTAAGGCCTCCTTTTAATAGAGAACAGGAACAAAGCATTAACACACGGTGAATACATGAACTCCTCAAATTACGGTCATCACCGGGAGTGGTCCCGACTATTGTCACTCTGGGGTTGCCGGATCATAACACGTAATAGGTGACTATAATTTGCAAGATCGGTTCTAAAACATGGATATAATGGTGATAACATAAATGGTTCAGATCTAAATTCATGACACCCGGGCCCAAAGTGACAAGCATTAAGCATGGCAAAGTCATGGCAACATCAATCTCAAAACATAGTGGATACTAGGGACACTACAAAAAAAATACACTTCCGTGATGATACGTGTTTGTCACAGTAGGTCGCGTTTTTTGTCATGCATGTACATCCATGACAAATTTATGACAAAATCAAGATAGTCATACATGTGCTGTCGTAGAAGTGTTCCATGACATTACCAAAATTATCATCACGGAAGTGTCCACTTCCATGACGATAAATCGCCCGTCACAGAAGTGCTTTCGTCAAGGGTGACCAACACATGGCATCCACAGTAACGGAATGCCGTTAAGCTATCGGGTCGGGTTTTGGATCCGATAACCCGTTAACAGCCCCGACCAATGGGGATTTTCCATGTGTAAAATCATCATTGGCTGGAGGAAACATGTGTCGGCTCATTGTTGGGACAGATGTCATCCACTCATTGGATGTAGGCGCCTATGATAGTCGATACGCGGCACGCCCAACAGAGGCCCATTCTGCGAAAAGGACGCCCGCTTGACTTGGTCAAAGGTGACGGGCTGGCCCATGGAAAGTTCGTTAACGGCCTATTCGCATATAGCCCATTTACAGCCCGCTAACCCAAGGCCCGTTCGCCTTATCCGAATTAGGCCCAAGAGCGTCATCCGGGCCATCCAATATGATTCCAAATTGTTTTCACTTCCGCCCATGTATGGCCCATGACGTCCTTTGGCCCATATGCATCCCTATGTAACTCTTGGCCTATTAACGGCCCGTGGTGAAACTGGCCCGCAATGAACAGTGTATCACTTTAGACCCATTAACGGCTGTCGGTGTACTAGAGTAGGGGTACCCTAGTATCCCGAACTCGCACGGGCAGTCGCAACACCCCGCGGCAGGCTGGCCTGGTGACCGCCAAGGTCCTCCGCGGCTCCATTAGAGCCATTCAAGAACAAAGTATTCAAGCCAAAGAGACAAGACCCCGGCAAGAGGAGCTTGCCAGGAAGGCCAACCAAGGCATTTAGAAGACAAGGCCCCGACAAAGAGGAGCTTGCCGGGAAGGCCCGGTGAGCGACAAGCTTCCGGACGCGACAAGGCAACGACCGCGGCAAGGCGCTTGCCGCGGCAGACTACCACTCCGTTCCTCCGCTCCAGCTCATCCACCAACGTGTTGCCATGGGACCTTTCCAGCGCTGCGTGGCAAGAGGTCAGGCGGCCAGCGGAGCGCCGGTGGTAAGCGGCGCTGACAAGATCGCCATCGTGGCGAGCGGTGGCGCCCCTGACGGTCCTTTTCTCGCACTGCTTAGTCGACTTAGACGGGCATTTAATGCCTTTGTCCCCGCCGCCGTGGTTAGGTAGGGTGCACTGCATAAGTAGTTGTACCAACCACGACTCCTTTTCCGCTTTCGCCCTTGTCTACGCTGCCACCTGTCGGAGACCCCTTGAGCATATAAAGGAGGCCCATGCGCAACGTAGAGGAGGGTTCGGTTCATTCAAACCAGAGAATACTCACGCTTAGGTCTTGTAGCTCAGCGCTCCCTAGCAAGAACACAATTCAATCGCATAAGCAGCAGTAGGAGTATTATCTCTCCGGAGAGCTCCGAAGCTGGGTAACTGCTCGTGTGCTTCGCCGATCTCGCTCTTCAGGCGACCTCCGCCCCCACCGAACCGAAGGGGCTCGGTCCGCCGTCCCATAGGTGTTCGTGGGCCCGATCAGCTTCCCGACATCTTTGGCGCAAGTATCCCGAACTCGCACGGCAGTCAGAGCACTTCGCGGCAGGGCTTGCCGGTGACCGCTAAGGTCCTCCGCGGCTCCATTAGAGCCATTCAAGAACAAAGTATTCAAGCCAAAGAGATAAGACCCGGCAAGAGGAGCTTGCCGGAAGGCCAACCAAGGCATTTAGAAGATAAGGCCCCGCAAGAGGAGCTTGCCGAGAAGGCCCGTGAGCGACAAGCTTCCGGACGTGACAAGGCAACGATCAAGGCAAGGCGCTGTGGCATGCGACTACCACTCTGCCTCCGCTCCAGCTCATCTACCAACGTGTCGCCATGGGACCTTTCAGTAGCAAGGTGGCAAGAGGTCAGGCCAGCGGAGAGCGGTGGTAAGCGGCGCCGACAAGATCGCCATCGTGGCGAAGCGGTGGCGCCGACGGTCCTTTTCTCGCATTGTTTAGTCGACTTAGACATGCATTTAATGCCTTTGTCCCCGCCGTCAGTGGTTAGGTAGGGTGCTTTGCACAAGTAGCTGTACCAACCACGACTCCTTTTCCGTTTTGCCCTTGTCACGCTGCCACCTGTTGGAGACCCTTGAGCATATAAAAGGAGGCCCATGCTAACGAGAGGAGGGTTCGGTTCATTCAAAACCAGAATACTCACGCTAGGTCTTGTAGCTCTCAGCGCTCCCTAGCAAGAACACAATTCAATCGACAAGCAGCAGAGGAGTATTATCTCCGGAGAGCTCCGGTTGGGTAACCGCTCGTGTGCTTCGCCCGATCTGCTCTTTTCAGGCGACTCTGCCCCTAATCGAACCAAAAGGGGCTCGGTCCGCCGGTCCCATAGGTGTTCGTGGGCCCGATCAGCTTCCCCGACATCTTTGGCGCACCAGGTAGGGGGGGCGGACGTTCCGCTTTTCCGAATAAAGAAACCCCCCATGATCTCTCCCACGACGCTGTGTTCGACGCGTGCTGTTCGTGGGGGACGTGGTGGGTCTGGAATAAGTTACGGCGAATTCAAGGCGCGCGTGCAGATGCTTTTGGGCCTGGCCCAACAGCGCCGGCACTGCAGGTGGCCCAGCCTGGGGCTCTGTCGGTGTACTAGAGTAGGGTACCCTAGTATCCCGAACTCGCACGGGCAGTCGCGAGAGCACCAGGCAAGTGGCTTGCCTGGTGACCGCCAAGGTCCTCCGCGGCTCCATTAGAGCCATTCAAGAACAAAGTATTCAAGCCAAAGAGACAAGACCCCAGCAAGAGGAGCTTGCCGGGAAGGCCAACCAAGGCATTTAGAAGACAAGGCCCAGGCAAGAGGAGCTTGCCGGGAAGGCCCGGTGAGCGACAAGCTTCCGGACGCGACAAGGCAACGATCATGGCAAGGCGCTGTCAGGCAGACTACCACTCCGTTCCTCCGCTCCAGCTCATCCACCAACGTGTCGCCATGGGACCTTTCCAGGCGCGCGTGGCAAGAGGCTGTGCGGCCAGCGGAGCGCAGTGGTAAGCGGCGCTAACAAGATCGCCATCGTGGCGAGCGGTGGCGCCCCTGACGGTCCTTTTCTGCATCTTCTCGCACGCCTGCGCAGATCCATCTTTGTCGGGACCAGAGCTTGCCGGTGAAGTTCCTTGCTTGCCGCTGGATGTCCCTGCCGTGGTTGCCGGCTCATCATCCGCCTCCCTCTCCGCTACTAACGCAACACTAACCACTTGATTGGTTGCCGCTATATATAGCAGCAACTTCTCTTGTGGCCTAGGTGCGACAAGTATTGGAGTGGAGGACAGGTATCTCTTTAAGTCCTGCAGCGCAGCCTCCGCTCGAGTCCATTTCATTGACCTGCCTTTTTCAATATTTTGGAAAATGGCGTATGCGCTTCAAGCAGACCTAGAGATAAACCTGCCGAGAGCAGCTACACAACCGCAAGTCTTCGTACATCCTTGACGCGCTTTGGTGCTTCAATCTGCTCAATGGCCTTGATCTTGTCGGGATTGGCTTCAATTCCCCATCGAGATGAAGAACCCGAGAAGCTTGCCGGAAGGGACTCCAAACACACACTTCTCGGGTTGAGCTTGAGGTTGATCTTGCGCAGATTTGCAAAGGTTTCATCTAAATCTTGAATCGAGTTGCCTTGTCCTTGCTCTTGACCACTATGTCATCCATGTAGGCTTCTACATTTCTATGTATTTGCGGCTCAAAAGCGCCATGGACTACTCTTGCAAATGTTGAACCAGCATTCTTTAATCCGAAAGGCATCCGATGAAACAAAGATGTGCCACATGGGGTGATGAATGCGTTTTCTTCATCCTCTTTCGCCATGAAGATCCGATGATATCTCGAGTATGCATCAAGAAATGAAAGCAAATCACATCCGCCGTGGAGTCAATAATCTGATCGATGCGCGGCAAGGAAATGGGTCTTTAGGACAAGCTTTATTAACATCGTAAAGTCGATACAAAGCCTCCATTTTTCGCTTGCCTTACGCATCACTACAGGATTGGCCAACCACGAGGATGGAGCACCTCCCGACAAGGCCTGCTGCTTCCAATTTCTTGATCTCTTCGCAATGAACTCTTGGCGCCCAACGCTTCTTTCTCGACTTTTTCGCTTGACGGGCCGCAATGTGAGGACAGACGGCAAGATGGTGCTCAATTACTTTCCCGGGAACACCGGGATGTCGACGGTTGCCACGCAAACACGCCGACGTCGCCGCAGAGAAAGCAACGGCGCGCCTTCCTATTTAGGGTCGAGAGCGGCACCGATGGTGAAGGTAGCACCAGTGCCGCCCTCCTTGGCGGACACCCTCTTGGTCTTTGGTGGAGCTGCCATCGCCTTCTTGCACTTGCCGGTGGAGCTCGATGGTGCGTCCTCGACAAGAGCGCAGCACCAAGAGGTGCGCTGCCGGAGTGGGCATCGGAGCTCTTGCCGGACTTGGTCTTCTTTCTTCCCCGGAGCTTCAGCCGCAAGTGACTTGTGATCTGCCTGCGGCTGCTGCTTCCAGTAGATCTTGTCGGCGCAGATAAGAGCATCTTTCTTGTCGCCAGGACAGAAATGACACTTATCGGGCCCGCATCTTGAGCAAGTTGTATGCGTAATGAGAGGCTGCCATAAACTTGGCGAGTGCTGGACGCCAAGTATCCCATTATAAGGCAATGGAAGTCAAGAACGCCAAAGGTGAACCTCTCATCCTGAAGTTCAACTCACGCCAAATGTTACAGGCAACGTGATTTTTCCCTTTGGCTTGCTCCTTCCCGGATTGATTCCTTGGAATGTGCCGGTCTCTTCGAGCTCGCCATCATGGATCTGAAGCTTCTAGAGTACCGCGGAGGATATCAGGTTCAAGCCGGCCCCGCTGTCAACTAGCATCTTAGTGACCTTGAGGTTGCGTATAGTTGGTGAAACCAACATCGACAAGCACCCGACCGCAGTGATGCGATCAGGGTGGTCCTCAATATCAAAGATGATAGGCATGCTGGACCATTTCAGAGGCTTGCGTGACTCGATGGATGGTTCTGCCGCATTGACTTCCCGCATCCACTGCTTTAGTTGGCGGTGCGAAGTATGCAGAGAAGCACCACCGTCAACGCACAGGACCTTTGTGGCTTTCTGGAACTCCTGCTCGTCGGTCTCATCATCTTCCATGTCTTCATCGTCGTCGTCATCTTCATCCTTGTCACGGCCACGAGGAGGTCTGTCTCCTTGCCGCTGCTTGGCCTTGCCGCGGCGTCCTCCCCGGCCGGGGCATTTCTTGCTAGGTCCTCCAGCACCTTCCTGAGCTTTCTCCTTGTCGTGCCGCTTGTATTCAGCCTTCTGCTGCTCAACAAGCTGCTCGACCTTCTTGCAGCTCTGGAGGTCATGGCCCTTGGTGCGGTGGATCTTGCAATACTGTTTGTTGGAGCCGTCCTACTTGTCGGCGACCGCCACAGACTGGCAGTTGGTGCCAGCGGCAACCTCCTTGCCGGAGCTACCAACTTTGGCTTTCTTGACGCCACCTCCGTTGCCGGACTGCTCGACAACTAGTACATCTTTGCCTTTCTTTTTTCTGTTGCTCCGCCGCCGGCTTTTCTTTGCCGGGTGGATCCTCACTATCGATCCTGCAGCTTCAGATTCTCTCCGGGAGTCTCCTCCTTCCTCAGACGCACACTTGTCGGCCAGGCATATAGCTCATCGACATCTTCGATCTTGCACATCGCCATCTCCTCCCCAGATCTCGCGGTTTCGCGACGCTCGATGGAACGCGCTGATCACCGCGCGGGGTGGACATCCGATGTTGTGCCGACACGGCTGAATCTCAATGTACTTGCGCAGGGTTCTCCTTCCTTCCGGGCTAACAGATGAAGATCGCTGTCTTGGCCATAGGGCTTGTGGTCACCGTGAAGGCGCCGACAAACCGATGGCACAGATCTGCCCAAGAGGATATGGAGTTGTCCGCAAGTGCATGAGCCAAGATCCGACATTGGGCTTGAGTACCAGCGGGAAGTAGTTGGCCGAATCTTGTCGCCTCGCCCCGCAGCTTGCACCGCAATGGTGTAGATGTTGAGGAACTCCGACGGATGCGCCTTGCCGCCGCATTTCTAGTACATCTGGCTTGAATTCTTCTTGCTGGGCCATCGACTTGCCGCAGCTCACGAGTGAACGCAGGGCAACCTACCGTGGTACGGCAAGTCGCTGGTTCTTCGGCGCATGCATGTCGACAGAGGGCTCAGCAAGGCTGGTCGGATTGACGCCGCTTTCTTCGGGCGCCGGCGCGAAGTTCGAAGCGCCTTCTTGCTGCTGTCGTGAAGAACTTGGCGTTGATCGCGACGAGCTCGTGGATCCGGCGACGCGTGGAGTCGCTGCCGAGGTGGATCCGGCGAGTCGGTGATCTTGGCCTTCGGGTGGAGAGTGCATGGTGGTTGCACCTCCACAGGTTTCGCCGCCCGCCGTGCGTTTTGTCGCCCCGCCGCTGCAGCGGCGTAGTCGGTTGTCATGAGTGTCGCCGCTGGCAAAGCCGGCGAGACTGATGGTGGCCTCCATTCGCCGATTTTGTCGGCTGTTGAGGGTAATCTAGGAGCAGCTTGAGCTCGCCAAAGCTTCGCTGGAGTGGTGGGTGGCAGGGCGAACGGCGCGAGGAGCGGATATGCTCGGACTCCTAACTATGTTAGAAGGAGCAGTACTCGCCCAGCGATCGTGCCTCGCCTCGTGCAAAGATGTTGGCGCACGCTGGTCTTGAGGGCCTTGGGATCCACCAGCTCGATCTTGATCCAACGAGCGATGATACCGTGAATACCATGACGCTGCCGGTCCCGCGCCCCGAGATGGGCGTTAGCGGTACGGACGCCGAGGTCTCGCGAACCTTGTCCTTGGACTTGGCAGCGCCGTGGCCTCTCGTCGACGCCCATTTTTCCGCTGACGTCAACCCCACCACCCATTTGCTCGTGGTGGTGGGATCGACGGGACGGCTCCGCCGCCAAGCTTCTTCTTCGGTGGCATGTCGATGAAGATGATGAAGATGTAGCTCGTGAACGCCGGATCAGGTTCACACAGCCTCGACGCCCCTACCGGGCGCCCAATAAACAGATTGCAAGATCCACCGCACTAAGGGCCATGACCTCCGTGAGCTGCAAGAAGGTCAAGCAGCTTGTTGAGCAGCGTAGGCTGAATACGAGCGCGCGACAAGGAGAAAGCTCGTGAAGGTGCTGGAGGACCTAGTAAGAAACGCCTGCCGGGAGGACGCCAGGCAAGGCCAAGCAGCGGCAAGGAGATAGACCTCTCGTGGCCGTGATAAGGATGAAGATGACGACGACGATGAAGACATGGAAGATGATGAGACCGACGAGCAGGAGTTCCGTAAAGCCACAGAGGTCCCGTGGCGCTGACGGTGGTGCTTCTTCAGATACTTCGCACCGCCAACTAAAGCAGTGGATGCGGAAGTCAATGCGCGTAACCATCCATCGAGTCACGCAAGCCTCTCGAAATGGTCCAAAGATGCCTATCATCTTTGATATTGAGGACCACCCTGATCGCATCATCGGTCGGGTGCTTGCCGATGTTGGTTTCACCAACTATCCGCAACCTCAAGGTCACTAAGATGCTAGTTGATGGCGGGGCGGCTTGAACCTGATCTCCTCCGCGGTACTCCGAAGCTTCAGATCCCCGATGGCGAAGCTCAAGAGACCGCACATTCCAAGGAATCAATCCGGAAGGAGCAAGCCAAAGGAAAAATCACGCTGCTCGTAACATTTGGCAGCGAAGTTGAACTTCAGGATCGAGAGGGTCACCTTTGACATTGCTGACTTCCCATTGCCTTATAATGGGATACTTGGACGCCCAAAGACTCGCCAAGTTTATGGCAGCCTCTCATTACGCATACAACTTGCTCAAGATGCCAGCCCGATAAGTGTCATTTCTGTCCTGGCGACAAGAAAGATGCTCTTATCTCGCGCCTAACAAGATCTACCGAAGCAGCAGCCGCAGCAGATCACAAGTCACTTGTCGCTGAAGCTCCCGGGGAAGAAGAAGACCAAGTCCGCAAGAGCTCCGATGCCCACTCCGCAAGCGCACCTCTTCGGAGTGCTGCGCCACCGCTGAGGACGCACCATCGAGCTCCACCGCAAGTGCAAGAAGACGGCGGCAGCTCCACCAAAGACCAAGAGGGTGTCCGCCAAGGAGGACGGCACCGGTGGTACCTTCACCATCGCCGCCTCGACCCTAAATAGGAAAGCGCCGCTGTTTTTCTCTGGGCGAACGCCGACGGTTTGCGTGGCAACCGCCCGACATCCCCGTGTTCCTGTGAAAGTAATTGAGCACCATCTTGTCGCCTGTCCTCACGCGCGCCCGCCAAGGTAAAGTCGAAAGCAGGCAATGGAGCGCCAAGAGTTCATTGCGAAGAGATCAAGAAATTGGAAGCAGCAGGCCTTGTCGAGGAGTGCTCCATCCCACGTGGTTGGCCAATCCTGTAGTCGTATGAAGGCAAACGGAAAATGGAGGCTTTGTATCGACTTTACCGATGTTAATAAAGCTTGTCCTAAAGACCCATTTCCCTTGCCATGCATCGATCGATTGTTGACTCCACGGCCGGATGTGATTTGCTTTCATTTCTTGATGCATACTCAGATATCATCGATCTTCATGGCGTAAGAGGATGAAGAGAAACCGCATTCATCACCCCATGTGGCACATATCGTTTCATACGGATGCCTTCGGATTAAAGAATGCTGGTTCAACATTTGCAAGAGTAGTCCATGACGCTTTTGAGCCGCAAATACACAGAAACGTAGAAGCCTACATGGATGACATAGTGGTCAAGAGCAAGGACAAGGAAACTCTGATTCAATATTTAGATGAAACCTTTGCAAATCTGCGCAAGATCAACTTCAAGCTCAACCCCGAGAAGTGTGTGTTTGGAGTCCTTCCGCAAGCTTCTCGGTTCTTCGTGGTCTCAGCGGGAATTGAAGCCAATCCCGACAAGATCAAGGCCATTGAGCAGATTGAAGCACCAAAGCGCCAAGGATGTACGAAGACTTGCCGGTTATGTAGCTGCTCTCAAAGAAGTTTATCTCTAGGTCTGTTGAGCGCCCCGCCATTTTCCAAAATATTGAAAAAGGCAGGTCCAATGAAATGGACTCGAAGCGGAAGCTGCGCCGCAGGACTTAAAGAGATACCTGTCCTCCACTCAATACTTGTCGCACCTAGGCTACAAGAGAAGTTGTTGCTATATATAGCGGCAACCAATCAAGTGGTTAGTGCTGCGTTAGTAGCGGAGAGGGAGGCGGATGATGAGCCGCAACCACGGCAGGGACATCCAATGACAAGCAAGGAACTTCACCGCAAGCTCGTCCCGACAAAGATGGATCTCGCGCAGCGGCGTAGAAGATGCAAAAGGATGATGCAGCGCCCAGTTTATTTTGTCGGCCCCTTCGCAGGGGCTAGGTCAAGGTACTCGTGTGCAGAAATTGCTTTTCGCCTTCTCATGGCCTCGAGAAAGCTGCGCCATTACTTTCAAGTACATGAGATCACAATGCCACTCGCTATCCAATCAAGAGGATATTGCAAAATCCAGAAGCGACAGGCAGGATTGTCGAGTGGGCACTGGAACTGTCAAGCTTTGGCCTCAAGTTTGAAAGCACTTCAACTATCCAAAGCAGAGCATTGGCAGAGTTCATAGCGGAATGGACGCCAACCCAAGACGAAGAAATTCCAGAGACGAGCATCCCCGTTAAGGAAGCGAGCAAAGAGTGGCTGATGTACTTTGATGGTGCCTTCGCCATAAGGCGCCGGTGTCGGGCGTGCTGCTTGTAGCACCCACCGGAGAGCACCTCAAGTACATAGTCCAGATGCACTTTCCCAAGGAGCAAGCAACAAACAATACCGCTGAGTATGAAGGTTTGCTTGCCGGTCTCAGATCGCGTAGACCTTGGGATCAAGAAGCTCATTGTCGTGGTGACTCACAGCTTGTCGTCCGCCAAGTGAACAAGGATTATCGAGTCCGCTGATGGAAGCCTATGTTGATGAAGTGAGGAAGCTAGAAGAGCACTTTGACGGCCCAGATGGAACATGTTCCAAGAGCTCGTAACGATATTGCCGATGGCTCGCCAAAGTGCGCCGCGACTCAAGTTACTGTGGAACCAGGGATTTTGTGCTCAAGCTGACTCAACCGATCGTAACGCCATCAATCGGATGTAACAAGAAGAGGAAGTTGATTTTGGTGACTATTTTCCGCAGAGCTTCCCTGCCGCCGCCAAGAAGGTCCCCAAGATCAACACCAAGAGTGCCGAGGAGCAGTCTGCCCGACAAGCCCTAGGGTTTGTTTTCTGAAGCGCACGCCCCGACAAGTTTTGTTCCAGCAAGCTTGTCGGGGAACATCAAGCTCCGGCTGAGCCACATGTTCTTGCCGTAGAAGCGGATGTTCCCGCAGCAGCAAATGTGCCTTTAGTCCTTGTTGTCGAGCCGCAGGCTCCAGCATGGGCGCAGCAGATTGTCCATTTCCTTCAGACAGGAGAACTTCCCGAAGAGCAAGAAGAAGCGGAAAGAGTAGCCCGGCAGTCAAGTATGTACCAGTTTGTCGACAACACGCTGTACAGAAGAAGACTCAACGGTGTGAAATTGAAGTGTATCCACCGGGAAGATGGACAAAAGCTGTTGGCAGAGATACACGGAGGCATATGTGGTCACCACATTACAAGAAGAGCACTTGCCGCAAAGCTTCCGCAAGGTTTCTTTTGGCCGACAACCCTCCGTGATGCAACCGCACAAGTAACCAAGTGTGAAGCGCTGGCCCATTCCAAGCAGATACACCAGCCAGCTCAAGCTCTCCAGACGATCCCTTTATCCCGACCATTTTCGTCCGGGGCTCGACATCCTCGCCCCTTCCCCAGAGCTGTCGGGGCTTTGAGTACTTGTATGTTGCAATCGATAAGTTCACAAAGTGGCCGGAAGTGGAAGCAGGAGGAAGGTGACAGACAACAAGCAGTCAAGTTCTTCGTGTCGATTGTTTGCCGCTTCGAATTCCTAACAGATCATCACCGACAACGGTACACAATTCACGAGCCGCACCTTCATGCAATACGCCCAAGATCTTGGCGCCAAGGTCTGCTTCGCTTCGCTGGTCATCCGAGAAGTAACGGTCAAGCGGAGAGGGCAATGCTGAAGTGTTGCGTGGGCTCAAGACCGAACTTTCGACAGCTGCACAAGTGCGGAAGAAACTGGATTGAGGAGCTGCCGGTGGTTCTTGGTCGATCAGACGACGCCAAATCGAGCCACCGCCGCACACCTTTCGCCTAGTCTATGGAGCAGAGGCAGTTCTCCCCACGGAACTCAGATTCGGGTCACCTCGAAAGTGCTCGCTATGATGAGTTTGAGCAAGAGCAGCTGCGATAAGATGACGCGCTGCTCCTTGAGGAGGACCGCCTTCAGTCGCCAGACAAGCTGCTCGTTACAAGCAAGCTTTGCGCTGCTACCATAGCCGCAGTTAATGCCGAAGTCTCGAGGAAGGCGATTTTGTTCTTCAGCTAGCTGCTCAGTCCGCCAAGAATTCCAACAAGTTGACGCCAAGTGGGAAGGCCCTTATCGGGTGAAACGAGTCACTAGGCCCGGGCGCTGTCCGCTTTGAGATCAAGATGGCGCCCGTGAGCAACTCCCGAACATCGAGCATCTTCGTAAGTTTTACTCAGAGGGCGCGGTTGTCGGAACCTGTTCCAGAACCACCTTTTGTACAAGTCTTGCCGATGTTGCATGTAATCCTTTGTACAAAGCCGGGCGCAGATCCCGTGCATAAGTAAAGCTCATGTGCATCGCACAACTTGTCAATTTCATGCTTTCATTATCTTATTGCATGCGTTATCTGACACTTTGTGCAGCACCTACACCCGTAAGCAATAACGAGCCGCAAGGCTCCATAATTTTATTTTCTTCTTCTTTCTCAAAGAAAGGAAGGCCCTCGCACACAAGTTTGCCGGGGAAGGAGAAGATAATGATGTGGACCAAGCGCCGCCAAGGAAGTTTCGCCACCGAAGCAAACGACGTAAAAGCTGTTGTCAAAATTTGAGCAACCAGCTTTTAAAATTTTAAGTTATCTTCCTCGAACGACCGTGCTTTGTATGGAAAACCCGTGCGCGGAGGAACCAACTCGTAGCTAGTTGCGCCTTACTTTGTTTTGAGCCCGCCAACAACTTAAGTGAGCTGCAGCTAGTTGCGCTAAGGTTGTTTGTCGGAAGCGGCACCGCCAAAGAAGGTCGACGTTCAAGACTCAACGCCATGCAAAGGTGCTCTACCGACAAGTTCCCTAAAAGCGAGGGCAAAAACATACAAAGGAAGGAATCAAGTAAAGGAAATAACATAGCAATTACTACCCAAAATAGAGTTATATTACAAGATAGCTTGCCGCAGCTCTAATAGATTGTTTTCATAACATGACTAGCAAAGGACAAGGAAAGATAAAATTGGCGGCCTAATCTACGCGGTCGCCATCAACCCTCTTGATCTTGCCCACCTTGTCCACAATGGTGCGATAAGGGCCTTGAGTGCTTCCACATCAAGATCCGCGGCAGGGACTTGAGGACGCCGTGAGGATGAGGCCTGGATTATGAAGGCTACCTTCATCAAGACCTTCGAGAGCTCCGCGCAGATCCGGGCGCGATTCTCGCCAGCTGCTTTGGGATCTCTTCCCGAGTCGCTGGAGAGCCGCCACCACGCCTTGAAGAACAAGCTGAGCTTGGCGCTGGGTTGAGGTGCTCGTCGGAGGAATATCCAAGATCCACCATCCCCAGCTCCGCCAGCTCCCTCGTCGATGGCGGCGCAACATTCACAAGACCTCGGTCCAGTGCTCCACATTCTCCTCAAGGTGCTCGGGCGGTAGTAGCACTCGCCAACCACGCCTCGCCGGCCTTGACCTTCTCCAACAAGGCCACCTCCCGCTCCTTGGCGCCGCCCAAAGATCCGTGATCAAGGTGGTCAACTTCAACTCAAGATCTGCTTTGGAGTCCTTGGCGGCGCTGAGCTCCTTGTTCTTTCGGGCGAGACGGCCCCGCAGCTCGCCAAGAGTGTAGGCGCCCTTCGCGCTTGTGCTTGAGTGCAGCAAGCTCCTTGCCGCCTTTCCGAGATTGGCCTCCAGCCTGCGCCACTTTGCCTCCAGCTCCTTCTTGGCGGCCTCGGCAGCGCGGCAGCGCCCTTTGCTTCCTTGAGGGCCCCGCCAAATGTTTGTTGCTGCTGCAAGCTCCTCCTCATGGCTGTCAAGATTGATCTTCCGCTGCGCCAGCCGCCGCCCCGCAGACAGCTTCGGCAGCAAGCCGCTGCCGCTGCCTCAACCTCAGCCTTCTCGAGGATGAAGGCTGTGCGCCTCGGCGAAGTCGCCTCCCGCCTCCTCCGCCAAGGACCGAGAGCTTGGTTGGTGCCCCGAGCTCCTCCGCTTCTATGTTGCTCCCCGCCGATAAGCGCTTCCGGATTCCAGCTTGGCTTGTCGGGCGCGGTAGAGCGACAACAGCTTTCTCAACAGCTGCTCCTCTCGACTCGCCACGCTGCTTTGCGCTGGCCGACCAGCCGCCGCCTCAGCGGAGGCGAGCAGCTCTTCACAAAGGTTTCTCCTTCGACCGCGCCTGGAGCTCGACGCCCAGGAAGCTTGATGAAGATGCCATCGCCGCCTTCAAGTAGGCGCTGGCCGGGCTCTTCGAGTCTCGGCGCCGCGGCAGCGCGAGGATCGGCGGTCGGTGTAGCGCCTGGCGCCTCGCGGCTCGGGGCCGCAAGGCGACCACTGACCTCGCCACTTCAAGGGCGGTAGCCTTGGCGGCTCTCGCCGGGCGGGCTCGCCAGCCGCCGGGCTTCTTCCTCGGTGACGGTAGCCACAAGATTACAGCCAAGGCCCTCCTCACTCGGCGACCTCTGGGCCCATCGGCTCATGGGCGGATGGATCTGACGACCGTAAAAAGAAAGAACAATCAAGCAAATGTTCAAAAAGAAAATAAGAAGAAAAAGAACCCAAGGGAAATTTTCAGTAAGAGGATTACCGCGATGGGATCTGCAGCCGTGGTCTCAACCATCGGAGGGTCGCCGGGCGCTATCCCTTGCCGGAGAACTGCCCTTGCCGGAGAAGCCTCCCTTGTCGGAGAACGCCCTTGCCGGGGATCCTCCTTGGCGGTGTAGTCGACGCAGATGGCACGTCCGAGCGGCTTCGGCACTCTTGGTGAGGCTGCTCGCTTCCTACACAAACCAACAATGATATCGGTCAAGAAAGAGCACCCATGCACACCCAACAAGAAAGAGTAAACCATATACTTACGCTTAGGGGCTGTGCCGGGGCTGCTTTGAGGAAGAGTTGCTGTCTCGGCAAGGTGGTCTCGGACGCGCCTCCGCTGCCGCTGGGGATCGCCTCGATGACAACCACCGGGTCTTGGTTTCTTCGACGCCTCGAGCCAGCATCCCTGAAAAGGAAAGAGTTCAGAATGAAGCAAATCAGATACAAGACAAAACAACAAAATTGAAGAAATACAAGTACAACATGAAGCTTACTCTTCTTCTTCCTCGCCGGAGCTGAGCGCTGGAGAGGTCACCTGGCTCGCCTCTGGTGCGAGGAGGCGGAGGAGGGTCCCTTGATCGCTTGGCGGAGTAGTAGCATGGTGGCTCGGGAGGGCCTGGCCTGGGCTTGTCGCAGCGGGCGTGAGGTGCTCCCAAGGCAACAAGTTGCTTGCCATGTGGGAGCTGGCTGGCCATGCCGGGCGGTTGTTGGTCCTTCTACCGCCTGCTTGCCTCTAGCCTTGCGGAGACGCCTTCTTGGTGGAGCTGGGGCTCCGCTCACGGCAAGCTGCTAGGTGGTGGGGAGGAAGCGCTCGGCGGGCTCGCTTGACTCGGCTTCAGTTCGCAAGCTCCTCGCCGCAAACTCCTTCGCCGACAAGGCATGCCGCCGCTGCCTCTCGCTTCCTCCACGGTGAACCCGACCGCCAAAAGCAGCAAAATGCCGCAGCCTCCTCCAGTTCGTGGCGGCGCGCCGATCTCGCTGCCGCTGGTGTCGCGGTGAGGCCCTTCGCCATCGGGCGGATCGGCACTTCTTCCAAGCTGTCAAGAACACCCGCACGACGCTATCTCGCAGTTTTGCCAGTTGGAACAATTCCATGCGAAGTCGCATAACGGGATCATTGCACGGATGCGGTCGAGCGAGGAATTGTTGCACAATGGAACGACTCCTCGCAACCTGAACCATTCGGGATGATCAGCGCCGTGCTTGAACAGCTCTAGGAGCATCGCATCCAACTCCAAGACGGTGAAGTTGAAGTTGAGGCCCGGCGCAGCCTCATGATATCCGCCGATTCTCGAACTCCCAAGCAGGTCTTCCTCTCCTCAAGGGATGGCGCGCGGCGAAGGAAATCTGCGCCAACGGCGCCTACAAAGTGAGTCCGCAAGCCCGAGGCGCAGGATGCGGTGACGGCAATCTTCAATCTAGCATCTTCCGCGCCAAGTTGCTCCAATCGCTGCCAAGACTATTGGGGTTTGGCGCTGAGCGGTAAGGGCTGCGGTTCTCCTCACAATCCAACACCAATCTTCCCTCCATTCCTCCCACTTGTCGCGGAGCTCTCCTCCAGATAGGCTTCCTTCTTGCCGATCCTTGAGATCCAAGCGATCCTCCGCAAGAGGCTCTCTCTCTCTACCGAGGCATGAAGAAATGGCGGAAGAGGGCTACGTTGGGATGGATTTCGACAAAGTTTTCGCAGAGATGTGCGAAAACTGCCATGGTCGACAACATTGGGGGTGAAATCAAGGAGGCGGAACCTGTAGGTGTTCATGATATCGCAGAAAATTAGAGAAAGGCGGGCAGAGCCCGCATAGAAGAACAAAGGCGAAGAAAGGGTACCCAGCTAGCTAGTTCAAGCAGCGGCCGGGAGTACCTTCGCGCGTGGATGCGCCGCCTCCGCCACTGTAAGAGTAGTAGCCTCAGCTCCCTTGCGGCGAAATGGGGGAAGATGGCCTTCGCCTTCAGCAGCGCTGAGCCGCCGAAGGCGCTGGCCGATTTCACGCCTCTTCCCTTGTCGGCTGAGCCATGGCGGAGGCG
The DNA here is from genome assembly GCA_021605205.1 of Aegilops longissima. Lineage (NCBI taxonomy): Eukaryota > Viridiplantae > Streptophyta > Magnoliopsida > Poales > Poaceae > Aegilops > Aegilops longissima. Next base: position 500,540,683 of record CM038679.1, read on the forward strand.
TGGGGGAGACCGACAGCGCAGGTACTGGTGGCGATGGGGACGGAGCGCTGCTTTCTTCAGACTTGGGAAGAAGGGGGAGCAGCGGTGGTTTTTAGATTAGACAAGAATGGCGAGGTGGGCGAACTACCCCTGTTTCTGCTTATAAGGAGGAGAGGGGCGGACGCCCGCTTCCGAATAAAGAAACCGCCACCATCTCTCCCACGACGCCGCTGCTCAACACGCGGCTGTTCATGGGGACGTGGTGGGTCCGGAGCAAGTTACGGCAGAATTCAAGGCCGCACGTGTCTGCAGACTCTTTTGGGCCTGGCCCAACAGCCGCACTGCAGGTGGCCCAGTTCGGGGCTCCAGCCGGTGTACTAGAGTAGGGTACCCTAGTATCCCGAACTCGCACGGGCAGTCAGCAGACCTCGCAAGGTGGCTTGCCCGGTGACCGCCAAGGTCCTCCGCGGCTCCATTAGAGCCATTCAAGAACAAAGTATTCAAGCCAAAGAGATAAGACCCCGCAAGAGGAGCTTGCCGAAGACCAACCAAGGCATTTAGAAGACAAGGCCCCGCAAGAGGAGCTTGCCGAAGGCCCGTGAGCGACAAGCTTCCGGACGCGACAAGGCAACGATCATGCAAGGCGCTTGTCAAGGCAGACTACCACTCTCCTCCGCCTCCAGCTCATCCACCAACGTGTCGCCATGGGACCTTTCCAGCGCCAAGGTGGCAAGAGGTCAGGCGGCCAGCGGAGCGCTGTGGTAAGCAGCGCCGACAAGATCGCCATCGTGGCGAAGCGGTGGCGCCTCGACGGTCCTTTTTATGCAATCGCTTAGTCGACTTAGACGGGCATTTAATGCCTTTGTCCCCTGCCGCCGTGGTTAGGTAGGGTGCACTGTACAAGTAGCTGTACCAACCACTCCTTTTCCGCTTCTGCCCTTGTCTCACGCTACACCGTCGGAGACCCCTTGAGCATATAAAAGGAGGCCCATGTGCAACGAGAGGAGGGTTCGGTTCATTCAAACCAGAGAATACTCACGCTTAGGTCTTGTAGCTCTCAGCCCCTAGCAAGAACACAATTCAATTAGACAAGCAGCAGAGGAGTATTATCTCTCCGGAGAGCTCCAAAGCTGGGTAACTGCTCGTGGTGCTTCGGCCGACCGCTTCTTCGTGGCGATTCTCCGCTTCAATCGAACCGAAGGGGCTCGGTCCGCCGGTCCCATAGGTGTTCGTGGGCCCGATCAGCTTCCCGACAACGGCCGTGGTGAAATCGCCCGTAATGAACAATGTATCACTTTATACCCATCAAGGGCCCGTTATTCAGCTTGGGTCGCTTCCAGCCCATGTTATCTTTTCGCCTTCTCGTGAGCCCATTTATTCTGGGCTCATTTCGAGCATTCCTTTACTTATGGCCCGCATTATCATTTTCTCGCTAGGGCCAAATTCAGCTCAGGTTACAATGCCGCCCGCTTGTGGTCCGTTAATACATTGGGCCGCTTTTATAGCGCCATCAACACAGCCTATTAACGATGGTCCGTTATGGTCGGCCCATGAATGGACGATTCCAACTTAGCCCATTTACGGCCATAATGCGGCTCGTTATTGGCCCATGTTTCATTAATCGATCATACGGCCCGTGATAAGGCCCATCGATGATACGACCCGTAGAAGGCCCATTGTTTCTACGCCCGTAGAAGGACCAATGTTTCTATGGCCCGTAGAAGGCTCATCGTTTTTACGGCCCGTAGAAGGCCCATCGCTTTACGGCCCGTAGAAGGCCCATCGTTTCTACGGCCTGTAGGAGGCCCACCGTCACTACAAAGAATATTAGCCCATGGTTATTGTGTCCTAGTTTTAAAAATAGGTTATTGCAGCCACTAGCAAACCGTGGAAAAGAACTGCACCGACTACAAGCAAACAAATAAACAAGACAACAAAGAAATAAATAAGCAAGCAACTTATGCTAGGCTATCACGGCTATTACACATATTACATCCATCGGGCATCAAAGTTCACCACCAAGGCAAATATAGGGAACACAAAGAAGATATAAACGCCGCAAAGAAACAAGTCCAAATCAAACCACTTCAAGAGTTCAAGAAACAATATCCTCGGTACCCATAATGCTGGCAAGATGCTTAGCAAGTTATTAACTTTCTTGTTTGGCGCTTAAATCCTCCAGCGTCATTGTAGCACAAGAAAGTACGATCTGAATTTTGCAGGATTGCTCACCCTTCGGCTTTTGCCGCAAAGATAGCCGATCGATGCCTTTCAGCTTGTAGCTGAGATCAAGAAGTCAAGTGATTCAGCAGCGAAGTTCAAGAGCTTGTGCCAGCGGCATCGCCAAGAACTCAACACTACATCAACGCGGACTGTGGGGTTTTCACCGCTACAAGATCGCTTTTATCACCTTTCTTGAGACCAACAGGTTGTCTCACTATCTTGAACCTTATCTCGCATTACTTTTCTACCATTGCATAGTGGGTGCTCTTTCTCCAATATTCTGTTTGCATACTACAAGAGAAACAAGCATACATCACAGTGTTTAGCTTGTAGTATACCAAACTCATTTTGGTAAACCGTTCAAGAGTAAGGTGGACAGGATAACAAGATGAAACAAACATATATCTATGTACTATGGTCACAGATTGTCCATATCATTCTAGTTTATGTTCCCTAATCAAGATAGAGACACAGCTCAACTCATATATTTTTAAGACACAAGAAAGATAGATGTAATATAAGTGTGAGAAACTACACAAGATTGGCAGCACTTGTAATGTGCATCACATGAGAACATAACTGTTTATACAACTTAAACTGAAATCAACATAGAGCAAGAAGTTAGAACAGCAATCCAGCTTAAAGAAATAGGTTTAAAACATACTTGTTGCGCCATTGGAGTTTCAATTGATCCTTCAAATTCAAAGTAGTTGGTATGAGTAAATACAAGGATGCAACAGCAAAGGAGTATGGACCATAGCTACGAATCTGACCTGAGAACAGTTGCTTTTCCGCTTTAAACATGGAGTTTGGGTTAGCTGTGGTGGTCTTCGTGCTTTGGGCACCGCAGAGCTTTACAAACTGCTCGTGGGGGTACTGTGGTGGACATGGTGCTTTGTCAACTATAAGTGGGTTACTATCCACTGGGTTGCGTTAGATGGGTTGTAGCTGGTTCTCTCGCCCAACGTGTAAGTGTGCAACTGGAAGAGTCTCGATTATGTGTGGTGGGGCTAGTTTGTGGGCCAAGACAACCATGGTTCTATCTGCATCGACGGGTAGCACTGCCTTTTGTGAAGAACGGTTTTTGCTCCCTTAGATACCGCCATCACCCCTCCAATTCAAATGGCTGATAAACAAGAAAAGAAATTGAACGTATGTACATTGTATGATAGATGATGTGGTAATTCACATATATGTTGTCTAACCAAACAGACAAGATGACACAATTTCACATATATGATGCCTAACTAAACAGATAGCATGACACAGTTTCAGATATATGATGGATAACTTAACAGGATATAATGGCATAATTCAACATATGATGAGTACCTAAACAGATGACATGACAAAACTATATGATGTCTTTCTAAAATAGGTTGGGATGAAATAATTCACATACATGTTGTCTAAGTATATGTGATGGCATGATATAATTGACATAATTGATTCATATACTAAGCAATGGCACTGCATGTATGATCTCTAAACTAAGCAGATAGAATTCAATATTGTGCATATGATGTCTAAACTAAGCAATGCAAGACACCATATGCATCATATGAGAAATATAAACATTGCAACTTAGAGCATACACCTCGTGGGATATAGGACTTGTCATCTGCCTCTCAATCCTCCTCCGAGGAGCTCCCTCAGAACCATCGAGATATATGCTTCAACAGTACCATTGCTCGCTCAAGACCTTGTTTTCACCTGATTTTTCCATAACCGCTCAAATGGCTGATACACATGAAGAGTAGTTCAATATACATGATTGTCGATAAATGGAATACGAATGAAAAAAAGATGGCATGAGATAATTCACATATATGATGTCTCGGCTCCATGGCGGTGCATAATTCATATATATGATAACTGGCTGAAAAACATGGCATTGCATAATTCACATATCCGATATAGAAAGCAAACAGAGGCATTCACACAAAGCATGTCTAATCTAAGCAGATGGCATGGCAATGCAAGACACCATATGCATGATATGAGCAATATAACCCAGCCAAGTTAGAGCATGCACCGGGGGGGGAATACGACCGTCATCTCTCTCTCAATCCTCCTCCGAGGAGCTATTCAGAACCAGCAAGAAATCTGCATCGATGTGTAGCATCGACGCTCGTAAGACCTTGTTTTCACTCCAGATTTTCCCATGACCGACTCAAATGGCTGATGCATGTGAAGAGTAGATGAATGTATAAACATTGTTGACAAATGGAATACATTATGGAAAAAATATGGCACAATACAATTCACATATATGATGACGGCTAAACAGATGGCATTGCATGATTCACGATATGATGCCCGCTAAAGAAGATGGCATTGCATATTCATATATATTTCTCATTTTTAATATTTGTCTTTTAGAGATTTCAAATGGACTACCACATACGGATGTATATAGACATATTTTAGAGTGTAGATTCACTCATTTTGTTCCGTATGTAGTCACTTGTTGAAATCTCTAAAAGACAAATATTTAGGAATGGTGGGAGTATGATATAGAAACCAAACAGGTGGCATTCACACAAAGCAAATCTAAACTAAGTTGATGACATATAAGATGTATAATGTAAGCAATGCAAGGCGCCATATGCATGATATGACCAACATCAAGATGCCAAAGTTAGAGCAAACACCTGTGTGGTAAACAGCATGGTCGGCTCCTTCCAATCTCCATCCAACAGCTTATCTTCCTCCGAATACAACTGAAATGCAGGAGAGGGGGGGCACTTCGCCCACCATGGAGCAACGCTCTACATGACATTATATTCAAGACGCAACGGTCTTTCTTTTTTCTACATGTTCAAGACGATTGTGTACAATATCCCACATGCATAATAAAAAATAGTTAGATTTTGTAAGGCCTAAGGGTGCATGCAAAAATCAAGACCGATGGTAGCAAACGAGTGGATGGATCCAAAACTAATGATAGCAGTGTAGATTATAGCTTCAGCTTTAAAAGATAGACAATGGATCATCTATTGTTTGTTGCCCACCCAACATGAACCACATAGAAGACCCTGATGAACCAGATAGTAGACAGATACTATTCGTTGTCGGCTCGATATGAGACCCATGGGCAATTCAAAACTCAAGATTGAACGATAAAGTAGCAGGTAATAATAACCGATGTATAACGAAGCAAACACGAAAGATCATGACTCTCTTCCGAACTGTCTAGTCCTCGTGTTCATCTCGCCACCGATGATGGTAATGCAGTTGGCGTGGCTGCCAAGCAACGGGAAGATGATCCGAGGCGAAAGAAAGTCTGCAGGGGGATCTGCTGCAGTGAACGCTTTTCTCGATGGTGCACCTCGTGGGGTGGATGACGGCAGGAGCAGGACATAACACACGTAGTTTTTTTTGACGCCAATCTGAAAATGAAGTAAATCTGTAAGGGCCTTAGAATTGGAGGATTCTATAAACGCAGGACAGGAAAACACAGAATAGGATAGGAATGCACGGCAAAACAGAGCATTTGGAAACATAGGATTTCACCAACCTCGGTGTTTGGCTCACATGAATTGGAAGAACAGAGGAATGGAGAAACAAAGTGATGCGACGAGTGTACAACCTCTTTGGCATAGCCTTGTGGACCTCAAAGATCATTGGGTTGGACGTGGAGGATGGTGATGATGCTGGTGTGACTGCCGGAGGCGGGAAGAAGATCCGAGGCCTCGAAACGGCGCCGAGGGTATCGCTCACCGTGATGGACGGTTCCATCGTTGGAGCAGCTCCGCTAAGGTGTACAGCGACGAGGCTGAAGCATGACAAGATGCATAACTTTAATCTGAAGTGGGACCCTAATATCATCTGCAATAGATGATGTAAAATACATCACCAAAAGTGCTAGATGTAAACGATCAACAAGGCCACGGCCGCCCGACAGATGTTGTAAGTACTGCTCACTCGAACTTAATCAAGAAAATGAACTTCACAATAAAACTGAATTTTACCGTCAAACTGATTGAACTAGTAACAGAGCATTGCAATAGATGTTTAGGGCGCTCGAGCACTAGTAGTAGAGAAGCAGGATCTAAATCAGCAGACGCCGAGCAGGGAACGACTAGCAGAGAGCAAGTCGTGGCAAGAGCACTCGAAGCGAAAAGCAAAGCAGCAACTCCTCAGAAGCTGCCGGAGGTCGTGCAGCAGCAGCAGCAGCAGCGCAAGCGAGAGCAAGAGCAGAGCAGCAGCACGAACGAAAGCAGGAGCAGTGCAGCAGCGCGACCGACAGCAAGAACAGAGCCACAGTGCGAGCGAGAGCTGGAGCAGCTGCAGCTAGTGTCATAGGAAGTCGCCACGAGGAAGCAACGACATGGGGAGAGACGCCGGATGATGTGGTGGCGACGGCGCTGCCGATGGAGACGCCATGTCCGCTCGGTATCGAGCACCGCAGCCCCGTGAGATCGAATAAAAGATAAAATGCAGCGGTGAGTGCAGAACCTCCTTGGTGGCGCCGAGTTGGCCTCGCTTCATCGGAGGAATTGGTGAGGGTGTTGCGTTCCGTGGGCAGGTCAAGACGGCGCTGTGGGGATTGAGGTGGCGATAGACGAGGCGAACATCGGGCAGCTCCTTGGAGGTGGAGGACGGGCGGCTGATCCCGGGACGACGAGATCGACAACGGATCCTCATCCGTGCGGTGGATGAGGGACGGCGAGCTGTTGCGGTGGACGACGTAGTCGGGAAGAGTCTCCATTGGCGGCGGTCGGGAGGCCGACGGAGGAGCGTGGGGTTTCAAGGGTTTTGGCGGCCTTGGTGTACGAATGGGGGCGAAGGGGAGGGGAGCCAAGCTTAGGGACGCGCTTGTCCGAAATGTAGGGTAAGTTACCAGCGCATTTCACCGGTTTTGACACCGCGACGGAGCTTCATTTCCGCCGAGGGGTAGAAGGGGATTTCATGGTTTGGGCCATGGAGCGATTTGATGAGGAGGGAGTTTCGCAAGGCCCAAATTTCGGGATAACAAGGCGCGCGGGTTGAAGAAGCGGAGTTTCAAAGCAGGTGAGACAAAAGATACTCGAGCTTGAAAATTTCGGGATAACAAGGTGCGGATTCCTTGTTCGGCAGACAAACTTAACGTAAAAAATCATACAAGACACAAGAGAGTCATGTCCCTTTACTATATTGCTATAGATGCCATTGAAAAACTACAAGAAAATGTAAAAAAATCGAGAACAAGATTACCTCAAGACAAGACCAAATCGATTCGCACTTCCTCAACAACAACAAAAACAAATCAATTCCCACCAAAGAAAGAGTAATTTCCCTTTTTATATGATTAGAGATGCCATCGAATTTCAATTTTTGAATCCATGTTATGTTGAATTCGAATATATCATTAGGTGACCTCGCGGTTTATAATTGATGTAGTCGTACATTTTGATCTTCCATCATATATGAACATTTTACTCCACCATGTGAACATATATATTGTCGTCTACCATATGGACTAAATTTGAATCAATTTTCCTTATTTGAATACGATTGTTGTCAAGTTATACAATAATTTAAATATTATCTTGATAACAAAAAGACATGCATATAGCAGTAATCATATTTCACTATGAACTACATGTACCATACGCTCTCCAATTCAAATATTTGTATCCATTTTATGTTGAATTCAAATCATAGTACATTATTGGTCTAGGTAGCGAGATGTTTGGGATAATCTAAACCCTGTTTTCATACGTATAATTTTTGGGTGAATTGGGACAAGTTTTGGTATAAGCCTCTTGCAAAACCTCGTGGTTCCGAGAGGGAACGTGTCACCTTTGTGTGCGAAACGATATACGCTGCCTCCCCCCTGATTTTATTTGCAGAGGCAACATAGAACTATATGAGTGCCCTGTTAAATTTTGGAATTATTTCAGGTTCATTTGGCCTTTTTATACATTAATTGAGTTTCTGGACTTTTAATGTGCATAATCTAAATATGAATTGCATGCACATGCTCCGTGCACCAAAGTGGGTTGAAAAATCACATGTGTGTCCTTGGTTGAATTTCTAGGTCCCATGGAAGAAATGAGAATGAAATTCAAACATCTCAAGGCCATGACTCGCCGAGAACATCGAGAAACTTAGATTTTAAATTCATGTAAATCCAAAACTCGGCTGGAAATCATGAAACTTGGCATGGTGTCATGTCATGGCACTAACATGTTGTGGTAAAAAATTGGGCCGATTTGGAAGCTCGTGGTTCTAAGAGGAACGTGCCACCTTTGAGTGTGAAACGATATACGCTCCCCCCCCCCTTGAGTTTCTTAACAAAGGCAACATAGAACTACATTAGTGCCATGTTAAATTTTGGAATTATTCCGGTTCGCTTTGTCGCTTTTTATACATTAATTGAGTTTCGGTCATTTAATGTGCATAAGTCAAATTTGAACTACAAGCACATGCTCGTGCACCAAAGTTGGTTGAAAATCACATTTGTGTCCTCGGTGAATTTCTAGGTCCCATGCAAGAAATGAGAATAAAATTAAAACATCTGGGCATCGTGGCTCGCCGAGAACATTGAGAAACTTGGTTTTAAAATTTTGTAAATCCAAAACACGTCTGAAAATCATGAAACTTGGCATGGATGTCATGTCATGGTACTACCATGTTGTGGTAAAAAAAATGGCCGAATAGGAACAGATTTTGGTATAAGCTTCTTGCAAACCGAAGCTTCTCTCAAGAAGGCTCGTGGTTCTGAGAGGGAACGTGTCACCTTTGAGTGCGAAACGATATACGTTGTCCCCCTTGAGTTTATTTACAAAGGCAACATAGAACTACATGAGTGCCCTGTTAAATTTTGGAATTATTCCGGCTTCGTTTGGCCTTATTTACACATTAATTGAGTTTTTGGTCATTTAATATGCATAATTCAAATTTGAACTACAAGCACGTGCTCTCTGCACCAAAGTTGGTTGAAAATCACATTTGTGTCCTCGGGTGAATTTCTACTCCCATGCAAAAAATGAGAATAAGATTCAAACATCTGGGCATCGTGGCTCGGTCGAGAACATTGAGAAACTTGGTTTTAAAATCATGAAACTTGGCATGGTGTCATGTCATGGTAGTACCATGCCGTGGTAAAAAAATTGGCCGAATAGGAACAAATTTTGGTATAAGCTTCTTGCAAATCGGAGCTTCTCTCAAGAAGGCTCGTGGTTCTCGGAGGAACGGTCACCTTTGTGTGCATAATTCAAATTTGAAATACAAGCACATGTTCCAAAGGCACCAAAGTTGGTTGAAAAATCACATGTGTGTCCTCGGTAAATTTCTAGGTTCCATGCAAGAAATGGGAATGAAATTCAAAATTCTGGGCCGTGGCTGGGTTGGAAACATTGAGAAACTTAGTTTTTAATTCCTGTAAATCCAAAACACGCATGAAAATAATGAATTTGGCTTGGTGCCATGACATGGCACCAACATGCTGTGGTAAATTTGCAGTCCGATTATGGCGGCGCATACATTAACAATCAACAAAGTCATTTTGGAACAAGTGCTGTCACGCTACAATCGGAAACACAAGTATTATTGAAACCGTGGGCGTTCTACTTACTAGTACCATTTACGTGCCGCCACGCCATCCCCATTTTTTATTAGCTAGGAGGCGCCAGGTGGTAGCTATTTGAGTACGAGAGGCGCGATCGATCCACGCAGGCTTATCGGGAGGAGAGCCCTTGACCTCCATCCGCCATCCACCTCTCCCAAGGTCTCCATTAATGGCGCCGAGCCTGCTTAATGGCGTGGCTATGTCTCACTCGACGAGATTTAAGAGAGAAAAGAAATCTGAAAGCACGGATCTTGATGTAAGATCCGACGGACCTATATAGCATCTATCGCGACTTATAGCAAGACCGATGAATATATAAGGACGATTATTTATTTTTTGATCAAAGAAGGGCTTGCCCTTCCGATTTTCATTATCGAAAACCACCACAATTCACAAGAAGTTCAGACAACTCCAGCCTAACACGAAGGACTAAAAGCTACGTACAGATTGAAATCGCAATATCCCAAGAGGCCAACAAAGGCCAAACATCCGCTTAGAACCCAACATTTCACAACCGATTTACACAATCCACATCCTAAACCGATTATTACATCAAAAGAAACCAGAAAATCAAGGAAGCCCAAAAGAACTAGAAGAACAGAACGCTGTGGTCGCCACAAGAAGAGTTTTCTTCATTCCAGCCTCGCAACATTGATCTTCCATGTAAAGATAAGGACGATTAATTGTCTTACATAATTAGAAAGATAATTAAAAAGCCACATGCGGCTACGCCCAAATACACAAGGGCAAAAGAAGAAGGAAGACAAGGATCCGCTCACGATCTCTACTTTCTTGATGCGTTGTCAGGTCATGGAACTAGTCTCCGCGGCGAGCGGCGATGAGCTCTTTTCGTGTCCTCAAGACGCTGCTTGAGAACATCCACGGATTCCTCCACCAGCCTTTGGCGCCGCTATGGAGCATGTCATTCTCGCCCATAAGTTTCTTGACGATGACGCCGTCCTCTTCAACAAGGCACGGTCTCCTCCTCGCTGGTCTGCACTTCGGACGATCTTCTCCTCAAGAGGTCGCGCCGCCCGGAGCCTCTCATTGCCCTCCCTTAGTTGCCGGATGACGCCGTAGCCTGTTCAAACGAGGCTTTCATGTCGCCCCGCAACCTCGCCAAGCCGGAGATCTGATCCATCCGCTATGGACGATCGCATGCATGCGCCTCGTAATAGCCGCCGCCGCCCGCGAAAATTTTCCCAGCGCGCGCGCGCGGGACATCTTCGCTGCATTCGCGGCGCGGGACATCTTCGCTGTCGCTGCGGCGGGCCGGATTAGTCTGCTGCATCGACGACGCGGCGGGACTCCGTGTTGCTTCAGCGGCACGGCGGGACCTTCGTGTTTACTTCCGCTGGCGGATATGTCGGCTGCTCGCAGCGAGGCGGACATCTCTCGTGCTTCCGCTTCCATGCTCGCCTCTCCCGGTGGCAATCTTCGACCTGTAACTCACGCCGCCATGGCGACGCAAGGGAAGGATGCTGAATGACTTGTTTGTTTTTGTGGATGAGGAGTTGAGGAGGAATGTGCAGTCATCTTGGCATACTAGTATTTATAACCGAGTACTAATACGCCCCTAAGTGGGAAACCGCTTAGGTTGTGATCGTGTGAACAGGTTTGGAATTCAATATAGCGTGGTACTAATACGCCCTAAGTGGGAAACCGCTTAGGTTGTGATCGTGTGAACAGGTTTGCAATTCAATATAGCATGGAGTAATTTGAATGTGACGAGACGCAAGCTCAAAATTTATTGACGGTTCTAGTTTCAAGTGCGGCACTATTCCCTGATGGAGTACTTCTTTTTCTACTCCTCCTTTCCGGTTTTATAGGGCTTATCTCAAAATTTTAGTTTTTCCATTTTATAAGGCTCAATTTGGTTGTTCCCCAACACATGTTCAGATTCCAAGGTGCATTAAATCATTGCATGCAAGTATTAAGAGAAAATTGACCAATGCATGTACTTTATGCATGCATGCATTGCAATTAATGCATTGATAAACATAATTTTTGAGAAAACAAGAGCATTAATTAGGTGCTTTTGCAAACTACAAAAATATTCCACCACTCACCATAAACCGGAAAGGAGGGAGTACTGCTGTGTATGCGCAATAACTGCACCGTCAGATACATATCTTACGGTTAATGGGGCGCTCGACAGAATAGCCGCGTATGCAGCTCTAGGCTAGTCCTTTTTCGACGCATTAAACCTATCTCTCGACTTCTCGACGCACCATCGTGCCACCCACAAAACTTTGTACTTGAGTTTAGTAGTACGTTATACAGAAGAGAAGAGGTGCACGCACGCACTCGCCCTCTCACACACGCCGCCTGTTTTTTCTCAAAAGGAGGATGATGACCCCGCCTCTGATCCGGGAGTCACACACGATCTCAGTAGCTACGAATTGTAGTGTTCTCAACCATCCGATTGGTTCTATCATGGATGTACCTATATACTAAAACATGTCTAGATACATCTATATTTTGACAAATGGAAGGCATGTATTGTGGAACGGAGGGAAGTTGTCATCAAAATGGATAAAAGGACGATCTAGAACTAAAATACGCCTACATACATCTCCTTTTATCCATTTTGATGACAAGTAGTACTTCTTACCCAAAGGAACTTTATATCCAACATACATAAAAATATCCGCTCGACTGTTGGAAATTACTGATCCGATGTCAAGTAATTGCTGCATCGCCACCAAAACCCACCATTTCTTAAGCTAAAGTAGACCAAGGTAATCCCTATATTAGCATATTACTAAGATAAATGTAAGGCATCGTCAAACATTTAGGACGGAGCTTGTCAATCTGAATGTGGAGGACACAAGCTTAGCCCCGCCAGCAGCTTGGGCGGAACTGTCAAGAAGGTCAGCCTCGCACGCCGACGCCGCCGGATCCTTGCTGCTTGTCACCTCCATTTCCACCTTGACGGCGCCGGTCGTGTTTTGGGCTCGGCGGGCCGTTCGCCCACAGCTTGGCCAAGTAGTGCGGCAGGGGACGCCCCGCCTCGATGCGCACGACCGACACGGCGATAGGCGCGCCGATGTCAAGCACGCCACGACCAAGAAAAACGCGGCGGTCCTCCTCCGAACAAAGAAGAGCCGTGGGTTCGGCAAAGGGCACTTGCAGCCGGAGCACCTTGCCATATCGGATCCGTGCACGGCATGGATGCGCGGTGCTGATGTGGTGGTAGAGCCGGCGGCGGGCCTCGTGAGCCGCAGACGGGCACGGGCATTGGTAGGGCGCGAGCGGACACACGCCGGGTGATCGGCGAAGCTTGTGGTAAGTGACGAGCCCACAGCCTTCGTGGCGCGGCACTCCACCTCACCGATTTAAAGGACGGAGTCCACCGCCGTGTTCCGACGCCGGCCACCGCCGCTGCCAGACTTCGCATCGCTGGTTCCCGGGCGCCGACGCGGCAGTCCGCGAAGCAGGCCTGGTGCCTCCCTTGCACCGCAGAAATCAATCCAACAAGACATCAATCAAGAAACCTGCACCTTGCTCAATCAGCCGAACGGACGAGGTGTATTCAACCTCATACACCGGAGGCGCCAAGGGCGGAGGCACAAGGGGCAATGGAGCACGGTGAGGTCCATCGAGACCTTAGAGAGCTCCATCGTCGGGTCCTGTTCCCTGCTCGGTCTGCATGATCTCGCCTCCTCGTGCACAACCATCTCTCGACTTGGGCCGGGTATTACAAAGCTATCATCACATATTTTATACTCCTCCGTTCCTAAATGTACCCTTCTGCTCGAATTACTTGTCTCGAAATGGATGTATCTAGAACTAAAATTACGTGGTTGTAATTAATGCATCGGTAAACGCAAATTATTGAAATATATCGAGTGCAGTGCTTTGATGTGTCGCACAACTCGCACATCAACGAAGTTTGATTATCCTCTCCTCGCAGACTTAATCGCACCTGCCTTTGGTTGTATGACAGGTTGGCCACACACTGCCGGGCCCACCCGCCATACACGCAAAGACAGGAGCGCCCTCCTCGCCCATGAGCGTGGTGGCTGGCAAGAATAGGAGAAGCTGCCACACGCCTCCCTCCGCACGCTGTGGACATGCAGCAGTTCAATCGGTGTCGATGGCTGTAAGCTGCATCAGTAGTACTCCTCCAAAGGCAGTAGTACACCATCATTGTTCGACTTCCCAAGAGGCGAAGAGCCAAGCGCAGCCCGGACGCCGTGTGGCAGTTTCATGTAGAGTAGTCTAGATAGCGGTACCGTGCCTGTAAGCTTAAAATCGCTGGGGTCGGCTCCATGCTATGTGGCCGCCTCAAGTTTTTAAAAAAATTAAAATAGTCTTCGCCCTACCACACCTCGGTGATTGTAGTTTGCACGCCATCTGGTCAAGACAGGAATATATATTTTAATTTGTTTTTTTTGAAAAGGGGACTTCGCCTCGCCTCGTGATCGTAACGATGCATACGGCCACATATATTTTAATTTGTGGTGGGTAAATGTTAGAGGTTGCAGCAAATATATTGTACATCGCGGGTCTTTCAGCCAAGTTTAGAGGCAAGCATGTGGGGCAGTGCTATGATGTGTCGCGCCAACTCAGAGAACGAGGAGAAGCTTGATTTTACTACACGCCTTCTCCCTCGCCCATGCGCACTGTTGCTTGCAAACGAGGACAGGTAGTTTCTACAAGCTATCCGCCCCGCCATGTGGACGGACATGCAGCTGTGGATTCGACATCGAGAAGCAGTAGTAGTAACATCATTGTTCGCCTTCTCAAGAGGCGAAGAGCCAAGCTTAAACCGAACGCTGCAGTTAAGTAACATTGAGCACGATATAGCCGTGCTCTTGCATGAGACAAAATTGCTATGTGAGCCCACTATTGTACTAGTACGCATAACTACTTGCTAGTATAGCCCTGTAAACCGTAAAGGAGTATTTTCCTTCTAGAGATTTCAACAAGTGACTAGACTACACCGAGACGGAGTATGGAGCAAAATGAGTGAATCTGCACCGTAAATAAATACGCATTAGTTCTATCGCTTTCTCTCCGAGGTGCACAATATTGAGTATACCGACTAGTCTCTTTTTGACACGATTTACGCTTTTTTTTTGACACAAGACAGACGCAAGCGCCATATACACGCCCATACACTCACCCCTATGAACGCACACACGCACGACACTATCATCTTGAAATTTACGGTCACCATAGGCACCTCGTCGTCGACGGGTCCATAGGTGCTTGAATGCCAAGGAGGAAGAGGGTAGCGTTCCCTTAGACGTTGAACGGTCAATGATGCATCCTCAATTACATGCAGAGGGAATTAATTGGAGAAGCAGATTAGAGCCAAAGACGATGTGAATGCAACAGAGTTTGACTCTCATATAATAAAGGCGCCCCACCACTCCAATCCATCTACTACCCAAGTCTCGCAACACCGCCACTCCAATCCAAGACCAAGTGACCGTGGCCACAAGCACCTATGGAGGCGATGGACGCGAGCGCAATGGCTGTGCTAAATCATCCAAGGCGCCGCCGCGGCCTCCAAGACCGCAGCAGAAGTTTCCAGACGGTGTCGGGCGATCGCAGCATCGAGAGTTCGCCGACGCCGGCCGCTCTCGCATGGACGACATGATGGTCAACTCCATCCGCAAGTTCACCGCCGCCAAGAAGCGCCGGACGACCTTGCCAGATCGCTTCCAGCCCGCGCCAGTGCTCCTCATTGCCTCGCCACCTCATCGCCTACATGGTGACGAACTCTTTCAAGCCCCGTGGCTCAGAGGTGCCGGAGGTCGCGACGAAGAATGTGCACTCGAGGGCCGCCGCCAGCAGCGCCTCGCCATGCAAGAAACCGCCGACCTGCACATCCACGCCTACGAGGAAATCGCCTACATAGGCCACTACAAGGCAAGCGAGGACAGAAAGACGCTGGCCTTCTTCCAGCGGCTGGAATCTTTGGACGCCATTGTTCGAAGCACGCCGACC